>JAWPHD010004059.1:0-198541 GCA_037043455.1 Cyrtodaria siliqua
TGTTAATTATTATTTTTACTATATCGAACTCGGACCGTCTGCACGGGGGGCCAGTGGGGAAGGGGGGTTGGGTGTGGGGGAAATTTGGATTTTTTTTTTATAATTATGTCCTCAAATGAAACATGATAATGGGATTACACTGTATACATTTGTTTTTCTCCTATGTTATAGTTGGGCCCGGAGGAGAGGGGCATCAAATACACTAATAATGCAATTACGGTGTCATTTTTTCATACTTTTGCACATTCATTGGTATAATAGTCATCTAATAAAAGATACACAGCATGTCAAATGATTTATTATTTAAAACTCGGACATCTTCCCTGGGGGGTTAGGATTGGAGGGGGTGGATGGTTGGTGGAGGATAACAGGGGGTCAATTTATTTAGAAAATTATTTCTCAAATGAACATTTTGATGAAGGGAGTACATTGATTGTATATACTGTGGGGCTGTGTGGGGGGGGGGGGGGGGGTAGGGTGTGAGTGGGCTGGGGGGAAGTGACCTGTGTGAATAGAACGTGTGTATTTTACGTCTAATCGTTCTAGTGTTGGCTTTGTTGTTGTTGTTGTTGCTGTTGTTGTTGTTGTTGTTGTTGTTGTCATTGTTTGTTCGTATTCTTTGTTCAGAAAATATGCATACGCAGTTACGCACACGTCGTTATGAGTGTTGTTACAAATAAATCCTTATTAAACTTTGAAGATACATAAAGTATTCTTCCCATATTAGTTGTTGTAATTGTATGCATTTCGTTAAAATACTGTATTGTCATAACTTTAGCACCACATCTAACAACATCGATGATTTCTGGAGAATGATATGGGAAAAGGAGGTCACCAATATTGTCATGGTGACCAACCTAAATGAAGAGGGAAAGGTATTCCATTATATCATGCAATACTATAAAACACACATTAATAATTTTGAACATGAGAAATGAAATTCCGATGAATTCTTATATAAGAGAACCCATGTCCTGCTAAACATACTTCGATTGTTAAGATAAAACACTGTGTTGCATATTATATCAGGTGTTATAGTGCCTCATATTTTAACTATAATAAATTCTGGAAAAGGTGATCCCTTGGAAGCAACAACACAAACAAGAGAGAAAGGTAGCAGGACTCGGGTTGTATTGAATCTGTTTCATGAGAGGTAATTATAAGATGTAACCTCGCTCATGCCTCCTTAGTACCTTTTAATGCATTAATTAGTAAATAATGATAATATAGAATGTTATTTATTAATACATGAAACTATTTATGACGATCAATATAAAGTAATAATGTTTTTCTTTCGTTAAGGCAAAATGTCTCGCAATACTGGAAAAATGAAGAGCTGTCCAGTTTCGGATGCCATCTCTGTAGACAGTTGAATCAGAAGAAGTGTTTGCAGAGTTCACAATCAGAAGGTTTACTGTTAAATCCGTGAGTTGAACTACGCCTTTATCGTGTACATTATAACACGAATTATAGTTTTAATTGGAATATAGGACCTAATTTGTAGACGTCAATTGTAATATGACTGTTAGATAAATTGTATGTTAGTTAAATGTTAGTATTAATTTAAGTTCGTGTATTTTTGGTATTGTGTGTTTGTAAAACACAGTACGACACATTCTTTCTCAAAAAAAAAATACATATGTAAAATATGGTGGTTGAGATTAGTAATTTGACGCATATATTAGTACAATATATTTTGAAATAAGGGAAATAATATGTAATATATAGAAACAAATATGTCTAGTTCAGAACTTGTGTTTTCTGTTTCAAAAAACACGATATTTAAAAAGAATTAATTAGAAAAGTCGATGTCGGGGCCTTTTATTATCTTATTATGCGTATAAAAAAGAAAGGCGAGGTTCTGCCGTGCCGAGCCTTAATAAGCTGTATATGTAATACGCAGTGGCACAGACTTCTATTTATCAAATATATTATCCATATCAGATCTAAAATTATCCTACAGTTTGATAAATAAACCTGTATCACGCACTTTGTGATATTGCTTCAGGTCTCTGAAAACAAACAGAGAAATGTGACCCAGTATCACTTTACGGTTGTGGCCAGATAAAAGCACACCAAAAGGACTTACAAGTTTGGTACAGTTTTGGTGCAAAGTTCGAAAAGATGACGTAGAGATATCGTCTCACCCCTGGTTGGTACATTGCAGGTATGCGAATTATGGTTAATATTACAGGGTCTTAAACTATTCAAGGTATGTGTCTTTAGCTAATTTGTATCGTTTATAAGTACCTTTTTCTTTTTACATGTATTTAAGGACTCCTGGAGTTCTTTGAAATTTGGATGTGATAAAATGGCTGATTTTATTTAAAAATGATGTCTCGTCTGCTCGTCTCAAAATAAATGGACTAGTCTATGGACCCAAATTATTTTTAATAAAAACAAAACATTTTGAGTAAAATTGCGGTCAAACTTTTCGGATATAAAGTGCACAATTTTTGTCATATACGTATTATTTCTGATATTTATGTTCACGTCAATAGTGTTGACATACTGTAATGTAATATATGGGTTGTCATTGCTCATACGTTAAGTATGCATTTGGTTGAACTTTTCACTTAACCATACCCCATCCATTTTGATAATTTAATAAAGATGGCCGACCAAGAGTCCTTAACCGACGAGTTACCGTTCAATGATAAAAATGAGGTTCCTTATAAGCATTCTAGAAAATGTATGCAGATAATTATCATATGGATTATAAAAATCGAAAGGAAAAGTAGCATTTCAGAGACGACAGTCAACCACAAACACACACAGAAACAAAGAACAACTTTAAAGATGAACAAAATGCCAAAATTAGACATCACAAACACAAAAGTATTGACAATAGGCGGCTACCGCCTTGAAACGGTCAGTGGCAAAAAAAGGTTAAACCAGATTTCTAGGGTGCACCAAACCTCACACTTACCCTACTGTTATCCCAATAAAACGGGACAGTTGTAAATAAAGAAACCCCCGCCGTGAACTAATGAAGTTTGCGTTTATCCCTGATACCATGTACAATCCTTTGACTGTGAGTCATATTAGTATTGATATAAACGTTTGTTATGAAAAGTCCAACTGGAAATGTAGCTTTCACAGACCACAGTCAACCCAAAACACATAGACAATACAAGTATGTCGATTAAAGCCTTTCAGACAATGGATCAAATATATTAAACGTTTTATATTCATTGTAAGTGCCGGGGTGGGTAGGACAGGAACCTTTATAGCTTTGGACATTCTCTATGACCCAAGGTAAAGAGCTGAACTACATAAATGTTTACGAGTGTGTACAGGAACTGAGACGACAACGTGTAAACATGGTTCAAACACAGGTAGACATTATTTATTTCAGTTAGACAGATAGCATAAGTATTCGCACATTTACACAACATTATAACTGTGTAGTTACATTTTAAATTGTTTGATTAACTATTTCATATGCATGTTCTTTGCTTGATAAGTTTGACTTTGATATAATAAGGATTGAATTGAAATTTTAAACACCTCGTCAACAGTTTAGAATTATGTTGAGTCACCACAGAGATCAGAAAGATATGAGCATAGCACTCCTTGAACCCTTCCACATTCTTACTTTCGAATAGATTCGTATGGTTACTTGATTGCGCAGAGAATGTTATAAGAATCGTTCATGGTTATCCGGTGAAGATCGGGAATTCCCTATCTGAACTGGATACCCATGATTGATTCTTTTTCTTGCATACCGTTTATATTCTGCGCGTTGATGTCGCCAATTATTTACGTTTTGCATGTTTAGTTACACAATACACACTCAAGCTACCAAATGGCTGCTCCCAACTAAATTCCATTTTGTTTATTTCGCTCTTCGGGCCATAGTATTTTGTTAGATACTTTTTGTTAGATACTGGGACCATACGCCGCTGGACGTGGGGGAGGAAATTCTCTATGTCCACCGCCATATGCATGCCATCTTTTGGATGGTTAAAATTATGTACTATTGATTTTATGAATATTGAGTTTTGCTCAAACCGGGGCTAAAGGGCGTGAGCGGTAGCTAGCATATTTCACTACCGTTCATGAACTGTCTCAATCAAACAGAGACTGCAATATTTTGTATGTGTCGTGTTCGGCCGTTTCCAAAGATCCTTATCATACTCTTTTATTATAAGGTTAGAATGACGTTAATCCTCTTGCGTACATACTACTACTGCTAGATTATAAGTATACGTTGTTTAAAGTGATAGTACATCATAAAGGGGAACAGTTATCATTAGGTCGAGTTGTCAAATTAAAAGATAATATCACTTTCCCAGGGACAATACAAATATCTGCATAAGGTGGCATATGAAGCCCTGGTTTTAAACACACAAGCAATACCTGTGCATGACTATGAACAAGAATATCGAAGTCTACTACAAGTCGAAAAGAAGAATGGCATTACAGGACTGATGACAGAATTTGAGGTAAATTGTTGCTTTATGTATGAGTACTGCAGTTACAGTTTTGTACGGAGACGTATGTGCATATGTAATTAACTTCAAAACAATCTGTCACTGCAAATATTGTAAATTTATTTAGGTGTAAAGTATCGGATATGTGTCTTGTCTGGCGTAGATTCTTCTCTTGTTTGCCATGCGCAGTATACGAAAACACATTTTCTTTATTTAATTAGAAGCAGTTTAAGTTTGGAATTGGAATACATATTTATAAACCAAAATATCAATTCCTAGTATTTAGTATCTATTTTTGGAAAGCGTTACTTATATTTAAATAACCCCGACCATATCTTAGACATTATCATAAATATACGCATGCTAAAGTTATAATGTATTTTATAAAATTATCTCGATGTTCATTTCTTCACAAAATAAAGTTCCTATATTCTACAGCGATTATTCATGTCTTAATATTTCATCAAACCATAACCTCACGCGTTTATGGACATGGTTAATTTAAGTTACGCGACTATAACCATAAACACTAGAATAAGTTTCCTCGACTACAAATACGCCGTGTTAATATTCACTGGTCCTTTGAGATCATCGAGCCCCAATCTGTGTGGCTTTATAGTAGAATACCACTTAATCCGGTTCTAGGGGACGTTCTAGAGGTGTTGCACATTATATTACCTCTCATGAACATACTTAAATAATAAAAGCGAGCCCGCTGTATGTGTTTGTTGCTTACAATAGATCTGTTTTTCAGTATTTAATACTAGTAAAATGTATCCATATATTTGATTGAAGTTCAAATCATTTTGTTACTTTTTCTGACAAGGAAGAAACTATGTGTTTTCAAAAGTTAATTAACAAGCGTAGTATCATTATTAAAGAAGATGCAGGGTGATACTTTCGATCTCTCGAATGAAGATCTGACTGACATCGAAAAAGGAGGTGGTGATACACAGGATGTGTTCGCAGCAGCCAAACGTGAGGAAAACAGAAATAAGAATAGATACAACAATATTCTGGCGTGTAAGTCTAGATTCGAGCATGGTCAATTGTTACAGTAAATTATATAAAACAATATTTGCCTCATGTATGCAATACATATGATTTTATATATAGATATGTCTTGAACACATACAACATATACAGCATTATGTTACTGTAATACAAATAAAGTTCATGGGTCTAAATGTCTAAGTTAGGATAGCGATTATATTTGTCTAAAAGTCGATACAAACATTCGGTAATATTTAAATCGTTTAAGTCCTTTTTCTCAATAATCACTCCGGAAACCGAGTCCCATTTCTTTTTCTTTTTTTAATTTTTATTTGAAAATCCATTTCGCTGCATTCCTTTGCCAGTCTGCTCAAGTCCTCGACAATGAGCCTATATAAATATCGTGTTAAATACAGTTAATATCCTGAAAAAAAGAATTGGTAAATTAGCACTATAATGATTGTGTGTTTTTACTACTAATTGTATGATTTTGTTTTCTGTTAATAAGCTTATGATTACCGACCGTTCCTGTCTTCCCATGTTCCCGGATGTAACGACTATATTAACGCCGTGTATGTACCGGTAAGTCTACACATTTCCTGTCATTTCATGTAACCGGATGTAACGACTATATTAACGCCATATATGTACCGGTAAAAAGAAATATAAAAAGATCGGACAGGGAAAGTAGCATTCAACCGGTTCTAGGGTGCACCAAACCTCACACTAACCCTACTGTCATCCAATTAAAACAGGACAGTGTAAATAAAGAAATCCCCGCCATGATATAATCTCTAACCAACAAGGCAGCATCAATAGGCAATATAAGTAAAACACAAATATGCTCGTGTAAATATAATACAAAAAGACAATAGCCTAGAAAGCCACAATGAATGTACTCAATGACCTGGCAGAAGCCAGAGCAGTAAGAGAATAAACCATTAAGGCCACGACAAGAAAGATCATGGACAAACATTAAACGCCGCCGTCCCAATGGGCTTTAGGTAGGCGTCATCATAGGGATTAAAGAGGAAAGCATAGTGGCGAACTGTAAAAGGGTCCGCCACCAAGCATGCAGTACGTTGCAAAATGATAGGGTCATAGCCTCTTTTGATAAACTTTTTAACAAAGATAGTATGAAAGTGATCATGATCAAGAATCTTACGAAGTTTATAAATCACATCAGTCTACACATTTCCTGTCCTCCCATGTTCCCGTATGTAACGACTATATTAACCCCATGAATGTACCGGTAAGTCTACTCATTTCCTGTCATCTCATGTACCCGGATGTAACAACTTTTTTAACGCTGTGTATGTACCGGTAAGTCTGCACATTTCCTGTCAGCTCATGTACCCGGATGTTACGACTATAGTAATGCCATGTATGTACCGGCAAGTCAGTACATTTCCAGCTCATGTGAGGCCTCTATAGCCCAGTGGTATAGCACTGGGCCAACAAGCGGAAGGTCGTGTGTTCAAACCCCGCCGGATGCTGGTCTCTCCATTATCATCTTTCATTTATTCATTGCTTATCATTCATTACCATTCGGCAAAAATCCACCTTCTCGGCCTTCAAATTTGATTCTTGAGTAGTTAGTACCTCACTGCTGTCTTGTGACGATGTTCACTGAAAGAAGGGTAGCTGTAGACTGAAATTCGTTGGTTCTTCGTATGGCGCGTATAAAGTATGCAGTGGCCAGTAGCCTAGTAGTGGCATAGTAGCTTGAATGGAGTACCATGGAGTACTAGGGGGAGGCTGTTTCACAGCAATAGACAATAACAGAAGACATATCAGCAATGTCCCAGAAACAGTACAATCCGAAGGAAAAAAAATAAATTAGGTGAACTGCGGGTGAACAGCGAGAGTCGTCGCAGAAACGGAATATACAGCGAGGCTTCAGCAGAAAGTATGTCAGAACAGATCACCATCTAGTAGGAGGGACAACAGCAGAGCTGGCGGAAGACGGAGTGAGGGGAGGCGAAAGAAAGGAGCAGATAAAAGGGGTTGAGAAGGTGGGCCAAAAAAAAAAAAAAAAAAGTCTGCACATTTCTTGTCTTCCCATGTTCCCGGATGTAACGACTATATTAACGCCGTGTAAGTACCGGTTAGTCTACACATTTCCTGTCATCTCATGTACCCGGATGTAACGACTGTATTAATGCCGTGTATCTAACGGCAAGTCTACACATTTCTTGTCAGCTCATGTTCCCGCATGTAAATACTATATTAACGCCGTATACGTACCGTTAAGTCTACACATTTCCTGTCCTCATGTACCTCGGATGTAACGACTATATTAACGCCGTGTATGTACCGGCAAGTCTACACATTTCCTGTCAGCTCATGTTACCGGATGTTACGACTATAGTAATGCCATGTATGTACCGGCAAGTCTACACATTTCCTGTCAGCTCATGTAACCGGGCGTAACGACTATATAAATGCCGTGTATGTATCGGCAATTCTACAAATATCATGTCATCTCATGTACCCGGATGTATGGACTAAATTAATGCCGTGTATTACTGGGAAGTCTACCCATTTTCTGTCCTCATGTACTCGGATGTAACGACTATATTAATGCCGTGTATATACGTGTAAGTCTACACATATCCTGTCATCTCATCTACCCGGATATAACGGGTATATTAATGTCATGTATGTACCGGTAAAGTCTACACATATCCTGTAATCTCATGTACCCAGATGTATCGACTATATTAATGCCGTGTATGTACCGGGAAGTCTACACATTCCCTGTCCTCATGTTCCCGGATGTAACGACTATATTAATACCGTGCATGTACCGGTAAGTCTACACATTTCCTGCCAACTTATGTAAGCGGGTGTAACGACTATATGTTAATGCCGTGTATGTACCTGCAAATCTACACATTTCCTGTCAGCTCATGAACCCGGATATATATTAACGCCGTGTATTTACCGGTAAGTCCAACAACGGTGCAACCAGACAATAAACGCTCTTTATCTTGCTTGACCTGACATTATTCTGTACAGACTATAATACATGCTTCAATCACGTCTAGAGTATATACGTCATTTATTCATTGTCTGCAGAATTTTTAATTTTAACTACAGTAACTTCTTATTATGATACACATTGTTCGCATTCCACGTGATTTATGAACCATTTCGGTTTTAATGTAAATACCGACACTCAAAACTATCTGTTTATTGTTATGGTGAACAAGCTATTATATTTCATTATGTATTGATCAGTTTAAAATAATACAAATACTTTTCTTCGAAATGTACCATTCAGAGTAAGAGAAATTTGCGAGGCTACATACTGAGTCAAACACCCCTAGAAAATACTGCTGTTGACTGCTGTAGACTCGTGTCTGAAAACAAGATACCGGTCATCGTCACCTTTGACGACAGTGGTTCGGAAAAAGTGAGTATGAACACTTAATATCTACATTAGGATTTTGTTTGCATTTTCTCAAGCATCACTAAAAATGTTGGCGACTCGGGTATAAACAATGTTTTAAACTTAAATGAAATAATAGTGATGTGGTGGTGATCCATTTATTGTGTCTCGTCATATTCAAGAGTTTCGGATTGATCTATATTGTAGTATAACTAATGATACAAAAAATAGGACAACAACAGTTTTAACGAGGTTGATTCTGGCATTTACCGAACTTACGAAAAAGTAGTGTATATGTATATGTATCTCGTGGTTCAGCAATAATTATGTTTTAACTAGTTATTTTCTATTTCAATTAGCACAGTGAAGTAAATATGCATGTACTACAAGTTGTCAGTATGTCTTAATACAAATATTCGTTTTAGCGGACATAAGTGTTTGGTTTATTTAAACAAATATATACCGAAATATGTTAGGTTGGAACCTATTTGCCTGACAAGGGAAGTTTAACGGTTGGACCTTTTAAAGTGGAGCTGATGTCAGAGGAAAGAAAAGCTGACTACAAGATCCGAAACTACAAAATGCACTTTAAAGTAAGCACCTGATGTATAACATGCCATGTTGTAGAGTAATATTTTAGAATCGCAATTACATTGTCCTGCCTCACCCCAAAAGTGTAGAAGACATTTGGAGTGCACACATTATGTTTTTTGTTTTATTCGGAGTATGATATGTCGTTAAACGTTGAAACGTTGGCTGTTTCGATTAAGTTGATTGCAAAAACAATATGCTAAACACAAGACATCTTGATGGAAAATCGATGTAATATACCATAGCTATTGTTTAGCAAGTTTATAGATTCGGGTGTTCGACATTTTTCCGACGTCGCCTTCGTGGATGTAGCTGTTGTTCTTGTAGTAGTAGTAATAGTAGTAGTAGTAGTAGTAGTAGCAGTAGTAGTAGTAGTAGTAGTAGTAGTATTAGAAGTAGTAGTAGTGGTAGTAGTAGTAGAAGTAGTAGTAGTAGTAGTAGTAGTAGTAGTAGCAGAAGTAGTAGTAGTAGTTGTAGTGTTTTAGTCACACATGTAAAACGCAATGTAAAATTCAAATATGTTAATAGAAAAATGTACTTCTTTGCAACTATATAAAGAAATATGAGTCGCAGTTTGTGTATTCATAAATAATTCTGAAACTTAAACAGTTTGTGATAACGGTTTTAAATGTCAAGAGAGTATTGCTGAAGACACATCAATAATAGCCAAATGCTTAAAACATATTTTAGATGTAAAATTTAATTTGACATCTTTAAAACAGTACCACTGGAGTCGAAGTGCAATTTAATCAGTGAATGTTCTAATGCTTAAACATGCTTTATACCTTCCTATAGTGCTATTGACTGCAAAACATACACGATAACCTTAAATAAGGAATGATTTGCCATCGCTATTCTAAAGCTGTCTATATTCTAGGCACATTTATTTTTCATTAAAACAGGGACAGGACCAATGGTGCATAACGCAGATATTATTCACAAAATGGTCAAGTGCGGATACAGTACCACGTGATCAAGAGGCCATGTTAAATCTTATTCAAGGAGTTAACGAACAGCTAAAGCTAGACGACAGAAAATGTACCCTAGTTCAGTGTTTGTAAGTTACATAGATCGATATGAGACTTTCTTCACAACTTGAAATGCATGCTATAAATCATTACTATAAATCAATTAAGTTGCACTACAGGGGCATATAGCCTACATACTATTAAAATGACTAGCTGTAAGGCTTGTAATGCCTACCACTTACTCTCTACCATCGTCTGACATAGAACTTGCAACCAAAATGCATTCAAATCAAATGCAAAACAAAAACAATTACAGAGATAAACAGAGACAAAGTATTCGACAGCATAAACATTAAAGGGTTGTTAATAGGGGTACCACCTTAAAACGGTCAGTGGTAAAAATCCACTGGGTGTTTCCAGTTTCAAGGGTTCACAAAATCTCACTCTTGCCCTAATATCGTGTCATTATAAAAAAATACCCGAGAGACTATATCCTCTAAAATCTAGGAAGCAATAATAGACAATTTAGGCAAAACGGAAAAATGATCATTTAATATAAAAAACAAAACACAAGACTATAATAAAGTCAATTAACAAAATATCCGATTAAGGACCATTGTTTGGAAGTTCTCAGTGAAATCTATTTTAAACATATATAAAGCATGATGAATACACATGAGGATCAACCAAGATGTCTTCATTCTTTCCAATCCTATCTATATACGACTGCATAGTATAACACACACAGATCATTACTTGTTGTACTGCCTATTTCAGGAATGGTGCCGAGAGAAGCGGATTCTTTGTAGTACTGATGAACGTAATCGAAAGAATAAGGCTCGAACAAGAGGTCGCCATTCCACAAGTCATTAGACATATGAGACAGATACGTCAACAGATCATACCAAACTTTGTACGTAGTTTGTATTCATAAATTCATTAGCTTAATTCTCAGTGAAGTAACTAAAAACAGTATAAGAGGAGAAATTTGGAAATCTTCGAACACGATAAATATACAACATATTTCAGTCTCGGTTTGGTTGACTGTTATGCCTGCTACCGTTAATGCCCACTATCCCCGGGTTGAGAAGCACTCTAAAAATCACAATCATATTGTTTTTAAATAGTTTAAATCATGTGTTTATGTTTGTATTCACAATAACGATTCCAGTTAATAATACTAGTTTAGATGCACAAAATAAATAGTGTACAGGTATACGCTTATGTTTCTTCAATGCATTTCTTAGAAAAGATCGCACGTTTATTATTTCATTTCATTCTGTCTGTAAATGAAAGTAATAATGATATGTTCTCTTAGTTCGTTAAACTTCTCTTCAATAGCCTTAACAGTTAATGAGATTATGGGATTGTTCTCATATTTTGGAAAAAGTTCGTTAATAAAATAAAATAAAATATTAAACTTGAAACACATACATCTGGCCGTTATCTGTAACTGACGTTGTACGACTTTTTCTGTTCTTTTCTACAGGAGCAGTACAAGTTTTGCCACGAAGTTGTGCTAAGTCATATACAGACCGCAAGTATATATGCCAACCTGTAACCGGGAATAACACACTCGATGATTCGGAAAGGCTTAACGTGTTTAACAATGTACACTACAACACAGTGAACTTACTTGTTTGCAGCCTGTATATTAATTAAATGGAATGCCTCATATTTGTTAATCAATTAAACAACAATAAAAACAAACAAACAAGAAATGTAACTGGTATTATATTAAATCATCAAATATGTTCACCACGTGGATCTTTCATATAGAATTAGTTATAAAACAAATTATTTTAAACGATTATATTCTTAAGACTATATATTCATATAAGGAGCGCCATAACTCGTTACCAATCGAATTGATTCTTTGTGTAGATATTATAATGTATGGTTTTGTTTCGAAAATAAACCAATACTTAACTAGCAAATTTCAGTTTTATAAAAAATTATATACAGCCATACCTAGATTTAAATCAAATTAAACTATACAGTTATTCCTTGAGGTACTTTCAGAAGAAATATTTCAAATTATTTAAAATTCGAAATTATTAACTACACGAATTAAGTAACCTTTGATAATTCACATACGAAGTTCATAGTAGAAATCTCTTACACCTCAATGTTTGATACTATCCGATGCATTGATTCTTGAATTATCACATATATTTAGATGTATATAAAAGCATTTACATGTATAGACAGCACTTAACATATTCAGGTTCAGTTATCTTGTCTAACAAAAATTTCCTTCTGTAACTATTTCATTTTTATTAAATTGTTTAAAGTCCCAAAGACAAATTGGAATGTTCGCAACATGCATATTTGTGTACAAACGTTGAACGTGCTTTATAAAGAAAACTATATAATCCTATTGTATTTTATTTATTTAATTTTCTTTTGTTTTCTTTTTTATTTTTATTTTTTGAGACTGTATGTATAGTAAGTGTAAATAATTATGTAAATTGAGGGCCACGTGGAAAATAGGATAAAGCAAAATATGTTCGAGTTGCAGGTACCGATTATTTCCTTTCCATCTTGAATGATAACACCTACGTAAAGTGAAAACACTGATTTGGATACCCCAAATTAGGGTACACCTCTGAAGTTAAAGGCCAGCGTCAGTTTTAAGTTAAGGTGAGGTGAGTGGGGCCCAAACTATATATGTCAACTTCTAAACAAGGTACATGTACATGTATAAATGAGACTGATATCAGATAATTCCATGAAAATATAGAGTATATAAAGTGTAGACACAGTGTGAAGAACACAAATTAACATTATATTATACTGTGAAAGGCACCGAATAGGTATAAATTAACCTAAGTGTGCCCAGGCAAAGCTACTAAAGTGAAAACTAAAAGTGCTGTTAACTAATGAAGCAATTAAACTAAGTTCAAAACAGTTTGAAACGAATGCCTTAAACAGTATTTCCATCTAATTGTTCATTATTACATGTACTACATATTTACTAATTACTATTTTTTGTTAATAAACAATATTTTAACGTAAGCCTATTTAATCGATTTTTATATACAAAATGGTATTACTAGCTATGCTTCCGTAGAGAATGAGTACTATTTAGATATTTTGGTTAGTATGTTAATTGCTCCATCTTTTTCATTTTCATGTTTTTTCTGTTTTGTTTTCCCTATTAACTGTGTGTAAATCTGTATGTGTATTAACATGTTATTGGTACTCATTAATACATTCAGATAGTAGTGAAAACACGTAACAGTCGGTGTATTTTAAATTGAACGCAAATATCCATGTTCTAATGATATAATGACTAATAGGTCTCATTAGGCTGGGTATTCGTGCAGCACATATTATCCTGAATTGTTTTGTATCTTTGACAGTTTGTAACAATGTTATTTTAATGTTAAATAAATTAAAATAAACAATATGTAAAACTTGGTAGATTACACTCCTGTACTATTGTTTGGGGCGCTTGTTTCAGCCAAAGGTTTTTCTGCAGTAATGCGAGCAATTAAAATAATACAGCCAAAATGATCCTATGTAAATACCTTGTTGGTGGGATAGCAGAAAATTAAGAAATGTCAAAAAACGTAATACTTCATATTTTGCTATAAACTTTTCAGGTTTACTAATATCCAACAATTTAAAACCATTTTTGGATAACAATTCTAAAGAAAAAAAAATTTCAAATTTTTCAGGCAGCAGAATTTTGCATTGAAAATGAAACATTAAAAACAACTTTAATTCTCAACCGATTTTGAAAAGTAAGGTATTTTTATTTACCATTGAAAATGTCTGTTTCACTGATATACAACTTATTTAGGTAGCAGATTCATTTAAACCTCAAAAACACTTTGGCTGAAACAAGCGCCCCAAACAATAGTAAGATAGATACAAAATTCAAAATTCAAGCAGGAAATGAAGCTTTCACAGAACACAGTCCAAATCACACATTTAAAAGAAACAAAAAGTATATTGATAAATTATAATTTAGAAATCAAGTACGTGATAACACAAACAAAATAGTTGACAATCAGGGTAACGGTTGATGGAAAGAAAGAGCTACGGGGTTTAACCAGGCTCCAGGTTGCGCCAAACCTCAATCTTACCCGTTTGTCATTCCAATAAAGCAATAAAGCGGGACAGCGTAATTCAAGCTGGCCGATATGAATATAAATAGAAATATATAAGACCAAGAGTGCTATCACAGACCTAATATGTCTGTGGTGCTAATCAGAATGAGAAATGTGAACATTTCGAAATGGAATATTGAACGGCTTACATCATAATTGTGTATGTTGTCTTCTCATGGCCGTCTTCTCGGTTGCCCTTGATAATCAAAAGATATGTCAACCAGTTTATGTTTGTGATGTCATATCTTGCCTTTTATTCATCTTTTAATTATTGTTTGTTTCTTTGCGTGTTTTTGATTGACTGAATGCTGCGTTTGCTGTTCGACCTTTATATCTGCTCGGATTAAAAGTAAAAGCATGGTTATAGTATGAAGAGACTCCATCAGGGCTTTCGCCTTTTCAACATATTAATTACCATTAACGTGATTAACCTGGATACTTTATAATTTAATGTATTATATTATCAACGGATTCTGACTACTTCTATATAAAGTGTACAATATATGTTTTATTATGTTCCATATCTACTATTGGCAATGAAGTAGTCTAAACAAAGTTTGTGTTCAAACTTGATTATAAATTGTTAATTCGTAAATCGACACAGTTTGTGTTAATTGTTTAAGAGTGACATTGTCTACTCAGCCAGTGTACGATTGTTCGTCTACAAAACTAATGCAGTCGATATTACAAAAAAAAATTAAATGAGCTCGTAGACATGCTTGCCTGTGTAATACGAAGATCTGTATATCATCGTGTATCCTATATAAAATACTTTTGTATATAAATTACATGATATATCCATGATGGCAATTCATAGTCTAAAGCTATTCTATCTCAATTGCCTGGTGAGAGAAAAGTTTATAAGTGTATTATTTCTTAATTGTACACAAGTGTAAAACGGAAGTAAGTACTTCCACGCGTTAAGCAGGAGTTTAATTATTCAAATGCATCCATTAACAAAGTAATCAAAATGATTTGGCTGATAACGTCAAGCCGCAATTCAGCAGTGATAAATGAACACGGAAAGATTTGTTCAACAATACAGAGGAGAAAGGAAGTATAGTTCAAAACATATGTGTCTCCCTCAAAGAAATATAATGGACGTCGCTTAAAGCTACACACTCAATACTTTCATCACTAGTTTAATCACTGGGTTTTGTATTGTCATGTGGTTATCCAATGAGCTTTCACTGAGCTAGCTTTATTCTTGACGTTTCTTATCACTATAACATTGACATACTTTTCCGAGATATTAATTAGTCTTACATTGCATTTTTGCATTGCCTTTAATTTATGAAATATACAAAATAAATAAATGTGTTGAAAACTTATATTTAGCGAAATAGCTGGAGTTTTAACATATTTATTCAATAGATGTTATCGCTTTACACAAATGTTATAGTGTTATTTGTAAACCGAATGGGGTTTGAGCATTCATTCTGCATTGAATGCATTGACTGCATCTCTCGTATGAAATCAAAGCACTTTATGACAATTTTATTTATAATTGAATGCAAGATGTCCACAATTCTTCCAGGTTGCCTCCAGTTCCTTGAATGGGAGTCATTTACCGGTTCAAATTTAAGCAATGGAAATTGAGCGTGACGTGCAAAAACAATTAAAACAAAATTAAGCTTATATTCATGGCATCATCTGAGAGCGTTATTTGTAACATAGCTCTAACTTTTATAAATCTTACAACCCGTGCAATAACTGCCGCTATACTTTAGCCGTGCTATAACTGACAGAGTTGGTAGTAACAGAATTTTTTAAACAACAACATTAGAGCAATGGTGCAAAACATTTAGAGTATAGTGTTCTCGTATACGCAATTTATAAAATATAAATAATTGATCAAGTGGGCTCACTTGGAATTAACAAGGTTGATGGTTTAACTGATTTTATCATATAACATGCGGTGTGGGAGTGTAATAACACCATTCAATATTTTCGATATTCTACTAGTGGTATAACATAACGTTAATGACGTCTTGGACGTCACGTTAATGTTCGTTTTCTGACGTAATGTGACGTAATAAGTTATGTGATAAATAGAATCTAACATTCGTTCTCATTTATTATTGAATTTATTAAACTCGTTAGCAAAAAATGATATAATGCTCGGCAAGAGCCTCGCATTATCGGCAAGAGCCTCGCATTATATCATTTTGCCAACTCGTTTAATAAATTCAATAATGAATGAGCACTCATGTAAGATCCTCTATATATAAAGTAAGTAATGTTATTGTTACTGTGAAACATAATTATATGTACGTTCTTGTATTCAAGTTAAACTCCGTTTGATATACTAATATTTCAATCCATAAGAAATGTCCGTATCTTTGTTTCTTTTGAGTTTCTCTAGCAGGTATTGTCGCGATTCATATTGTCATTTGTACAGACTGGCTCCCATCTTATAAAAATATATAGTTTTGTTTAATGTTTTATTTTACTGTTTTGCCAAGAAAATACACCCATCATCTGCTATTAATTATTTATAATAGTTCTATTCAAGGTTATAAGTCTATAATTCAAGGGGGATTGATACAATTTATTGTTTAAGGTAGACTGAATTACCTCAACAACTATAAAAGGTTTGGAGCCAGTCTTAATATTAAATAACTTATAAATAAATGTAGCATTTCCTTTTTATTTGACAATGCCTTTATTGTAAACCTTATAATATAATAAAATTTGCAATTATCTGCAGTTCTTATGTTTTTGATTGATGACCTTATTACAAAATGTCCCTAATATCGTTTATTGGCGACGCGCCTTGAGCAAACAGCCTATATTTGTATTTCCTTTTTTATGCTGCTTATGGAGGAGCACGTGGCATATGGAGGAGCGCGTGATTAACAAGACTGGCCAAAATGTTGGGGGTAAAAGACTGGCCATAAGATCGTGTTGTTGTATTGAAATTGCTGTATCGAAATTGGCGCTTTGCCATAGGTCCATATATTAGGTAACTATTAGGCTACAACTTTGAAACTTTATACAATTGTCCTACATCATAACATGACCCGGCATATCAGGTTTCATAACTCTGTGCTGCTTTCTGCAAAAGTTATGCCCCTATTTGAACTTAATATATTGATTAAGTTTTCCGTTAAGGTCCACGTTTTAGCCAGTATTTTTGGGGGAAAAATACGACTTATTGTCATCCCTTGATCGGCGTCTGCGTATTTGGTTAAGTTTTATGTTAAGGTGCACTTCTTTCAGTAACTATAACAGATACAGTTTTGAAACTTTGCTTGAGCATGCTATTTCCTGACGCAGGAAATTATCATGATCAGCCCTACGTGGCACACACCTATGACAAAGATCAGTGTCAAACATTCAAAAAAAAAAAAAATATGATATCTTACCATTAAAAACCACTTCTTCTGAATACATGTTCACCTACCCCAGCCATTTGTCATAGTACACATTTCACTGATCATATCAGCTTCTTTTTTCTATGTTTTTTACTTAATTCAAACTACCTCTACATTCTAGAAATCTTCATAACATTCTAGAAATATGTATCATCAGCAATTAATACAAACACTTAAATATGTTTTGATATCTTAAGTATGTGCCTTTGTTCTCAAGAAATATAAAAAGATCGGACAGGGAAAGTAGCATTCAAGGAGGATAGTCAACCACCACAAAACACAGAAACAAACAAGCAAACAGACAAACAAGAAGGCAATAAAAGCAAACGACATCACAAATACAAAATGGTTGACAATAGGGCTACCGCCTTGGAACGGTCAGTGGCAAAGTAGGCCACTGGGGGTTTTAACCAGTTCTAGGGAGCACCAAACCTCACACTAACCCTACTGTCATCCCATTAAAACAGCACAGTGTAAATAAAGAAATCCCCGCCATGATCTAATCTCTAACCAACAAGGCAACATCAATAGGCAATATAAGTAAAACACAAATATGCGCGTGTAAATATAATACAAAAAATAATAGCCTAGAAGGTACTCAATGACTTGGCAGAAGCCATAGCAACAAGAGAATAAACCATTAAGGGCACTCAAGTTACTATTGCTTACTGTTGCCTATAACTTTTATACTTTTTGAAATATATCTACATTTTTGATGCAAATAAATACACATATTTGTTTCCTCATTTGGAAAACATTATGCGCCGTCCTAATGCTTTGCATCAGTTTATTCTTGTATTTATTGTAATTAAACAGCTAATATATATCCTTCGTTGGTGTAAACCTGTAAGCATTTACTTAGACTACAATTGTTGAGAACTTAATGTCCCAGAACAAGACGCTTTATCTGCATTTGCTTAGTACTGGTTCTACCAGGGAAGACATCGGAGTGATTGAAATAAGTTCATAGAGCTTTCGTTACAATCGATGTAAAATAAATAGGTTTAAACTAATGCACCAGATGATGAATCTAGAAGAAAGAAACATCGTTTACCGTAGTTGACGTAGACAACGATTCAGTGGAAAAATAGGACGGCATCCATTGGTCAATTTGGACGTGTATATTGTGTCTGCTGTGACAATCCTCGCAAAACAACTACAAATGAGCTACTGTCATTCTTGAAAAGAATAAAAAATGTGTAGGTTTTAACTTTTTTGGCAAAACATGTCGATCTTACCATATGGCTCCGTTTAAACTACTGCTAATACGTCATGGTTAACATATTCCTATAAATACGAATATAAACTGCTATAAAACACTACTATAATTACTAGGCCTACACATTTTTCTGACGATTGATGATTTATACATTTGGTAATAGCAAGTGAATTTTGTATATCAAGTATGTAATCTTAATTCCCTATTATATGTTCGTTATATTTTAGTATCGATTTAAATTCGAATAAATTTAAACAAGGAAAAGATCAAGGTCAAAGCAATGACCCAAATGTGTGCATCGACTTCCTGACCGGGTCTTATGCGTTTTCAGATAATTGAGATAACATTTCCTTAAAAACCTGTGCATACTTATCTATAACCAAACTGTCTATCGTAATTGAATACTTTGCAGCATTGTGACGACGCAGTATGCCATATTGCTGCAGTATGTAATGTATATGGCATACTGCGTAGTAAGACTGCTGCAGTACTACACATGATTAGTGCAGCAGTTCCTTGATACGTAGCAACGGAGTGCTGCAGTATTCCATTGGTAATTTTGATATAAGTCAATTAAGTGAAGGAAATATCAGCTATCAGTTAAACAAATAAACTGAGCAATCATTTTAGCCGGGGTTTTATAAAACGAGGTGGGCGGCGGGCGGGCGTCAACAATTTGTTTTTGTTCATCAAATTTTAACAGAATCTTCATGTCATGAGGCACTGACCATACCTTAACAACCAGATCACGGGGCATTTATTTTTGTTATATCTCAGCATTGATCTTCATCAAACTTTAACAACACCTTCCTCTCATAATAATGCACTGACCATATCCTGAAAACTAGGTCATCGTGACCTAGTTTCACCAAAATATACGTTACGTTAACCTGTTTGTTTAAGTTTGGTCACTAAATGTTTAACATTTTTGTTCATTTCTCAGCATTGCCATGTCTAGTTATTACAAACTTAGACAGTAACTTGCTGACATATACCAAGCATGAATAAATATTGAATTGTTTAATTGTTGTTTTATCTATTATTAAAAAACATGAATATAAAAGAGTAATTAAGGACTGGTGCAATAAATCGACAAGCAATTTTGCTGACATAAATGGCAAATATCTATGAATAGCATTCATAGAGGAACTACAGAATTGTGTCACTAATATTTGCACTTGACTTTGAGTGTGAATACCAAGTTTCAAATGAATATCTTGAAACCTTCTGAAGTATTTCGCTCCACAAAATTCCATCTGCTAAATTCAACAATTCCCCAGGCAATAACTGCACGGCATTAATCAAACAAGACCAATATTGTGTTACGCACATCAACATATGCTGTCTATTATGTATATCAAATTGCAAACCAATATCTTGAAAAATGTTGAAGTAGTTTGCTCCGCAACATGGCTTGAGCAAAATATAGTCACGTTAGCTAATTCCAAGGGCAATATCTCTGCAAGGCAAAACCTGAAACGCACCAAATTTGTGTCACGCACACTTCCATTTTATGTTGATCATGTATAAGTCTTAAACCAGTATCTCGAAAACTGTTGAAGTACGAGTAGTTCGCTCCACAAGAATGCTTATACTAAATACAGTGTTTTGACACATCGACATATCATTAGAAATGTAGAAATAGTTCGCTCCAAATAAGTACTGCAACAAATATACCGACCAACTGATCGACCAACCGACTAACCGTCCGATCAACCGACTGACCAACAGACCACCCGCCATGATGACTCCAAGCAGTATATCCCCTCTCAAATTTCGTTTGTGTGGGTATAAAAGCAAGTGTTTCTGCGTTTTGTTCTAGGAAAGGTCAGTTTTCTCGAATTCAACAATTATATTTCTAAACTTAAGTAATTTCGAAAGATCTTTAAACGGATATTTAATCTGATTTCACTACCTAGATTAATTAACATCATCCCAATCGTCACCAAACTGACCGACCGTAAATTGAACTAAATGCCTGTTTTCTTTAGCATTTTGCTCACGTCCAATCGATTTGTATTTAATAGTTTAGATTGTTTAAGATAGTATAGTTTGTAACTGATAGCACAATAGTATGCGGACTCGAAGACCTCGTGTAGGTCCGCATTATGCCATGTGGAAAAATACTCCAGAAAAACCCCACATGGCATAGAGCGTATCTAACTAAAACAACATTTACGGACAAAATAAACCTGGATAAATCAAACAAAACAATCATATGTACCAAGAAAATACTTTTTATTCATTCTACTATTGCAATTTATGCAAGCTAACATGGTTTTGAATAAGTTTTTCAGATTTCCACCTAGAAAGGAAATTTCGCAGACTTTCGCTGTTTTATGGTTTATTACACGAAATAATGATTCATGTTCATTTATATACATATAGTTTTTAAATTATCAAATTGTTTTATTTTGATAATTGAATAAGAGTTTTTACTACCATAATCTCAAAATTAACAAAGCACTGCTGCACTTTGCTATATGAAAAGGTACAGATGTAACAATGCGCTAAACTATGCGACGCAGTATGCCATATTACAGTAGTAAGCCATATAAGTTGCTGCAGTGAGTCATATAAATGGCATACTGCAGCAATATGGCATACTGCGTTGTCACGCAGCATGATCGATAAGAGTCATCACGGTCAGTTTCACTGGGGCATTACAAAGAACGCCGATTTCGAGTTCAGTTGGTGTATACACATGCCATTTTATACATGGCTAGTATACAAAGTAAAGACGTCAACTATGAATGTTTACATAGTAAGGTTACAGTTTGATCAAGGAACTAGATTTCCGGACTTCCTATTCAGATCATAATGACTACTAATTAAGTTCTATACGGCGTATCCGGTCTAATAATTTTAATTTCACTCCATATGGCATTGCGGACTTCTAATTATGTTCAATATAGCGTATATACATCATACTAAACACTTAGGACAATTAAGTGGTTCGCAATGTGTGTATACGGTCAACTAGCAATTGTCTTTTATTACATTTCTATAGGTGAAATATTGGGATTTCTCAGTGAAAGAATATTCATAATCGCTAAATATTAATAACTAACTCCGAACACAAAAATAACTAACTCCGACGTTGAGTTATGACGTCAATAACGTGCTCGTGACGTCGACGTCATTCGCCGATAACGCTAAATAAAGCGAATAATTCTGGTTAAAATCATACATAATTTGATTAAAAATGTAATAAATAGATTATTTAACTGTTGTGATCGATTATATGGAAATCCTTTTCGTGAAAAGAACCACACGGCTACCATCTCGTGAAGGATTTCCCTATAATCGATCCCAGCAGTTAAATAATCTATATATCTTCTCTTATTTACATCTGGACGCAGTTGTGCGATTGTTACATGTTAGTCTAAAATGCTTTCTGATAATATACTTAACCAAATTAAAATTATAACGCAACAGCGATTTTTCCATATTCCATTCTAGTTAATGTTTATTGTCTAACATGTTTTATTTTAAGGTATGGAATGAAAGATGACTTACAGAAAATATGGTATAACACTAAGCAATATATTTGTTTTAGCTGTTAGATTCGATTCACTAATCTTACTAAGTGTGTCTGACTCACTTTAGGCATAAACAAGTAAAGTTTAGTAAGGATGCCCAATTAATAAACAAATTAGGTGTAACTTTAACATGAAAGATTGATTAGAAATGAATCAGAAAGGGATTAAAATTAATTATAACAAATATTTAAGCATTTCCTACAATTGCACCGAAAAACTCGCTAAGCCACTATATTTGTTGCCACAACATTTTGAAATAAGTGTCCATCATACATGTCATATAAAGAAAATCTTTATTTTTATGTCTAGAGAGTATAATGTACTGTTGACGGTGTTATTGTCGCTGGTTATTAATTACACATGTTGTTAGTATACCGCATGACCTATTTTCCCTAGTTAGTTTAAGGATACAGTGTATCCTCTTCACACAAATACGCTTTCTTAAACATAATGTAAATAGAGTTGGATATTCTAGGTTACATCCTTTTTCGACTTGTATTGCTACATGTATTTCCTTTTTAAGCCTAGTATATACGTGATTAGATTCGTATCGTTTAATCTGTGTTACTTTAAAATTATGTTGTGAATGAGCACGAATGTAATTATTATAATAACCAGAAGCCAATACATCAGACGACAATGCATGGGTTGGGCGCCTTATCTGCTGCCCTTAGTCTTCTTATGCTGCAGGTTCAGCGTGCATGTAATTGCTTTCTTAGATAAGATATACTCTCTTACGTTTATAATTGTTTATCAATTACTGGAGTACGTGTGAAGATCTGAAGTGAGATTTAAGTACACTTAACATCTATTGCCTGTACGATGGAAAGTACTCACTATTATTGTTTGAACATATAAATGGTTAGGTATACGAAATGTATACAACCTAAATATAGTAATGTAGCTTGACTGAACGTTTAATCAGGGACGGGGGTACCTTGATAAATTGCTTCAAATCTTGAATTTTGTGAATTCATCTTTAACAAGGTTCAGATGTATATATATATATATATATATACATGTGTGCAACAAACTTTAAATCACTATTAACACTTAAACTTGCTTACTGTATTAAGTAAAGAAATGAGTTAACCGCTGTAAAATCATTACATCACATTACGTGGTCCGAGTATTAATTTTCATACCCCATCCAACCCCTTAAACGGGGTTGGGTGGGGTATGAAATAAATAAATTCGGACTAAAAAGTTTATATATTGTATAAAACATTTTAAAACGGTTATCACAATTTGTTCAGTAAAAAATGTTTTTAAACGTGTTTTATTGTCGAAATTTCCGTTATGAAATCCTGCTCATATGAGCTTTGACATCACTTAATGGAATTAAGGCGAGACCACGTAATGAAATTCATAAACAATTACCCTATGTATTTATTGTTTTTTTTTTTAGCTCTACTGGCCGAAGTCAATAGAGCTTATGGGATGACAAGTTGTCCGCCGTCCATCCGTTAACATTTGCCTCGTTAACATGATAGGGCCTTCATTTTTCAATAATTTTGGATCATCCGATATTTTTCAAACTTTACCAGTTTGTTGAAATCAATGGAAGCTCGGACGAGTTCGTAAACCAGCCAGTTTGGACTAGTAACAGCGGAGTTACGGCCCTTGATTTAGTAAAGATTGCTATATTGTGCCTCGTTAACGCGATAGGGCATTCCTTTTTTATCTGATCTTTTTCAAACTTTACCAGGTTGTTGGCATCAATGAAAGCTCGGAAGAGTCCGAAAACCAGCCAGTTAGTTTAAACTTGTTTATTTTACATCGATTGTAACGAAAGCACTTTGAATTTATTTTAACCACTATCGATGTCTTTCTGGGTAGAACCAGTAGTAAGCAAATGTAGATAAACGTGTACACAACACATATGATGTTGGCGGGGATAGAAACAACGACTTTTGGATCATGGGTCCAACGCTCTACCTAGTCCACAGCGCCCCACAGCCAGTTCGGACCAGTAACAGAGAAGTTATGACCCTTAATTTAGTTATAATTGCTATAGTTTGCCTCTTTAACACGATAGGGTCTTCATTTTTCATCCGATCTTTACAAACTTGGCAAGGTTGTTGATATCGATGAAAGTTCGAAAGAGTTTGAAAAACAGCCAGTTCGGCCCATTAACAGCGGAGTTTTTGCCTCGTTAACACGATTTTTCACCCAATCTTTACCAACCGCTACCAGATTGTTGATGTCAATGAAAGCTCGGACGAGTTCGAAAACCAGCCAGATCGGACCCTTTGCACCGGAGTTATGTTCCTTGGTTTTCTGAAATATGCTATAATGTGGCATCGTTAACACGATAGGGCGTTTATTTTTCATCCTTTACACTTTTCAAACTTTACACGATTGTTGATATCAATGAAAGCTCGGACGAGTTCGAAACCCAATACCAGCGTTATGGCCCTTGATTTAGCTAAAATGCTTTACTTATAAGACGACAGGACCTTCATTTTACATCCGACCTTTACCAAACTTTACCAGATTGTTACTATCGATGACATCTTGGACACATTTGAAAACCAACCAAATCGTATTAGTAACATTGGAGTTATGGCCCTTGAATTAGTCCAAAAATACTGTATTTTGACTCGTAGAGACGATCGGGTCTTCATTTGGCCGGATTTCAGCGAAACCTTGCAGGATTTATCAGTACCGAGCCTATTTTGTCACTGTGTTCCGGTTGAATCGTTTGGCGGAGTTATTGCCCTTTAAAGGTTTTAATACACAAACTTTGTCTGGACTACAACGAAACGTTTTAGGGATTATCAGTACCCGGTTTAGTTGTGCATATCATCGCCGTGTTTCGTTTGAATGAGTTTTGGTGGAGTTATGGCCCTTTAAATGTTAAAATACACAATAGTGTCTGGCCTAGTTCTCCGGAACCCCTGACCGGGTTTCAACGAAACTATTCAGGGATGATCAGTACCAAGCTTTGTTGTGAACATCATCACCGTTTTGCGGTTGAAAGATATTTGGCAGAGATATGGCCCTTTAAATGTGTTAATTCATAGTCTTTGTCCGGACTAGTTCTCCTGAACCCCTGGTCGGATTTCAGTGAAAACTTGGCAAGGAATATCAGTATCAAGCCTAGTTGAGCATTGTGTCATTGATTTTCGGCGGAGTTATGACCCTTTAAAGGTTTTAATACAAAAACTTTGTCCCGACTAGTTCTCCTGATCCCCTGACCAGATTTAAGGAAATATTGGCAGGGGTGATGAGTACCAAGCCTAGTTGCGCGTGTCATCTTCGTGTTCCAGTTAAATGGATTTGGCAGAGTTATGACCCTTTAAAAGTTTTAATACACTTACATTGTATATACTAGTTCTCCTGAACCTCTGGCTAGATTTCAGCTAAACTTGGCGGGAATGATCAGTACGAAACCTTGTTGCGCATGTCATCATCCGTTTAAATGGTTTTTGACAGAGTTATGGCCCTTATATCTTGGGCCTCTTCTTATTTGTGGTTTTTTTACAAAATTTAGTATAATTAGTATAACTCGATAAAGGGAAACACACATGTATGTCCAGTTAGACGGAATAATGGCTGACACGTAATATAAGCTATGTTAACAAATACCGACTTATCTTCCGTTTTTTCCAAAAAGTAAAGTATTATTTAACATCAATTTCGAAACAAGTTAAAGAAACATAAACATCTTCGTTTTCAGAATTACCGGACACAGTTACAGCCATGCTGCATATTTTTAAACAGGAGTAGGATAAGTGAGAAGGTAGAGCGCTAACACTCTAAGCCTGTATTCGACATTGTTATAATAGTTATCACGTTATCACACTGGAATTTCAGTTTCATACATTTTCTTAAATGTATACCTGTTATATCTCAAGTTCAGAAGAAGTACCTTTATTGGGAGAGAGAGAGAGAGACGCATTTCGTTAAATTTGGTTTTCAAAACTTTATTGATTTCGTTGATTTTGTTGTCAAAACTCTCTTACCGCTTTATGGTAAATTACGGCGTTTAAAATTGCATAAAAGCTGATAATAAAAATGTGAATCAATTTTTATTTTTTTTTAGGCCAGAAAAAAATAAAACCTGTGTTTCTGGTTACTCAGTTGAAAAAATTAGGGTAGGTAGGTAGGTATTGTTTTTCTTTTCTTTTTTTTTTTCTTTTTTTTTTCATGGACATGATGGAGATGTCAAAATAATCGGATTCTATTTTAATATATTAATTAAGGAAGGATAGAAATATCGGACAGGGAACGCAGCATTCAAGGACGACAGGCAACCACAAAACACAAAAACAAACACGCAAACAGACAAACGAAAAGGCAAAATTGATAAAAAATGCAAACGACATCACAAACACAAAAGGGTTGACAATAGGGCTACCGCCTTGGAACGGTCAGTGGCAAAGTAGGCCACTGGGGGTTTAAACCGGTTATAGGGTGCACCAAACCTCACACTTACCCTACTGTCATCCTATTAAAACAGGACGGTGTAAATAAAGAAATCCCCGCCATGATCTAATCTCTAACCAACAAGGCAGCATCAATAGGCAATATAAGTAAAACACAAATATGCTCGTGTAAATATAATACAAAAAAACAATAGCCTAGAAAGCCACAATGAAGGTACTCAATGACTTGGCAGAAGCCAGAGCAGTAAGAGAATACACCATTAAGAGCTCGACAAGAAAGATCATGGACAAACATCAAACGCCACCGCATTATGGGCTTTAAGTTTTTTATTCAAGAATGCCTAAGTGTCCTATCATGCTGACGCACACAAATAATCTTTTATATTGCAAATATTTGTTTGATTTTTGACATAACGCTTAGTATTTATACCACTTCTCAGTCTTCTGGATATTTTTTTATATAAAACCACATACCTATAAATACCAAATATATAGGATACTGTGAAATGTATATCTGTTTCACGTGGCAGTGCAGATATTAATGATATTTTTATACAATTTCTTATTTCTATTATAATCCCATATTGCCATTTATTTTAATATGAATCTTTGCATGTATTCTTATCAAAATCTATGAATATTTGAAAGAGATGTTCGAAGAAAAGTTAAGGTGCTACGTGATAATTGGACTACTTCATTGTTTCAGAAAGAAAGTGTCCAATCTGTTTGTTATTCTGTCCTAAAACTAAACTTTTAATAATATTAAAACTGTCATTAACACGAGTCGTACATTAAGCTTGTCACTTTTTTTTAAAATGAATCACTGAATTTATATCAATGTATACAAATGAAAAGAATCATAAAAATAGTAATCACAACTAGACAAAAGATAGTTGCCTTCAATCGCAAGTATTTCCTTTTTTATGTTATTTGTTGAAAACAAACATATTTTACATTTTCCTGAAAAAATGTCCCAGAGTAATGTAGTTATGGACCAGGTGTGGAGCTCTCTCTGGTCTCCGTTCTTCTGTGACGAATCAAAATGCTTCGAAAAACGCGAACAAAATAAATCAAAATGCTTCGAAAAACGCGATCACTATGGAACAAAATAAATATGCATGTATACCTAATTGGAAATCGCGTTTTTCGAAGCATTTTGACTTGTCACAGAAAAACGGTTTGATCAAGTTGTTTTTGGTTTTCGGTTTCGAGAATGACATACATCTGCGATTCCAACCAGCCCATATTTGAAGATAATTCTCGAAATTTGGTCAGAGAAAAAATTGATAAAAGCAAATGTTGACACATTGTCTATAACTACATTACTCTGGGACATTTTTTCAGGAAAACTTAAAACATGTTTGTTTTCAACAAATAACACGGATTTTTTTCTCCTTTTTTTCAATTTTTTTTTCAATTTTTTTTTTACGATTAAAAACTTTAGGGTCGGCGCCAAAAAATAGGGACGGTCGGGTAACCAGAAACACAGGCATTTTTTTACCCGGCCTCATATTTATATTATTTTCGCGTCGCTATATTACCAATGATATTGGTTTAAAAAACGTTCGACAGAGACAGCTACCGTCAATGTATTATCAAACAGTGGAACAGCAATTTTCTATTGAGACACATTGGATGCGTGTGCAGTAGCCTCGCCTACTTGAAAAGTGGAAATGTATTCAAAATTAGACGCTTTAATCTTTCAAAGAAAATATCAAGTATTTAAAAATATTGTTTTGTATTGTATATTATGATTATCACGATTTTAATAGTAAAATAGAATTGATGAGACTTTAATTTAAATAGTTGAATTCGAACAGAGGTTGCATAACTCAATGATAATTTAGGTGGGGGGAGTGGGGGTTTGGGGGCGGAAAGCTTGTATACTTCATTTTTATTATGGATACTCTTTCATTCATGACTAACCTAACTATCGCCATCTTATTTGGTTAGTAGGTGTTGCATCTTACATTTCCTTTCTTGAACAGACTCCATAAAACCGAGCCTGCTACTTTTCTCTCTTGTTTGTGTTTGTTGCTTCCGGGAGACCTCCTTTTCAGTATCTAATCGTATAAATAATGCAGGAATAGGATGTTTTCACAAATAAACCATGGTACACGTACTTACAAACACACAGATCGCTATCCTTACAAAGTGTGGGAACGACGACCTCTTGTAGTTGTCCTTATACTTCATTTCCTACTTGGTGATCGTTTGACCCTGTTAATATAAAGATAGTATAGATAGTCAACACTTGTACATATTCAATGGGATACAGTCTTCTGTCAATGTCAGAGACACTTTCAAACAGTAACAGAACACATTTTTATAAAATGTATTGAGGATGTACGATTAAGAGATCGGTAGCATAAGAGCCTACTTTTGCATTATGATAAACTGTACTGTAATGAAAACTTTCCTTGTTCTTTTGTTTGTGTTATTAGCTTCGAATGAATCCCCTTTTTATTAAAGGGGCAATATTCCCTACCCTGGTAGGGAGAAATTGGAGGTGTGTCTTTATCAATTACACCAGCTATGCAGCCTGTCAGTTATAGTGAATGACTCATGAAAACAAATCTCTCTTCAAGCAGCCGACAGAAAACTGTTGTTAGATATCAGCGAGGAGTAAAGTTTTTTAATCCAAGACTCCAAACTACATAATTTCTGTTTATTTTATTGGAACTTTGACAATTTATTCATGTTTTACCATGTATATTTTTTATTGTATTGTCGTCTATATACTATCCACTGCACGGTGTATAAATAAAACAGAACTGCTATGAACTTTTACGCAAATCTAATGTGATGACTTAACAGCCAGCAAATATTCTACAAGTTATCAGTGTTCATGAATGAAAATCAATTGTCAATTATAGTTGGTCTGGAGAAACAGGCTTTATTTACTGCAGTACACAATATATGGTATACTTTGGACATTTATGGTGGTAGGAATGCATTTTCAAAAATGAAACATAACAACTCATAACTATACACATTATTGTTAGGAATGGCTGAACATGATGGAGATAATAAGATAAGGAATTACATCTTATATAGGCCTAGTTATGATTAAGGAACATATACATCTCTGAGCCTAAGGAGGGATTATTCAATTTTCATAGGTGGTGTATAGAAGTGCATTGTGATGCTACTGATTCTGGTGAATTTCTGATTCTGATGTGAAAATGATAAAGATGAATTGTTATATTGAACACATGAATAGTCACAGATTCAAACATCCCATCTCAGAGTATTGCTATGGAGGTTTATACACAAAACTACTGCCAATCTCCATGCCATAGTGTGTGTCGTCTGCTGTAAACACTACCACGTGTATTTGTGTACATTTTTCAGTTCATAACCCCACAGGCTCCTCCCCTATATTTTCAAATATTTGTCAGTTGGGTTTAAAAAAAATATTTGAAACTAGGAATAAGAGATACTTTTTCAAAATCCCTTTTTTACTAATACAATTGTTTAATATCAAACTACTTCTGTGGCAATTATTGAATTTTTTTATGAGGTGGAATTTTCAATATTTTGAAAAAGGTGTCCCTGATTTAACTATGTACAAATTTAAATGAAAAACCTGCCCCAGCTCCATCTAGTGGCTTTTATACGGCAGTTGGGCCTTTAAGTACCGTATACATCTGTATCTTTATCGTCATGTTTTGTTCTAATAATATAAACATGCTATAGTTTGATCATGATTATAAGCTAAATATGAAGATTATATAAACATGTTATAGTTTGATCATGCTTATAAGCTAAATATGAAGATTATATAAACATGTTATAATTTGATCATGCTTATAAGCTAAATATGAAGATTATATAAACATGCTATAGTTTGATCATGCTTATAAGCTAAATATGAAGATTATATAAACATGTTATAATTTGATCATGCTTATAAGCTAAATATGAAGATTATATAAACATGCTACAGTTTGATCATGCTTATAAGCTAAATATGAAGATTGTATAAACATGTTATAATTTGATCATGCTTCTAAGCTAACTATAAAGATTATATAGACATGCTATAGTTTGATCATGCTTATAAGCTAAATATGAAGATTATAAAAACATGCTATAGTTTGATCATGCTTATAAGCTAAATATGAAGATTATATAAACATGCTTTAGTTTGACCATGCTTATAAGCTAAATATGAAGATTATATAAACATGCTTTAGTTTGACCATGCTTATAAGCTAAATATGAAGATTATATAAACATGCTATAGTTTGATCATGCTTATAAGCTAAATATGAAGATTATATAAACATGCTATAGTTTGACCATGCTTATAAGCTAAATATGAAGATTATATAAACATGCTATAGTTTGATCATGCTTATACGCTAAATATGAAGATCATATAAACATGCTATAGTTTGATCATGCTTATACGCTAAATATGAAGATTATATAAAACATGTTTACCACAATTAATGCCTTTGATATCGTAGGTTGAACGTTAAACGCGAACTAATGACACTCTACTTTGTTACTCGTCAGTCTCAATTGCTGATTTGACTTAGTTTGTGGAACAGTGCGGACATACGGCGTCAATGCATTTGGCTGCTGTGGTTTCTATAGGACATATATAAATAAAGAACGAGATACAATAGGTTCAAATAAACTGAAAGATGAAATAGAACGAAAAGTATGTTTACCACAATTAATGCATTATATAGCCATACACACTTTTAACATAACGTAGGTTCAACGCGCGCTAATCAAACTCTACAGTTTACTCGTTAGTCTCCTGGATTATTAACTTTGTTACTCGTTAGTCCCATAGATAACTTACTTTTTACTCGTTAGTCTCATAGACTATTTACTTTATTACTCGTTAGTCTCATAGATTATTTAAAATGTTACCCGTTAGTCTCATTGATTACTTACTTTTCACTCGTTTTTCTAATAGATTATTTACTTTATTACGCGTTAGCCTCATAGCTTATTTAATTTATTACTCGTTAGCCTCATAGATTATTTACTTTATTACTCGTTAGTCTCATAGATTATTTACTTTATTACTCGTTAGCCTCATAGATTATATAATTTGTTACTCTTTAGTCTCATAGATTATTTACTTTGTTACTCGTTAGTCTCAAAGATTATTTACTTTTTACTCTAAGACTCATATATTATTTACGTTATTACTCGTTAGTCTCATAGATTATTCACTATTTACTCTTAGTCTCATAGATTATTTACTTTATAACTCTTTATTCTCCTGAATTATTTACTTTATTACTCGTTAGTTTCATAGACTATTTACTTTGTTACTCGTTAGTCTCATAGATTATTTCATTATTACTCCTTAGTCTCATATATTATTTACTTTTACTCTTAGTCTCATATATTACTTACTTTTACTCTTAGTCTCAGAGATTATTTACTTTGTTACTCGTTAGTCTTATAGATTTTTTCTTTATTACTCCTTAGTCTCATAGATTATGTATTTTGTTACTCGTTAGTCTCATAGATTATTTCTTTATTACTCCTTAGTCTCATGGATGACTTACTTTTACTCTTAATCTCACAGATTACTTACTTTTACTCTTAGTCTCAGAGATTATTTAATTTGTTACTCGTTAGTCTCATATATTTTTTACTTTTTACTCTTAGTCTCATAGATAATTCATTTTATTACTCGTTAGTCTCATAGATTATTTACTTTATTACTCCTTAGTCTCATAGATTATTCACTATTTACTCTTAGTCTCATAGATTATTTACTTTATAACTCATTATTCTCCTGAATTATTTACTTTATTACTCGTTAGCCTCATAGATTATTTACTTTATTACCCGTTAGTCTCATATATTATTCACTATTTACTCTTAGTCCCATAAAATATTTACTTTATAACTCTTTATTCTCCTGAATTATTTGCTTTATTACTCGTTAGCCTCATAGATTATTTAATTTATTACTCGTTAGTCTCATAGATTATTTACTTTATTATTCGCTAGTCTCATAGATTATTTACTTTTTACTCTTAGTAACATAGATTATTTACTTTTTGCTCTTAGTCTCATAGATAATTTACTTTTTTACTCGTTTGTCTCATAGATTATTTACTTTTAGCTCTTAGTAATATACATTATTTACATTTTACTTTTAGACTCATAGATTATTTACTTTATTACTCATTAGTCTTATAGATTATTTACTTTATTACTCGTTAGACTCATAGATTATTTACATTATTACACGTTAGTCTCATAGATTATTTACTTTATTATTCGTTATTCTAATAGATTATTTACTTTGTTACTCGTTAGTCTAATAGTTTATTTACTTTTTACTCTTAGTATCATAGATTATTTACATTTTACTTTTAGACTCATAGATTATTTACTTTATTACTCGTTAGTCTTATAGATTAATTACTTTATTACTCGTTAGCTTCATAGTTTATTTACTTTATTACTCGTAAGTCTCATAGATTATTACTTTATTACTCGTTAGTCTTATAGATTATTTACTTTATTACTCATTAGCTTCATAGATTATTCACTTTATTACTCGTTAGTCTTATAGATTAATTACTTTATTACTCGTTAGCTTCATAGTTTATTTACTTTATTACTCGTAGGTCTGATAGATTATTACTTTATTACTCGTTAGTCTAATATATTATTTACTTTTTACTCTTAGTCTCATAGATTATTTACTTTATTACTCGTTAGTCTCATAGATTATTTACTTTATGACTCGTTAGTCTCATAGATTATTTACTTTTTACTCTTAGTCTCATAGATTATTTACTTTATTACTCGTTAGTCTCATAGATTATTTACTTTGTTACTCGTTAGTCTTATAGATTATTTACTTTATTACTCGTTAGTCTCAAAGATTATTTACTTTGTTACTCGTTAGTCTCATAGATTATATACTTTTTACTCTTAGTCTCATAGATTATTTACTTGATCACTCGTTAGTCTCATAGATTATATACTTTGTTACTCGTTAATCCCATTGATTATTTACTTTGTTACTCGTTAGTCTCATAGATTATTTACTTTTTACTCTAAGACTCATAGATTATGTACGTTATTACTCGTTAGTCTCATAGATTATTTACTTTATTACTCTTTAGTCTCATATATTATTCACTACTTACTCTTAGTCTCATAGATTATTTACTTTATAACTCTTTATTCTCCTGAAATATTGACTTTGTTACTCGTTAGTCTCATAGATTACTTACTTTTTATTCGTTAGTCTCATAGATTATTTACTTCATTACTCGTTAGTCTCATAGATTATTTATTTATTACTCGTTTAATAGACTGGTATATTACTTTCTTTTACTCTTAGTCTCATATATTACTTACTTTTACTCTAAGTCTCATTGATTATTTACTTTGTTACTCGTTATTCTCATAGATTTTTTACTTTTTACTCTTAGTCTCATAGATTATTTACTTTATTACTCGTTAGACTCATAGTTTATTTACTTTATTATTCGTTTGTCTTATAGATTATTTACTTTGTTTCTCGTTAGTCTAATAGTTTATTTACTTTTTACTCTTAGTCTCATAGATTATTTACTTTTTACTCTTAGTATCATAGATTATTTACTTTATTACTCGTTAGTCTCATAGATTGTTTACTTTATTACTCGTTAGTCTCATAGATTATATACTTTTTACTCTTAGTATTATAGATTATTTACATTTTACTCTTAGTTTCATAGATTATTTACTTTTTACTCTTAGTCTCATAGATTATTTACTTTATTACTCGTTAGTCTCATAGATTATTTACTTTATTACTCGTTAGTCTCATAGTTTATTTACTTTATTATTCGTTTGTCTTATAGATTATTTACTTTGTTTCTCGTTAGTCTAATAGTTTATTTACTTTTTACTCTTAGTGTCATAGATTATTTACTTTTTACTCTTAGTATCATAGATTATTTACTTTATTACTCGTTAGTCTCATAGATTGTTTACTTTATTACTCGTTAGTCTCATAGATTATATACTTTTTACTCTTAGTATTATAAATTATTTACATTTTACTCTTAGTCTCATAGATTATTTACTTTATTACTCGTTAGCCTCATAGATTATTTACTTTATTACTCGTTAGCCTCATAGATTATTTACTTTATTACTCGTAAGTTTCATAGATTATTACTTTATTACTCGTTAGTCTAATATATTGTTTACTTTTTACTCTAAGTCTCATAGATTATTTACTTTATTACTCGTTAGTCTCATACATTATTTACGTTGCTACTCTTAAGTCTAACAGATTATTAACTTCTTACTCCTAGTTTCAGAGATTATATACTTTTCACTTAGTCTCATATATCATTTACTTTATTGCTCGTTAGTCTCATAGATTATTTACTTTCTTATTCGTTAGTCTCATAGATTATTTACTTTTTACTCGTTTTTCTAATAGATTATTTAATTTGTTTACCCGTTAGTCTCATAGATTATTTACTTTCTTATTCGTAAGTCTCATAGATTACTTATTTTTTACTCGTTTTTCTGATAGATTATTTACTTTATTACTCGTTAGTCTCATAGATTATTCACTTTATTACTCTTTAGTCTCATAGATTATTTACTTTCTAACTCGTTAGTCCCATAGAATATTTACTTTCTTATTCGTTAGTCTCACAGATTATTTACTTTATTGCTCGTTAGTCTCATAGATTATTTACTTTCTTATTCGTTAGTCTCATAGATTATTTACTTTATTACTCGTTAGTCTCATAGATTATTTACTTTATTGCTCGTTAGTCTCATAGATTATTTACTTTCTTATTCGTTAGTCTCATAGATTATTTTCTTTTTACTCGTTTTTCTAATAGATTATTTACTTTGTTTACCCGTTAGTCCCATAGATTACTTATTTTTTACTCGTTTTTCTGATAGATTATTTACTTTATTACTCGTTAGTCTCATAGATTATTTACTTTATTACTCGTTAGTCTCATAGATTATTCACTTTATTACTCTTTAGTCTCATAGATTATTTACTTTCTAACTCGTTAGTCCCATAGAATATTTACTTTCTTATTCGTTAGTCTCATAGATTATTTACTTTGTTTCTCGTTAGTCTAATAGTTTGTTTACTTTTCACTCTTACTCTCATAGATTATTTACTTTTTACTCTTAGTACCATAGATTATTTTCGTTAGTCTTATAAATTATTTGCTTTATTATTAGTTAGTCTCATAGATTATTTATTTTATTACTCGTTAGTCTAATAGTTTATTTACTTTTTACTCTTAGTCTCATAGATTATTTACTTTTTACTCTTAGTATCATAGATTATTTACTTTATTACTCGATAGTCTCATAGATTATTTACTTTGTTACTCGTTAGTCTCATAGATGATATACTTTTTACTCTAAGACTCATAGATTATGTACGTTATTACTCGTTAATCTCATAGATTATTTACTTTATTACTCTTTAGTCTCATATATTAATCACTACTTACTCTTAGTCTCATAGATTATTTACTTTATAACTCTTTATTCTCCTGAAATATTGATTTTGTTACTCGTTAGTCTCATAGATTACTTACTTTTTATTCGTTAGTCTCATAGATTATTTACTTTATTACTCGTTAGTCTCATAGATTATTTATTTATTACTCGTTTAATAGACTGGTATATTACTTACTTTTACTCTTAGTCTCATATATTACTTACTTTTACTCTTAGTCTCATTGATTATTTACTTTGTTACTCGTTATTCTCATAGATTTTTTACTTTTTACTCTTAGTCTCATAGATTATTTACTTTATTACTCGTTAGACTCATAGTTTATTTACTTTATTGTTCGTTTGTCTTATAGATTATTTACTTTGTTTCTCGTTAGTCTAATAGTTTATTTACTTTTTACTCTTAGTCTCATAGATTATTTACTTTTTACTCTTAGTATCATAGATTATTTACTTTATTACTCGTTAGTCTCATAGATTGTTTACTTTATTACTCGTTAGTCTCATAGATTATATACTTTTTACTCTTAGTGTTATAGATTATTTACATTTTACTCTTAGTTTCATAGATTATTTACTTTTTACTCTTAGTCTCATATATTATTTACTTTATTACTCGTTAGCCTCATAGATTATTTACTTTATTACTCGTAAGTTTCATAGATTATTACTTTATTACTCGTTAGTCTAATATATTGTTTACTTTTTACTCTAAGTCTCAAAGATTATTTACTTTATTACTCGTTAGTCTCATACATTATTGACGTTGCTACTCGTAAGTCTAACAGATTATTTACTTCTTACTCCTAGTTTCAGAGATTATATACTTTTTACTTAGTCTCATATATCATTTACTTTATTGCTCGTTAGTCTCATAGATTATTTAATTTCTTATTCGTTAGTCTCATAGATTATTTACTTTTTGCTCGTTTTTCTAATAGATTATTTGCTTTGTTTACCCGTTAGTCCCATAGATTACTTATTTTTTAATCGTTTTTCTGATAGATTATTTACTTTATTACTCTTTAGTCTCATAGATTATTTACTTTCTAACTCGTTAGTCCCATAGAATATTTACTTTCTTATTCGTTAGTCTCATAGATTATTTACTTTGTTTCTCGTTAGTCTCATAGATTATTTACTTTATTGCTCGTTAGTCTCATAGATTATTTACTTTCTTATTCGTTAGTCTCAAAGATTATTTACTTTATTACTCGTAAGTCTCATAGATTATTTACTGTATTGCTCGTTAGTCTCATAGATTATTTACATCCTTATTCGTTAGTCTCATAGATTATTTACTTTTTACTCGTTTTTCTAATAGATTATTTACTTTGTTTACCCGTTAGTCCCATAGATTACTTATTTTTCACTCGTTTTTCTGATAGATTATTTACTTTATTACTCGTTGGTCTCATAGATTATTTACTTTATTACTCGTTAGTCTCATAGATTATTCACTTTATTACTCTTTAGTCTCATAGATTATTTACTTTCTAACTCGTTAGTCCCATAGAATATTCACTTTCTTATTCGTTAGTCTCATAGATTATTTACTTTGTTTCTCGTTAGTCTAATAGTTTGTTTACTTTTTACTCTTACTCTCATAGATTATTGACTTTTTACTCTTAGTACCACAGATTATTTTCGTTAGTCTCATAAATTATTTGCTTTATTATTAGTTAGTCTCATAGATTATTTATTTTATTACTCGTTAGTCTAATAGTTTATTTACTTTTTACTCTTAGTCTCATAGATTATTTACTTTTTACTCTTAGTATCATAGATTATTTACTTTATTACTCGATAGTCTCATAGATTATTAACTTTGTTACTCGTTAGTCTCATAGTTTATTTACTTTTTACTCTTAGTCTCATAGATTATTTACTTTATTACTGGATAGTCTCATAGATTATTAACTTTGTTACACGTTAGTCTCATAGATTATTTACTTTTTACTCTGAGTATTATAGATTATTTCGTTTACTCTTAGTCTCATAGATTATTTACTTTAATACTCGTTAGTCTCATAGATTATTTACTTTATTACTTGTTAGCCTCATAGATTGTTTACTTTATTACTCGTAAGTCTCATAGAATTTTACTTTATTACTCGTTAGTCTAATATATTATTTACTTTTTACGCTTAGTTTCATAGATTATTTACTTAATTACAAGTTAGTCTCATAGATTATTTACTTTATTACTCGTTAATGTCATAGATTATTTACTTTATTTCTCGTTAGTCCAATAGATTTTTTTATTTTTTACTCTTAGTCTCATACATTATTTACTTTATTACTCGTTAGTCTCATAGATTATTTACTTTGTTTCTCGTTAGTCTAATAGTTCATTTACTTTTTACTCTTAGTATCATAGATTATTTACTTTTTACTCTTAGTGTCATAGATCATTTACTTTATTACTCGTAAATCTAACAGATTATTTGCTTTTTACTTAGTCTCATAGATCATTTAATTACTGTTAGTATTATAGATTATTTACATTTTACTCTTAGTCTCATAGATTATTTACTTTAATATTCGTTAGTCTCATAGATTATTTACTTAATTACTTGTTAGCCTCATAGATTGTTTACTTTATTACTCGTTAGTCTCATAGATTAGTTACTTTTAACTCTTAGTATTATAGATTATTTACATTTTACTTTTAGTCTCATAGATTATTTACTTTATTACTCGTTAGTCTCATAGATTATTTACTTTATTACTCGTTAGTCTAATATATCATTTACTTTTTACTCTTAGTCTCATAGATTATTTACTTTATTACTCGTTAGTCTCATAGATTATTTACTTTGTTACTCGTTAGTCTCATAGATTATTTACTTTATTAATCGTTAGTCTCATAGATTATTTACTTTGTTACTCGTTAGTCTCATAGATTATATACCTTTTACTCTTAGTCTCATAGATTTTTTACTTTGTTACTAGTTAGTCTAATAGATTATTTACTTTTTAATCTTAATCTCATAGATAATTTACTTTATCACTTGTTAGTCTCATAGATTATATACTTTCTTACTCGTTAGTCTCATAGATTATTTACTTTGTTTACTCGTTAGTCTCATAGATTATTTACTTTTTACTCTAAGACTCATAGATTATGTACGTTATTACTCGTTAGTCTCATAGATTATTTACTTTATTACTCGTTAGTCTCATATATTATTCACTATTTACTCTAAGTCCCATAAAATATTTACTTTATAACACTTTATTCTCCTGAATTATTTTCTTTATTACTCGTTAGCCTCATAGATTATTTCATTTATTACTCGTTAGTCTCATATATTATTCACTATTTACTCTTAGTCCCATATAATATTTACTTTATAACTCTTTATTCTCCTGAATTATTTGCTTTATAACTCGTTAGCCTCATAGATTATTTACTTTATTACTCGTTAGTCTCATCGATTATTTACTTTATTATTCGCTAGTCTCATAGATTATTTACTCTTTACTCTTAGTCTCATAGATTATTTACTTTTTACTCTTAGTCTCATAGATAATTTACTTTTTTACTCGTTTGTCTCATAGATTATTTACTTTTAGCTCTTAGTATTATAAATTATTTACATTTTACTTTTAGACTCATAGATTATTTACTTTATTACTCGTTAGTCCTATAGATTATTTACTTTATTACTCGTTAGACTCATAGATTATTTACATTATTACTCGTTAGTCTCATAGATTATTTACTTTATTATTCGTTAGTCTAATCGATTATTTACTTTGTAACTCGTTAGTCTAATAGTTTATTTACATTTACTCTTTGTATCATAGATTATTTACATTTTACTTTTAGACTCATAGATTATTTACTTTATTACCCGTTATTCTTATAGATTAATTACTTTATTACTCGTTAGCTTTATAGATTATTTACTTTATTACTCGTAAGTCTCATAGATTATTACTTTATTACTCGTTAGACTTATAGATTATTTACTTTATTACTCGTTAGCTTCATAGATTATTTACTTTATTACTCGTAAGTCTCATAGATTATTACTTTATTACTCGTTAGTCTAATATATTATTTACTTATTACTCTTAGTCTCATAGATTATTTACTTTATTACTCGTTAGTCTCATAGATTATTTACTTTATGACTCGTTAGTCTCATAGATTATTTACTTTTTACTCTTAGTCTCATAGATTATTTACTTTATTACTCGTTAGTCTCATAGATTATTTACTTTGTTACTCGTTAGTCTTATAGATTATTTACTTTATTACTCGTTAGTCTCAAAGATTATTTACTTTGTTACTCGTTAGTCTCATAGATTATATACTTTTTACTCTTAGTCTCATAGATTATTTACTTTGTTACTCGTTAGTCTAATAGATTATTTTCTTTTTATTCTTAGACTCATAGATTATTTACTTGATCACTCGTTAGTCTCATAGATTATATACTTTGTTACTCGTTAATCCCATTGATTATTTACTTTGTTACTCGTTAGTCTCATAGATTATTTACTTTTTACTCTAAGACTCATAGATTATGTACGTTATTACTCGTTAGTCTCATAGATTATTTACTTTATTACTCTTTAGTCTCATATATTATTCACTACTTACTCTTAGTCTCATAGATTATTTACTTTATAACTCTTTATTCTCCTGAATTATTGACTTTGTTACTCGTTAGTCTCATATATTACTTACTTTTTATTCGTTAGTCTCATAGATTATTTACTTTATTACTCGTTAGTCTCATAGATTATTTATTTATTACTCGTTTAATAGACTGGTATATTACTTACTTTTACTCTTAGTCTCATATATTACTTCCTTTTACTCTTAGTCTCATTGATTATTTACTTTGTTACTCGTTATTCTCATAGATTTTTTACTTTTTACTCTTAGTCTCATAGATTATTTACTTTATTACTCGTTAGACTCATAGTTTATTTACTTTATTATTCGTTTGTATTATAGATTATTTACTTTGTTCTCGTTAGTCTAATAGTTTATTTACTTTTTACTCTTAGTCTCATAGATTTTTTACTTTTTACTCTTAGTATCATAGATTATTTACTTTATTACTCGTTAGTCTCATAGATTGTTTACTTTATTACTCGTTAGTCTCATAGATTATATACTTTTTACTCTTAGTATTATAGATTATTTACATTTTACTCTTAGTCTCATAGATTATTTACTTTTTACTCTTAGTCTCATAGATTATTTACTTTATTACTCGTTAGTCTCATAGATTATTTACTTTATTACTCGTTAGTCTCATAGTTTATTTACTTTATTATTCGTTTGTCTTATAGATTATTTACTTTGTTTCTCGTTAGTCTAATAGTTTATTTACCTTTTACTCTTAGTCTCATAGATTATTTACTTTTCACTCTTAGTATCATAGATTATTTACTTTATTACTCGTTAGTCTTATAGATTGTTTACTTTATTACTCGTTAGTCTCATAGATTATATACTTTTTACTCTTAGTATTATTAATTGTTTACATTTTACTGTTAGTCTCATAGATTATTTACTTTATTACTCGTTGTCCTCATAGATTATTTACTTTATTACTCGTTAGCCTTATAGATTATTTACTTTATTACTAGTAAGTTTCATAGATTATTACTTTGTTACTCGTTAGTCTAATATATTGTTTACTTTTTACTCTAAGTCTCATAGATTATTTACTTTATTACTCGTTAGTCTCATACATTATTTACGTTGCTACTCGTAAGTCTAACAGATTATTTACTTCTTACTCCTAGTTTCAGAGATTATATACTTTTTACTTAGTATCATATATCATTTACTTTATTACTCGTTAGTCTCATATATTGTTTACTTTATAACTCGTTAGTCTCATAGATTATCTACTTTATTACTCGTTAGTCCAATAGCTTATTTACTTTTCACTCTTAATCTCATAATTTATTTACTTTGTTACTCGCTAGTCTCATACATTATTTACTTTATTAATCGTTAGTCTCATATATTATTTACTTTATTACTCGTTAGTTTAATAGATTATTTACTTTTTACTCTTAGTCTCATAGATTATTTACTTTATTGCTCGTTAGTCTCATAGATTATTTACTTAATTACTCGTTAGTAACATTGATTATTTACTTCATTACTCGTTAGTCTCATAGATGATTTACTTTATGACTCGTTAGTCTCATAGATGATTTACTTTATTACTCGTTAGTCCCATAGATTATTAACTGTATTACTCGTTAGTCTAATAGATTACTTACTTTTTATTCTTAGTCTCATAGATTATTTTATTTACTTTATTACTCGTTAGACTCATGGATTATTTCCTTTATTACTCGTTCATGTCGTAAGTCTCATATATTATTTACTTTATTACTCGTTAGTCTAATAGATTACTTGCTTTTTATTCTTAGTCTCATAGATTATTTACTTTATTACTCGTTAGACTCATGGATTATTTACTTTATTACTCGTTAGTCTCATAGATTAATCGCTAGTCTCATAGATTATTTTCTCTTTTCATTTTATTTAGTGTGTTGTACAGTGCGGATCTACGGCGTCATTGCACTTTTGTTGTTGTGGTTTCTATAGGATATTTTTCACATTTCTATATATAAATAAAGGAAAAGACAATAGATTTATGTTGATCACGTAATTTTCTTCTACTTAGCAGCTATAGGCAATATCTCAAAGAAGAACTTAATTAAATTATATACATAAAATGATTCCATTTTAGAAGTGTTACGTAACAGTTCCAAATTATTTATAAGAACACAAGAATGATCTATTCATATACTAGTACTATACATATCTAATAATACTTCTATATATTTATTTTTCTGTTTGTCTATACTTTCCTAATGACGACTTTGTCATTTCGGTGTTATCGAAATATTAAACTATAATTTAAGGTTAAAATATCTAGTGCCTACTTATATTTCGTGAGAAACTTAAGTTATTTTCCCTTTGCTTGGAGGGCGATGGTCACATCTGTATTGCCTATGCCAGTCACGTTGCGATGTAGTAACCAAGATAAAACTAGAACCAAAGTTTGACAGGACTAGCGCATACACTCATGAGAGAGTGACCAAAACGCAAAAGTTGAATGTAGAAATAATTGTTATATGCCCTTTGCTTGAAGTTCAAGGTCACAACCGCATTTCCTATTTCACGTTACGATATACTAACCAAGATATAATGGTAACCAAAGTTTGAAAGGTCTAAGGCATACAGTTAGTTGAATGCAAAACATAAATACACAGTTGCGTTCAAGTACCCCACATAAATGCAGAACGAACGTAGAACGAATGCTGAACGAACTTAAAGCATAGTGGCGAACTGTAGGTGGGTCCACCACCAAGCATGCAGTACGTTGCAAATTGATAGGGTAATAACCTATTTTGATAAACCTTTTAACAAGTTTAACAAAGATAGTATCAAAGTGATCATGACCAAGAATCTTACGAAGTTTGTAAATCACATCACCATGTCAGGTTGTGATAGTCCTTGTCGCAGAAGAGTTCTTACTTTTAGATTTGGAAAGAAGATCAGAGTTACGATAATAAAATTTAGCAAATGTTTTACGACTTTATAGTAACGGTAGCCCTGATGGAGTAGCTTTTTAGTTAAACAAAGATTACGAATATTAAAGTCCTCAACTCGAGTACAAGCTCTAGAAAAACGATTAAGTTGTGACACATAGACCCCATAAGAATAAATACTGATGAAGGTGTTGCTCGGGGAACATCCCCATCTAAATGGGGATAATTAACAATATCAAAATTAATATCATCTCTCTTGTTATAGATTTTGCTAATTATTTCACCATTTTCAATAGAGAGATGTAAATCGAGAAAAGAAGCGTTAATGTCAGAAAGATTAGCTTTGTTAAGTTGAAATTATTTAGGATATATATTATTAACCATAATAGAAAAGAAGATGTTGTCAATGTTCAATATGTCATCCAGATACCGAGATTTGTCATTAAATGCTTCAATAACATCTGTCTGGGTATTTGGTGACAGACGCAACATGAAATCTCGTTCATGGCATTTAAAAACACAAAGATGCTCGCAAACCTGAAAAGAGGTTACACATCAAACATCAGAATAATTTCAGCATCGGTATTATTTTAATTTTCTGATATTTACATAAATTATATTGCAAAAGAAGATACAAACACTCCAAAGGGTTCTAGATAAGGGAAATGAATTAGAGATTGTTTGGATATATTATTAATGCAAGTATGTAACAGTCCAAAGGATTCTAGATAAGGTAATTGTGACTGTTTCCGTTTTGTATAACATAAGACCATTTTTAGGTGTAAGCGTTATTCAATACTTACTATGAATGAGACATTTTGAATCTTTATTACACATAAAGGCAGGAAGCAATAGTTAACACATGCATACACAATATCCAATTAGACGTCTATTTTAATGTCTATTTTAATGCTTTTTAAGTGCAGTTTATGACTATTTTTACGATGTTTAACACCAGTTTGAATTTTGTTTGAATTACCCCACCCACAAAATCACAATAAAGAAGTATGCATATTAAATTGAAAACTATTATATGCAACTGCACGAAATACATCGACGAAGCGGATTAAGGGTATACATGGGATAGTGTATTATCTATCTACTAACCATGGCAACTATTTGTTAGAATTGGTAAGTTTTTACAATAGCACGTTTTTAACACATTATTATTATTTTATTATAGGCATAACCTATTTGTTTACATGCAGGAATAGTGCAAACTGAATGACAGTTACCTAAAAAAGATCGAACTTGTATTGACAAAGACTAAGACAACCATGCAGGGTCTATGTACAGCCTTAAACTGTCCCTCATTGATCTCAATAGTAGTATTTACTCCAATGTTTGTTATTGACAAAAGCATATTTTTACCTTTAATTTAGTGGGTGAAGTTATTTAAATATGCATTTTGACAGAAACAGAATGGAATGAATTGGATGTTGTTTAACGGACTATCCATACGTTATATGTTATTAAGATCCACCCCAGAGAGAGGAGAGTGATACGTAGGAATCTGGGAACCTTCCATAATCTTAATAACAAATATATTACTATGATTTTTTTAACTTGAAGGATAGACTTCGTCTACAGTATCCGAGTGCATCACGTCTTGGGGCAGAGCGTTCCATTCCCTGATTATCCGTGGAAGAAAATTGTATTTGTGTTGTTCAAAATGTTTGGTCAACTGGATGAGTGCTAAGTCATGTGTTCGTGTCTGGAGTTTGAACAGAATCTGGTATTTTCACTGGAGAGAGGTTGATGTATATAAATCAACCTCTAGATAGACGTTTGTTTCATCTGCGTTGTTGTAGAGGTCGCCAATTTAGATCATTCAGTATTGATGTCACGCTGTCCTTGTAATAATATTGTTCTGTTAAAATCTGGCCCCTTTTTGATGTACTTTTTTCTAGTTGAAGGTTGTTTTGTTTTAAGTATGGGTCCCAGACGGATGATGATTATTCTAGATGAGGTCGTACTAGTAAGTTGAATGCGTTTGACAATGCCTCTTGGTTGCAGTTATAGAGATGTCGCCAGAGTAGGTTAAGAATTATATTGGCTGTTGATGTAATGTTGTTTATATGTGTAATCCAGGTTAGATCACTAGTGAGTTCAACGCCTAGATAAGGATAATGTTGTACTTCTGGAGGTTTACTGCCACTGGTGTGATAAACGTTGTTTGAAGGTTCGTTCGTTGGCGTGTTTATATTCATGAAGGGATATTTGTCTGCGTTGAAAAGAATCATCAAGGTTCGACCGTAGTGTCAAGATCAACCTGTAGTTGTAGTTGATCTGTAGTTGTAGTTGTAGTAAACGGCGAGACAATATTCCCGATGTACTTTACATATAGCAGGAACATCATTGGGGCCCACACAAAGTTCCTTTGGGGTACGCCGGACAGCACAGGTGAGTCTGCGGACGATGTATCAAGCACAACCGTCTGGTGACGGTGGCAGAGCCACGCCTCTATCCATGTATTGGTTCTTCCGGAAATCCCATAATGGTTGATCTTGTGAAGTACGTGACGATGGGGAACAGTGTCGAAGGCTTTACTAAAGTCCAAATTGAGAAAACAAATCAGATCTGTTGGTCAAGTCGTCTAGAGAGTTCTTCAACAATATTAAGCATTTGAGTCTCGCATGAATGATTAGCTCTAAAGCCGTGTTGAAAGTTTACCAGTATGTTGTGTGAATCAAGATTTCTCATGATTTGGCTATATATAATGTGTTCCGTGATTTGCAGAGTATACAGATTAATGACATTGGTCGGTAGTTAACAGGAAGGGTATTGTCTCCTTTTTGGCTTGCACCTCCAGTTGCTAGCCTATATACTCATTTCGGTTTTTCAGCGGAAGGGTAAAATGAACAACATAATGAAGCAAAACAAAGCTTTATTCTGATTAGCATAATAACTGTAAAATAAAATGGCGATGCTCGCTTCTGCTACGCATCAATCACGTAAAACAACCAAACGATCGATCGAAAAGTTTTTCTTTACCCACGCCCTATGGATCAAGTCCTTCTGGCGAGCATTTCAAATGATTACGGTTGCAGAAGAGTCCAGGAGTAAAAGCTAGCATCCCTCGTCAAAGGTGGTCCAAAAAAGATAGCCTGTCATTAGGTGATTAAGGTTTGCCCGAAAATTATGGCCAATCGGATTGCCTGCAGAATTGTGACTAGGTCAATCCGATTGCCGGTTCGAAGTCGTCTTAGCCAATCAGGAAATTGATGATTTGAAGCGTCCCAAGTAGGTCAAGCCGGGTGCACGTGGATTCCATGTTAATAGTTCACATGTAGTAATGGCTCCTCCGGGTCATCCTGTCGTGATGTGCATTCTTGGTGAATCTCGAGCCTCAATAGAGTGGGAGTTGTATGTTCTCATGAGTCACTGCAAGTCTGTAAGTCCTATACAATAGCCCACGCAGCCGCCGAAGCGCCCTTCAATCTGTGCTCTCCACATCCATCGTCGGTGCCCGTCATGCTGCCGTAGGTTCTCATTGCCGCTTGCGGGAGCTTGCAGTGACAAGTAGCATCTCGGCGTCTGTAGTTTCCAGTAGATGTTTATCAATCGCCCCTCTTTAGGACACGTTAAAAAAAAAAAAATGTTTACATATGTATCACGTAATACATAATATGTTTCCGCAGCGTGGCCTCAGTATACAACGGTGGGGAGATCCAGACAGCGGCACGTGTTGCGGGGTCACCTTGCTCCAGAAGGTCTCTACACGTCCTGCCTGTTCGATGGTCTGAACTGGAATCGGATGCAACAACCTATCTGATCAGAGTTATGATTATATACCGTCTGGCTCTTGTTCCGCTTCTACACAGGTATACTTGTAAGTTTTCCCGCCAAAGAATGGTCCACTTCCCGAGATAGGGTTGACACGTTTGTTGGCATTGTTATGCCAATTTCTTTAAATTTGATATTCCATCATTATTCAATGATTGTGTTCATGAAAGATGTAGTATTTATGTTAAATATCAGTCTTTGTGTATGTATTAGTGTATTTGTTTTCAATTGAAATACAATAAATTAATAATATAATCTAAATGTAGATATGTCGATTTGATTTACCTTAGGTTAAATTGATACTTCCACATACACAGCTGATACAATAGACTGCTCGACAGCTAAAACGTCAAAGTCAAAGTCAAAATATACAATCGGTAATTAGCACTAAACAAAGTACATGTACCATGGATGAATACATTACAAAACATATACAAAACATGTGATAATTACAAATATTTATGCAAAATTGTATCCCTAGGAATAAACAAAATATATAAAGCTCGTTTGACTTTTGATGTCGACCATGGACCCCACTATTGTATAGGTTTGACACGTTGATGTCAAAGTTATTGATATTACAAGATCGAGGCTTATTATGTTATGCTGTTATTGGCGCAATGTTGTTATCTTAACACTACAGAAACTAATTATTTACTGTTATATGTTACCCACAATCGTTATCGAATGACTGTAAATAAGGTGATTGTTCTCCTTCGCCCTCATCACAACGTGGTCATTATATTACACGTATCACAAAAATATAGGAGTGTTACCTGCAGAGATCTAAGAAGCAGATTAATAGGTTACGTCTCTGTTACCTTTTATTTTATTTGATTTACTGTTACTCCCACCAATACTCCATAACTCGCCACCGCACACACCTTCCTCCAACCCACGACCCGTGTCGTAAATATGTCATGGGTGGAATTATTACCTGTTATTAGTCTTGATTTTAGTCGACGCTTGATTGTACATACAAACGTCTTGACCTTTAGTGCAGGAGAAAATGAAACTGGAAACACGTGTCTGTAGTTATTTGTTATTACATTATTTTTGACCATCCATATTTAGTTCATTGATATAATAATGAAGTTTCCCTCTTTGTTTATTTATTAACTTTGTGTCTTTCTGCCGGTCTGTTTATCTTCAATAGAAGGTGCGTCTGTATCAGCCAATCGGAAACGATACCAGAATCTAGGTAAAATGGCTGCCACCTCGTTTTTTTTAGAAGAGCTGTTCTAGAAAACAAACAAGCGTCGCAGATGATCTAGACTAACCTGTTATTTGACTTGATTTACTGTTAACTGTTTTAAATTAATTGTTATATGTTATCCCTAAACTCTATCCTGTTATGAGATTCCCTTTTTTTCCCCACCTCCTCATTATAGTTACCTAACAAGGCAAGCCGTTCCTTTTAAAAGGATTGTGTTTTAATAATGCTGTGACGTTTGCCAGAGCCCAGTCTGAGGGTACGGTACCTGTGTTATATGACTGTTGGAAGATTAGTGTGGAGAACAGGTGCGATTTCCTTGCAGACTAACTTCAGGATCCCTGTTGGCAGTAAATCTGACACTGATGTTTAGAGGGGTTGACATTTTCGAGCAGTTTCATAATGTATGGAGATGTGAATTCAATGTCAGGCATAAGTGGGATCTATTGGTCATTAATTCGTGGAAGATCGCCACTAGGATCTCTGGTTAATACCGAGGTATATTGTTAGTAGAGAGCTTCAGCCTTCTCGACAGGTTCACTTATGATATTGTTATTGAATTTGAGAACTGTAATGTTGCTGTTACAACACTTTCTTTTCTGTTTGATGTATGAGTAGAATTTCTTTGGCTTGCCATTAATACGTACTGTATATGTATATGTTATCAATAAATGTTCTGTGTGATTCTTGCAAAGAGTTTTTCACTAATTTATCGAGTTTTAAACATCGATTCCAATTCCGGTTGATACGCTGATGCTTCCAGGTGTTTCAATGCTCTCTTTTTCGGTCTGCTTCGTTATGTCCTGAGTTATCCACGGAAGGTCCCAAGCGAATAGATATCTTCTTTTATGGGATATGTCTTTTCATAGATGTGTTAAGTTCGTTTTTAAAAGAGTTCTAGTCAGTATCAATACTATTAATAATGGGGTCGCTATTTAAACAACAGTCATTCTTTTGTTAGCAAATGTGTGTATGCGTTGTTCTAAGGAGTATACTCCCTCCGCCAGTGTACCAAGACATGAATCCCCAAATAATACGGTATACTGTCTGGACTGTCTCGATGTGCCAAATATATGTAAGCCTTATGTATGCCCATCCTATTGCTATGTTTTGATTGGCAATATCAATTAATGACAAAGTCTTTGGAACAATAAAAGACAATTAATAATACTCACATCTCATTTTAATAATAGTATTACTTAGAAGCACAATATATAATAAGCATAAAATATATATAACAATGAAGTTAGTTAAACAAACAAACAAGAAAAAAACGCTTACACATAAGGATCGGTAACCAGGTTTTGGGAATAGTACACATTTGAATAATGAGAAAACCATGTCTGACATACCGGTACTAATACAATAATAAGTTTTTTTTGATAGTATTGTGTGCGAATTAATGGTGTACATTTGTAAAACAAACAACTTAATATAAACAGTATAAGTCAATTAAACCCTGAAAAGGGAGGTAGGAGCATGAACTTTCGTCCTTCAGTTTTTTTATTATATCTTAGAGTTGTTTTCTCTTCGGATGCAACTGCTTTGGTTATTCAGTAAAATTATGGATACATTCTATGGTGTTTCTAATTAAGTATTTATATATATATATATATATATATATATATATATATATATACAAACATTTAAGTGTATCGTTTACTCATTTTTCTTGATGTTGACTTCATTGTTAAAGGTTCAATGTGATGTACTTTTATTTACACTGTTTTGTCAAGAAGGGATGATAGCGAGGTTGTGTACACAATAACCCTGTACTCTTCTAGTTGTATTGTCCCTTTCATTGACTCTTTAGTTTGATTTTTTGATTTATTTTGATCTTTATAATATAATACATCTTCAAAAGTCCCATTCTTGATAAATACTGCTGTTCTTAAACCTAACTCTGAAGTGAGTTTATAAAAAGTGTAAAACAGCAGGTCATAAACAATAGACCAAAGGGCCTCGTTACAGAAACAATTACAACATTAATTTTTTCCTATTATAACTCTATGTGAAACTGTGACTGGGGTCATTTTTTACGCCAGTATCAACATTTGAACAAACTAGCAAGAGGACCATAAGCTTATACAACATACAAAATATTAAACACTGAACTCATGTAGATTCGGAGATTTTTAAAGGCTTTTCCTTTATACCTCAAAGTCATAGACTAAGTGTGACCTACAGGGCAGGGCCAAACTTGAGTCAATGGTCACCATTTTAATAGACTTTGTAGCTAACCATAAGCTTATGTTACATATACAATATTAGACGTCTAGCTCTGATAGTTTCACAGAATATTGTTTTAAAATATATTTATATACCCATATGTAAATATGTGACCTCTGGGGTATAGCCAAAAATGACCTAGGGTCTCCATCTTAAAACAGTTTATAGAGGACTATAAGCTTATACTACATGCAAAATAGTAGACGTCTAGCTCTTTTAGTTACGGAAAAGGTTTGATTTTAAAAGATTGTCCTTTGAGCGGGGCCAACTATCTCTACAGGGTCATCACTTTTTTTTTTTAAAGAAACCCGATTTTTATTTCGAAGTTTAGGATAACTCTAATAACAGTAAACAGATACACTGTTGACAATGCTATCATGGATTTTTCTTTCTGTAGAATGTACTCCATAACATGGTCCAAGTAAGAATTTGCCACCTGAGATGGTAGCAAACAATTGTCAGGCTCATAGTCTAAATTACCTCAACTTTCTAAAAAAATGGCGAAAGAAATGGTCCTATAGAAATCACAACAATCAAACGCAACAACGAAGGCCCATAATGCACCACAAACACAGAGCAAATTAAATATGCAATGAAAAGGACAATACACAACATAACGAGTGGTGAATACAGGGTTACCGACTTGGAACGGTCAGTAAGCAATAAGGCCTCTTGCTAGCTTAAATCGCTTTATATGTATGTGTACACAACGTCGACATTTGTCTTCATTGCTCAAATTGGCAAGACTGTACATAAACTACATCCCATGGAAGGAAATCTTTATCAATAAAGTCCACATCCAGAGAATGATACGCGTTTTTTTATTATCGTAAAAGTATGTAAAAACATAATTAAAAACACCTTAGGATGTGTCCAGCAGTGTACTGAACAACCACAGCAGATGCAGCCAAACAAAAAACCAGTCTAGTATACGACTAGAAAACCCGAGGGACGAAAAATCATGCACCAGCGTCCCTTTCAGCGTTTCAGAAGGTGCAACCATGAAGTCCCACGAGCTTGTGGACGCACAAGAGAAAGGTTTAGCGTAGTGACTGACTGTAGAGGCATCAATCACCAAGCATGAAGTGCCTTATACTAAGGAGTCATAATTATATCCTTTTTTGACAAATGTTCTGATAAATTGTGTAAAGTGGTCAGGAAATACCTCCGACCCTTTTAATTTCCGAAGTTTATAGATCGTATCTCCATAGAATACACGTTGTGTACTGTACCTAGTCGCAGAAACGGTTTTAGGTTGGTGTTGTAAAACTTATTCAGTTGGTTTTCGTTGCGGTGATATAACTTTGAGAACGATCTACGTAGTTTATGATAACGAAAATCTTGCTTAACCGTTAGGAAAAACAACTACCTACGCCCTAGTCAGATTTATGAAAAGGTATAGCGTAGAAATACCATATAGAATATGATGAGCTGTAAAATCACCTTAGTTCATTAGGTGTACAAAGCTTAAACACGTGACTTTTCTTTTCTTCTTTAAGGACTATTGGTCAGCCATCTTTGAAAAGAAAATCCAAAATGGATGGGGTATGATTAAATGAAATTTTCATCCAAATGCATATTATAGGCATGAACATTGTCAATGATATAATAGATGACATTAATGCAACATAATATCAGAAACAATATTTATTTGGCAGAAATAGTGCCCCTTATATTCCAAATGTTTAGTACAATTTTACTCGAAGATGTTTTGTTTTCTATGTTAAATAATTTTGTCCATAGAATTGTCCATTTATCTAAAAATGGCACACGAGACATCATTTCTAAATTAAAAACGACATGTTATCACATCATCCAAATTTCAAAGTCAGTCATTGTAAAAAAAACAAGCTATTCTTTCAACGGCATGTAATTTCAAAATAATTTCAATGCTAAAGTATGGTGGCACTTACGGGTTTTAATTGACAAACTATTATAAATGGCAACTATATTTTTGAATGTACTAAACACAACTGAGTGACTGTTGTGAATAGAAACATGGCAACACAAGAGTAATTTATTATTATATTCCTATATAAACAGCACAAACTAAATAATAACATATGAATACGATCAAATTACCTGTTTATCCGAATGTTTCACCATACAGCATGTTTCAATTTACAATTCACCTGCATGCTTTTCATGTGTATCATGTGCGTGTGTTGAAGGCACATGTCGTATGAAGAAAATCTTAATTTTTAACTATTGTGTACTTCGAATTTTGGATGATGTGATAACATGGCTTACTTTATTTAAACATTATGTATCGTGTGCCATTTTTAGATAAATAGACAATTCTATAGACACATTTATTTGACATAAAAAACAAAACATCTTAGAGTAAACTTGCATTAAACTTTTCGAATATAAAGGGCAATATTTCTGCCAAATAAATATTGTTTCTGATATTATGTTCACATCAATAGTGTTGAATTACTGTCATTTATTATATCATTGACATTGTTTATCATTGCAGAATCGAAAATCCATTAATGCAGAGACACATAATATCATCTCGTGTGAACTGTATGTATTTTTGTTTCTTTGAACACGTTTTCAAATCTTACAGTCGTGCTGCATGTATAACATCCATAATCAAACTGTTTGTCAAAAACTGTTAAAACAATAGTCAGTCGACCAATTATATTGAAGTTATCGTCTCCATTGCCATTTCCATCCTGTTTCTTATCAAAATGCTGTAAACAAGAAAACTTCGACGTTTTTGTTTTATTCAAAAACATTATCTAGATCGCGGCCCCTTGCCGCAGCCATGCTCCCGACTGGTAAACGTGCAAATCATACACCGCCGGTGCTATGCTAAAGTGAGCAACTTTCGGGGATGGATTCGAGCACGCGAAATATACAAAAATCAACACCAGCACATCAGAGCCCAGACATTAGAAACCCACCGTACGGCCCTAGCTGGAGTATGTGATTTAGGTATTGTCTGTCTCTCGAAAACATGTTCAGATGCGCGTCTTATTGATGTTTTTTTTTTAACAATTATTCATGGTTTAGTCAGGCCTGCCAAATCTCTAGATAAAATCCAGATGCACTGACTGAATATACAATTAACAACTAAGGACATAATTAGTTCCTTCAGTGGCAAATGCAGCAATATTTGTGATTTCTTTAATTGATCAACTTAACTGAAATAGCAAGTGCGACGATCTAGCAACTCCTTGTGTGAAGTACCACTATAACAGCTGCTGCTGTGTACGATGATTATAATTGGTGTAGAGCTGACTTTGTATTTGCATTAAGCACGCCTCTGTGTAGGAAAGTAAGTGCACTTTCATAAAAAAACAAGAGTTGTGGTAGAAACTAAACCGAGTCTTTCCAATCGAATTACTGTGCTAATTTATTATTTTCTATAATTGTCAAACAATGCATCAACCTGTATTAATTGCATAAATAATTTAAAATTTGTGCTTTCAAAAAATAGTGTGGAAATCATGTCGCGCGCTCCAAATTTCCATTTAAAATGTTCTTCGCGCGTTTTAAATCTTAAATTTTAAAATTCTGAGGATTTTGTATTAAAATGTTTTGGCAGGCCTGTTTACATGGTTTAGTTTAGATGTTCAAATCACACAAACATTAACGCAAACAAAAACTACAATGTTAATAAGAAGCAAGGGATTGAACATCACATACACAGACTGGTTGGTAATAGGGCTACGGCATTGGGACGGTCGGTGAAAGAAATGGACGCTGGGTGATTAAATCAGGTGCTTGGGTGCACCGAACCTCACTCATCCCCTATTGGCATCCCAATAAAATGGAACAGTGTAAACAAGAAATCCCAGCTAGGCAATATTCTCTATTAAACAAGGCATCATTGTCACTTGTAAATACGAAATCATGCACTTACCATTGCAAACACAGTCCATAATGAGAAGAAGTATACCTGTTAAAATACTTTGAACATGTTAAAGTGCTTACCCGAAACTCAACTAATTAACTATCCTACAAATGTGGTTATGGTAGCATGAATGGCATGGTATATTATGAGATATGATATTTTTAATTTCTAGGAATTAATTTAAAGTAATACAATTAATTGTTTATTCTACTAATTCGCTATCATAGTGACCTTACGCGTATTTGCAAATCCATTTTCACCTTTTAACATGCGCATCTGATTTACAGATACTTAAATATATATATATAGAGAGAGAGATAGTAAAGAAGCAAAGAATATTAAACTGTATTCCCAGGTAACAATCCTTTCTGGAATATACGCAACCTCACTACCACACAAACACACAACACAAAACAAACCACGCACAACAAAAATAAAAACATTTAAACAACAAAAATAATGTTTCAACATGTACGATAACTACCCTTGTGTTTACTTGATAATACATCGGATGAGGTTTTACAGTTCATTTAAAGAGCTTATGTAACACACAGAGAAAACATAATAATTATAAATGCTATGACCGCCTGTCCGCGGTCCTTTTGGTTGTCCAAAAGGTAATACAAATTATATTTATTTTGTAGTATTTTGGTCAAAGTCACAAGGACTGCATTTAGCTAGAGACTCGAAGTTTTAAAACGGTTTCCACACAATAACTCAACTGAAAGGTATGGTATGATTCTAGTTTCTCATTTTTGTATCAGAAGTTGCCTAACTTCATGCTTGTGTATGATTTGTGTAAAACAATATATTTATGAAACATCATTCTCGTTATTGTTTTTTAGATGTCCTTATATTATAAAGCGCATGCAACTTCATTCTAACTATATGTGTGTACTTGAAATTGAGCTTTGTATAATGAAACATACACTATCTGTCACATTGTTCTTTTGATTGGTTTAAACATAATTTTCTTAACATTTACATTGTTCATCATGTTCATATCGCTTTTTTTTTGTTTAGAGATAAACAAATAGCTTATTTAACTGCAATGTTTGATTATACAGTCACCGCAGATACCGTATTACTTCACGAAAGTATAGGCGCGACGATTTTTACACAAAGGGGCGGATTCGAGTAAGTGAAAAAGAAAAGTTCCTAATAATCGATCACAGCACTTAAATAATATATTTATAACTTTGTAAACCAGTTGATTTATGATTTAACCATTGGAAATTGTTTTGATTTGTGGAACGTTTCCGGCAAATGACGTCGACGTACTCAACATTGTATTGACGTCATCACTCAACGTCGAAGTTAGTTATTGTGTGTTCCTAGCTAGTTCATAATACACGTGATTATTAATTCACTGAAAAATCCTGATCTTCTACCAACAGAATCAAATGCAAAACCTACTTAGGGAGATATAAGGATTTATGCTTTAAGTTTCATTTTAGGACACACATTGGAAAACACATGTATTATGGTATGACCTTGTCCGAACGTATGTCTTTAGAGGTTTTCATTTCAGGACTGCTTTTCTAGTTCAATCAACAGATGGGGAGCCAATTGTAAGATATACATTGAAATAAAAGTTAATGATAATCAATATTTTGCTCTGAACCGCTTGGCGCGTAGTACAGAAGCTTGATTACAGTGTTCCGTCAGATATTTGGTTTTCATTGCAGTCTGTCAATCAAGATGATCAACTTCTCTAAATATAGACAATTATTATTTCTCAACATTTCGTACACTGCTTCGCGTGATCCCGAACAATTACATGATTGCCCGAGTTTTCACGATTGTATGTGCCTCGACACCCGGCCCGCTTTTGATTTCTTCGATATGCTATGCTACGTGGATTCCGAATCAGGGCCTAGGGAAAAAATGACGTTTGAAATCGCCACACGTTGGGGTCGAATTTGGCGAGACTTGTGAGATTCTATGTATTTTCAAATCAATTTAATATTATTTTCTTATTTGCAACTGATAATAAGCCGCAAGTGACGTTAAAAAGTGTAACAGCTGGTGCATCAACAATTGACGTTTATTTACGCAACATGACGTCACGCAAACTTCGACCTTATGTGCGTGAAAAAGGGCGCGAATAAATTGTCTTATGTTATTGCTAGTGGGTACTGTAATCTATGGTGGCTGATTTCTGAATTTGGTCTTTTCGTTATATCGCCGCGAAAAGACGACATAACGAAAGGACGACAGGACGAAAAGACATCAAATGCAGCGCGAAAAGCCGACAGAACGAAAAAACGACAGAGCCACAGAACGAAAAGACGACATTTCAAGGGCGAAAAGACGACAGAACGCCACGCGAAAAGACACAAAAACGACACTTCAGCCGCGAAAAGCCGCCATTTGATATTGTCGTCTTTTCGTTATTTCATGTGGCCTTCTGTTGGCTCTACGTTTAGTTTCAACCAAATTGCATTATTTAACCCCAAAAAGCAAACTGTTCTCTTTTTCTTTTATTATAATGACGTACGCTCATAATTTAATATGATAGCCATGCGTTGTGTGCGGTGTGGTGAGTGTGGTGATAGACTATTGTATGGGTTTAAGGTAGGATGGATTGGGATTGGAGTGGGATGGAGACTAGGGTAGAGGTAGGCGATTATTAATTTGAATGGATCTCTCTCTCTCTCTCTCTCTCATATATTTTTTTTGAATCAGTATGTTTGATCTTGTTTGAAAGCTAACTCAAACTACGACACTCATATTATTAGGGCTCAATTAATATAATGAATATATGCTATTTTTATTACAATATCAAAGTGGTGGAGCGTATATAGCACAGATGAACTGATCAACTGTGTGCTAATTCAAATAAATAATAAATTTACGAAATTTATTTCTTAATATATTTAAATAAATATATATATGTATGATATTTTTCATTCCTGTTCTTCCTTTTCATCCCAATAACTCTTCCCCGAGCAACTACGACCTATTCCACCTTCCCCACGCCATCATACCCTACTCCACGTTCCCCGCCAACATACCTTACCCACCTTTCCTGCGCGTCCATACCTTATTCCACCTTTCCCGTGCCACCATTCTTTACTCCACATTACCCGCGCTACCATCTCCTTTTCCACTTTCCCCAAGCCACCATATCCTATTCCACCTTCCTCCACGCCACAATTCCCTATTTCGCCTTCCCCGCGTAACAATACTTTACTCCACATTCCCCACGCCACCATAAGCAGACTAGCGTAAAATGCTAGCGTAAACGTAGATGTAAAAGTCGAACAGGAAATGTAGCATTCAAGGACCACATTCAACACAAACAGCTACAAATATGAATAAAATGCAAGATATGACATCACAAACATAAAACCTAAAGGTTGACAATAGGGCTACCGTCTTGGTACTCTCAGTGGCAAAAAAATGTCGCTGTGCGTTTTAAACCCGGTTCTAGGGTGCGCTAAACCTCATTAACACTTCCTAGCACTGTGTTTTGAGTGTATGTCCCTACTGTAATCTTGGGTATATAGTCTACCAATTGATGTAGAACCTGACAAGATCAATGGAAACGTAGTTAGTCGGGTGAACTTCGCAAGTTTTGTGTTGTAAAGTAAATATTCTATTGCAGGATAATGCCAGCGATTTTTTTCAAGATATGCATAATTTGCTTGTATTTGTGTTTAGAATAAATGGCAAAGCCTCATTATCTGTAAAGATACATGTCGATTGATTGCTCACCAAATGTATTTCCTGGGCGGAATACACTGGAACATGGTTTGGCTTAACTAGCCTGGTGGTCTCATTGGCTTGGTCTGGACTGGCCTAGGGGTCTTAAAATTAGTCGCCTTAATTTGTATTAGTTCAGATCATTTCCTTAGTCCGAACCGAATAGCCAAATTCGTAATTAGAGTCATTCATAAAGGTTTAAATCTTTAGTAACTATGATGTGCATTGCATTTGCTTTTATTATGAGATGTCAGTGGTATTATTCATGAGAAACGTGTTAAAAGAAGAAACATATTATTGACCAAAAGGTGATTACAATATTGATTAGGATATTCAAAATATTCATGAATAAAGATATGAATAATAAAATGAATTAATGTTTGACATTGATTAAATGATTGAGCATTGATAAATGGATGACTGGATAACGTTATTTTATAGCAATGGAGTGATGTGATAATTGTGACTCAATACAGACGTTACGTAAGTATATATTCGTACAATGTTTTTGAAATGGTGAGTGGTGGATGGATAGTTAAATGAAATTGAATTGGTAGGGCTCATGGATAGGTGGATATGGACGGTTGAATGGACGAGTGATTGGTTTGCATTTTGGGGACAGTGAATACGTGGGTTGGTGTTGTTGAATGGTAGCGTGTGTAGTGGTACAGCTGGTATGCGGTTCGAGCTTGTGAGTAGGGTGTTGAATGGATGAGAGGGAAGAATGTATTAATTTTATGAGTATTTGATTATATATATATTACCCAAGAGGTGTGAGTAATAAAATAAATCAAGTGTATAGGTAACTGTTTTATACCAATGGCTATAACCACTGATCCATATATAAATGGACGGATGAAATGAATTTGAAAGTCAGACATTTGTTAAGAGACCACTAAAGGGACGAGCAACGTTGGTCTCTGACCACATTGTTACTCTCATGTATATACTGTTATATAAGCGTACATGTTTATTTATTTAGATGTCATATTGTTTCTACTAATAGCACACAAATAAATAGCTGATTCTAGTAATTTCTAAATTTGTGTTTACATCATGTGATACATCAAGACTCATTCAAGGTTATTGGCACATTCTAAAACTTCTATGACCTTCTATAAGGCATCACAAAGTAGGTGCTCAATGACTTGGCAGAAGCCAGAGCAACAAGAGAATAAACCGTTGAGGGCACGACAAGACAACATTGCAGACAAACATCAAACGTCACCGTCCTTTTGGGCTTTGGGTAGATGTCATTATAGGGTCCACAGGGCGAACTGTAAATGGGTCCACCACCAAACATGCAGTGTATATCACATCACCATAGAAGTCAGTTGTGATAGTCCTTGTCGCAGAAGAGTTCTTAAATTACTTTTATATTTGGAAATAAGATCAGGGTTACGCTAATAATATTTTGCTTGGGTTTTACGAAGTTTATGGTAACGGTAGCCCTGTTGGAATAGCTTTTTAGTTAATCACAGATTGCGAATATTAAAGTCCTCAACTCAAGTACAAGCTCTAGAAAACCGAATAAGTTGAGACACATAGACACCATAAGAAGTTGTTCGGAGAACATCCCCATCTAAATGAGGATAATTAACAATATCAAAATTAAAATCATCTCTCTTGTCATAGATTTTGCTAATTATATCACCATTTTTGATAGAGAGATTTAAATCGAGAAAATAAGCCATATATCAGAAATATTAGCTTTGTTAAGTTGATGTTCCTTAGGATATATATTATTAACCATAGTAGAAAAAAATGGTTGTCAGTGTTTAATATGTCATCCAGATACCGAGAGGTGTCATTAAAGACTTCAATAACATTTGCCTGGGTATCTGGTGAAAGTCTCATCATGAAATCTGTTTCATAGCAATATAAAAACAAATCTGCGACAAAGGGTGCATAGTTCGTTACCATAGGTATTCAAACAATTTGTCTATAAACGGTATTTCCATACCTGACGAAAATAGTATCTAATAGGAAAATAAGTGATTCACAAACTTCATGGCAAGTCCACATAGTGTAATTTTCAAAACTGCTGTTAGTAAAAAACGCTTTGATATTGTTAAGGCCAAACATGTAGTATTGTCCCTAGCAAAGGTTTTTTGAATGGGAGCAATAAGCTTGACCCTGTCATTTTGCAACGCACTGCATTCTTAATGGTGGACCCATTTACAGTTCGCCACTATACTTTCCTCTTTAATTGTGCGATGGCCGGACAGGCATTGGACCCTATGATGATGTCTACCTAAAGCCCAAAACGACGGTGATGTTTTTCTTCAATCTTGTCTTTTCGTGCCCTCAATGGTTTATTTTCTTGTTGCTCTGGCTTCTGCCAAGTCATTCAGTACCTTCTTTGTGGCTTTCTAGGCTTTGTTTCTTTGTATTTATATACACGGGCATCTTTGCGTGTTACTTCTATTGCCTATTAATGCTGCAATAGTTCATGGCGGGCATTTCTTTATTTACTCTGTCCCGTTTTATTGGGATGACAGTAGGGTAAGTGTGAGGTTTGGTGCACCCTAAAACCTGGTTTAAACCCCCAGCGGCATTTTTTGCCACCTACCGTTCAAAGGCGGTAGCCCTATTGCCAACCCTCTTTGTGTTTGTGACGTCATATGCCTTTATTTCTTATTAACATTGCCATTCATGTTTGTCGTTTTGCGTAATTTTGGGTTTACTGTGTTTTGTAAAATCTGCATTTTCTGTTCACATGTTATACTTATTTTTAACTTGGACAGGAAGCGTAGCCATGACGCGTACGCTGAGCCATAACGTCCGTCGCTTACTCGCAAAATGGACGAGACATAAGTGCTTTGTAAAATCTTTTCCTCCTGAAAAAGGCCAAGGGGCCGAAATAGTATACTTTATTACACGAAATTCATTAATGTTGAAGTTTCACTTGAAAAAGTCAAGCCATTTTAGTATTGTCTTTAATGTAAAGAGATTGCAACGTTTAAAATATTTGATACAGGATATTTTCCGGATGATGAAGACGTGGTTAACTAGAGGTTGTTTTTAGTAAAAACAGATGTCTCCCACACTGGGGAAAAGGCCATAATCAAAACATCCATAACGTGGAACACGAAGATAAGATGCGCAACTAGTCTGAATGACAATATTTATCAAGTAGGAAATATTTCTAAAGATCCTAATATTGACATATTTTCTATATTTTCTATTCGAAAGCGTAAATCTAGGTCTCATGGTCTTAGGCGTAATGGTAACATCAAACGTAAATCGCGTGTAATTATTTCTGTCGCTGATTTACATACTATTTTTAAACAGTCTGGAAAGCACTCTATGCTTTCACGGCTTACCTCTTTGTCCATTTCTTCACTAAAGTTGATTGACGAGGAAGCCTACAACATTTTCATTCGTACAGATCCCTTGTATAACACTGCTTCCATAGTTCAAAGCTAGACACAACATGTTCTCCGACCCCATATTGACAAGGAGTCTGATCACGTCAGGCATTTTCTAAAACTGATATATTAATAAAGGTATTGATTTTATTGACATGCCTAGTATTTTTCGAGATACTCATGTACATGTAGTTGATTCTATCCCAAAATATTTTAAAACCTTCTGAAAGTCCTGTAATTTGTTATAAGTATAAAAAGCCTATTAGCAATATAATTTTAACTACAACAAAATAGTTTCTGACCTTGATATAGTATGTAATACTTCTAAGGAATGTGAATGCAACACATCTAAATTTTGCTATGCTACAGCAGGTCATGTCACCGGTAATTTTGATATTGTTGATAAACGTATTCGGCATTTGTTTGCGAAAGATCCTAAATATAGATACCTTCAACTATTGATTGTAATGCCTGTCGTGCCCAGATCGCCCACTCCATTGAAGATTTTAGTATTAAATAGTGTCGTAGAGAAGATGCGGACCCAAACTAGCTTTCTACTTGGAAGAAATCAATTCTTAAAAGTATAGACACGCGTATTAACTTTTATAATGCTAACCCCTCTTTACTTCCTCCGAGACCTAGGTTTTCCTTTCGTAATTTAAAATCGGGAATTCAGGAATTTCAGAATAAATTTGTTTTAGTTCCTTCAGATAAAGAAGCTAATAAGTTAATTATTGTTTGCCGCCTACATTACGTCAATGTTTTATCTCTGGAACTCGGCAGCACCAATTCGTATACTCCAGTTAATTCTACTGAGGATGATGTTGTTTCCGCACATATCATTCGGTGCACTACTTTCAAGGCTGGTGTAAACGATAAGCAAAATAAACTGCCTACCATGTACTGTTTTCCTAAATTACATAAAAATCCGTATAAGGCTCGCTTTATTTGGAATTATAGTGCCTGCACAACAACATCTCCGAACTTTTAAATTATAGTCTTACTGCCGTTAAAGATCACGTTAAACTATACTGTGATAAAACTTATGAAAACTGTGGGATTAATTTATTTTGGTCTATAAAAAGTTCAAGAGACGTTCTTGATAAAATTTTCAATAAAGGTCAAGTTTCATCTTATGATAAAAACATTCGCCAGAGAAAATACTCCTTTTTTGGCATGTAATAATATTAAAGCGTTTTTTATTAACGGCAGTTTATACAATTATACTATGTGGACTTGCAATGAAGTTTTTGAAGCACTCATCTTCCTATAAGATAATATTTTCGTCAGGTATGGAACCACCGTTTATAGACAAATTGTTGGTACGAACTGTGCATCACTTGTCGCAGATTTGTTTTTATTTTGCTAAACATCATATTCATCATTTTAACACATTTTAGGTCATATATGACGGTTGACTTTTTTGTTGTAAGTATGAAGTAAATTTCATTATTGTAGTGTTTAATAGAAGTTTAGTTTATAAATATAATATTAATTGTATTATTTATTCTTTGGTTCAGTTGGATCTGTGTAAAACAAAAAGTTTCCATTTGCGTACATGTATCTGAAACTGAAAAACTGCCTTTTGGGAACACAAGGTCATTTTAATCTATTTATTATTTATTCGAGCTTTTAAAATAGATCTTTTGTTATTAAAGTGACAGGCAATCTTGAAGTGAACATCAAGCACTGAAATTAGCATCTCGAAACATGTTTTGCTGTACTTAGCGGTACTCCTCTGATAAATCAAATGTCACTGGTCTAGCCTGGTCAAGTAAAATTCATTGGGTTGAAGAATGTATAAAAAATATCCACATGACGGATATATTTATATGAGAACTGAAAACTTATTTTTGTGTCACGTGCTTAGGATGGTAGACACTTATCGATCACTTTGTCCGTCGTCGTCCGTCCGTCATGCTTTAACCTGCAACCTGACCTTGGCCATCAATTGAAAAGTATTTTAATTATGTTCATGAAACTTTACACACATCTCATCTCAAGGAATGTTGTTACACATGTGCACCTCTGACTTTCATTTTGGCAGAGTTATGCCCTTTCTATCAGCCTAATCTGCAACCCAACATTGGAAATAAGCACACAGCACTGTCAGCAATCGAAGCGACTTCTAGTTCAAGGTCGACTTAGTGACCGCTTTCCCACTAATTACAGTCTGGAAACAATATTTCCATGTCTATACTAGTTTGACATATTTAGCCGATATATTTGTTTTATCAAGTGCCTGTGTAGTGGATAGTGCAGTGCACTTAAAAGCACAGGATTCGGGTTCAAGCCTCAACGGTGCCACTGAGTTTCCTCAGTGTGTTCGTCATTTCCAATTAGCCTCGCCCATCGTAAGGGGACATAAATCCTTCTATCCGAAGTTTATATATCGAAGTCTATTCTCCGAGCATGTTTAATAAGCAAAAGTAGGGCGGTTTCCCACATTCCAATGAGACACCTACCCTGACCAGATCCGCATTTTTATTTTTTTTATGGGTGGGGCTCTAAATAACCTATACTGTGTTGATGAGCCGTTAAATAACATTCAATTCTGGCAAGCTCATATACCAGTAACCATTAGTCATACATCCTTGATACTTAGTATACATGTTCACAATCATGAACCCCACACATAGATGTAGGTTCGATAATTATAGATTATTATATGTCAGTTTTCATTTCAACAACTGTATCATCCCTGAGATCCTATATGTACCTCGAGATATAATTCCTACACATCTGATCTCTAAACTTTGGTATATTGTGCGACATACCAGGGTTAGGGTTGGATTCATTCATAATAATGGTATATCGCACACTTTGCCACAGTTTTGAGATTATATGTGCAGGTACATATAAGGGCTGAAAATACGAGTGATTTAATAACATGCTTCTGATTGACAAACTGTTGTATATTGTGTGATATATCACACAGAGATAGATTAGTTGGATTTGATATAACATTGTGTTAACGTATTTTGGTCATATTGTGTATATTATATACTGATACACTGTTTGTAATTCAATTAGATGTGATGTTTGTATATCAGGTGTATGTATGCCAGTCATTTAAATGACTTGATATAATAAATAAAACCAAAGCACACATCTATCTTTTTCTGTAATAAAATGATGGGTCTTTAACATTTTTAATTGTTAACTCTTTTAGATGAACACCGACATATACTTTTTATCACATTTATTTGAGAAACTTATAATTCTCTATTATATATTCCAGTTTATTACAAATTTCTTCTTATTTTTTTTTTAGATTTGTCTTGCCAAAAATTTGCCCAAAAATGCAATTTTCTGTGATTTTTTTGTTTCATTAGAAGTTGTGCTGAAATTGAAAACTTCAAAGATTTCTCCTATTTTTATTATTTTAAGGGTTTTCTTACTTTTGTATTGATACCTGTTTAGCTTCTCATAACTTTTTCTCATTTCCTTTTTTTGTTTACCTAAAATATTGGGTGATTTCTAAAGCCATACCCAATTTTCAGCTGATTCGGAATTTAAAACCCCACTTTGGGGGTGTATTGCTAAAGATTAATATTGCTAAACAGTTAAATCACCAACACATCATTTTTTTCCAGAAACTAACTAGTAATATGTTAGTCTTCATAAAAAACAGGGAAATTAAAAATTCTTATTATGCTGATATTATTACCCTTAAGGTGGGCTTTATTAATTCAATGCAGATTCGAATCGTTGATTAAGTAATAGCGTCTTAACGGTGGATTCAGATATTATTCAACATTCTGGACACGGTTTGTGTACCCCCTAGTGTGCTCAGCACAATGTAATATATTTTACCTAATTAAAGTTCGCCACTATGCTTTCCGCTTTGATTGTGCGATGACCAGACAGATTGTAGACTCTATGATGACGTCTACCTAACTCAGCGTTTGATGTTTGTCTTTAATCTTGTCGTACCCTTAACGGTTTGTTCTCTTGTTGCTCTGGTTTCTGTCAAGTCACTGAGTACTTACTTTGTGGCTTTCTATGCTTCTGTTTTTTTAGCTTTACTGGCCAAAGGCCAGCAGAGCTTATGGGATGGCGAGTTGTCCGTCGTCCGTCCGCCGTCCGTCCGTCTGTTAACTTCTGCCTTGTGAACGCTCTAGGGCCTTTATTATTAATCAAATCTTTACGAAACTTTGCCAGTGTCTTTATATCAATGAAAGCTCGGACAAGTTCGAAAACCATCCGGATCGGATAAATTTCACCGGAGTTATGGCCCTTGTTTTGCTGAAAAATGCCATATTAAGCCTTGTGAACACTCTAGCACCTTCATTTATTATTTGATCTATACCAAACTTGCACAGATTGTTAATATCAAAAAAAATCTCGGACAAGTTCGAAAACCAGTCAAATCAGATCAGTAACACCGGAGTTATGGCAATTGTTTTTTCTGAAAATTGCTATTTTCTGCCTTGTGAACGCTCTAACACTTTCATTTATTATTATTTGATCGTTACCAAACTTGCACAGATTGTTTATACTAATTATAGCTTGGACAAGTTTGAAAATCAGCTGAATTGGGTCAGTAACACTAGAGTTATGGCCCTTGTTGTTTCTGAAAATGCCATTTTCTGCTTTGTGAACACTCTAGCACCTTCATTTATTATTTGATCTTTACCAAACTTGCACAGATTGTTAATATCAATGAAAGCTCGAACAAGTTTAAAAAACCAGCTAAATCGGATCAGTAACATCAGAGTTATGGCCCTTGTTTTTTCTGAAAAACGCTATTTTCTGCCCTGTGAACACTTTAGGGCCTTCAATATTAACTTTGCCAGTGTCTTTATATCAATGAAAGCTCAAACAAGTTCGAAAACCGGCAAGATCGAATTAATTTCAATGGAGTTGTGGCCCTTGTTTTGCCGAAAAATGCCATATTAAGCCTTGTGAACACTCTAGCACCTTCATTTATTATTTGATCTTTACCAAACTTGCACAGTTTGTTAATTTCAATGAAACCTCAATAAATTTCAAAAACCAGCTAGATCGGACTATTAACAACGGAGTTATTGCCCTTTATTTAGTTAAAATGCTATATTTTGTCTCGTTAAGACGATAGGGGCTTCATTGTTCATCCGATCTTTACCAAACTTTATCAGATTGTTAATATCAATGAAACTCGGACAAGTTCGAAAACTAGTCAGATCGGACCAGATTCGGCGGAGTTATGGCCCTTGATTTAGTTCAAAATGCTATATTTTGCCTCGTTAAGACAATAGGGCCTTCATTTTTCATCCTATCTTTATCAAACTTTACCACATTGTTAGTGTCGTTGAAAGCTGGAACAAGTTCGAAAACCAGCCATATCAGACCAGTAACAGCGGAGTTTTGACCCTTGATTTAATTAAAAATGTTATATTTTGCCTCGTTAAGACGATAGGGGCTTCATTGTTCATCCCATCTTTACCAAATTTTATCAGATTGTTAATATCAATGAAAGCTCGGACAAGTTTGAAAATCATTCATATTTGACTAGTACCAGCGGAGTTATGGTCCTTGATTTAGTTCAAAATGATATATTTTGCCTCGTTAAGACGATAGGGGCTTTATTGTTCATCCAATCTTTACCAAACTTTACCATCTTGTTAATATCAATGAAAGCTCGGATAAATTTGAAAACCAGTCAGATCGGACTAGTAACAGTGGAGTTATGGCCCTTGATTTAGTTAAAAAAGGCTATATTTTGCCTCGTTAAGAAGATCGGGTCTTCATTTTTCATCCGATCTTTACCAAAAAATACCAGATTGTTAATATCAATGAAAGCTTGGACAAGTTCGAAAACCAGCCAGATCGGACCAGCAACAGCGGAGTTATGGCAATTGTTTTTTCTGAAAATTGCTGTTTTCTGCCTTGTGAACGCTCTAACACTTTCATTTATTATTTGATCGTTACCAAACTTGCACAGATTGTTAATACTAATTATAGCTTGGACAAGTTTGAAAATCAGCTGAATTGGGTCAGTTACACTAGAGTTATGGCCCTTGTTTTTTTCTGAAAATGCCATTTTCTGCTTTGTGAACACTCTAGCACCTTCATTTATAATTTGATCTTTACCAAACTTGTACAGATTGTTAATATCAATGAAAGCTCGAACAAGTTTGAAAACCAGCTAAATCGGATCAGTAACACCAGAGTTATGGCCTTTTTTTTCTGAAAAATGCTATTTTTTGCCCTGTGAACACTTTAGGGCCTTCAATATTAATCGGATCTTTATTTAACTTTGCCAGTTCGAAAACCGGCAAGATCGAAATAATTTCAATGGAGTTGTGGCCCTTGTTTTGCTGAAAAATGCCATATTAAGCCTTGTGAACACTCTAGCACCTTCATTTATTATTTGATCTTTACTAAACTTGCACAGATTGTTAATTTCAATAAAAGCTCAGAAACTTTCGAAAACCAGATAGATCGGACTATTAACAGCGGAGTTATTGCCCTTGATTTAGTTAAAAATGCTATATTTTGTCTCGTTAAGACGATAGGGGCTTCATTGTTCATCCGATCTTTACCAAACTTTATCAGATTGTTAATATCAATGAAAGCTCAGACAAGTTTGAAAACTAGCCAGATCGAACCAGTATCGGCGGAGTTATGGCCCTTGATTTAGTTCAAAATGCTATATTTTGCCTCGTTAAGACAATAGGGCCTTCATTTGTCATCCTATCTTTACCAAACTTTACCACATTGTTAGTGTCGTTGAAAGCTCGAACAAGTTCGAAAATCAGCCATATCAGACCAGTAACAGCGGAGTTTTGACCCTTGATTTAATTAAAAATGTTATATTTTGCCTCGTTAAGACGATAGGGGCTTCATTGTTCATCCGATCTTTACCAAATTTTATCAGATTGTTAATATCAATGAAAGATCGGACAATTTTGAAAATCATTCATATTTGACTAGTAACAGCGGAGTTATGGCCCTTGATTTAGTTCAAAATGCTATATTTTGCCTCGTTAAGACGATAGGGGCTTCATTGTTCATCCAATCTTTACCAAACTTTACCATCCTGTTAATATCAATGAAAGCTCGTATAAATTTGAAAACCAGTCAGATCGGACTAGTAACAGTGGAGTTATTGCCCTTGATTTAGTTAAAAAAAGGCTATATTTTGCCTCGTTAAGAAGATAGGGTCTTCATTATTCATTCGATCTTTACCAAAAAATACCAGATAGTTAATATCAATGAAAGCTTGGACAAGTTCGAAAACCAGTCAGATCGGACCAGCAACAGCGGAGTTATGGCCCTTGATTTAGTTAAAAATGCTATATTTTGCCTCGTTAAGACGATAGGACCTTCATTTTTCGTTAGATCTTTACCAATCTTTACCAGAGTGTTAATATAAATGAAAGCTCAGACAAGTTTGAAAACCAGCCAGATCGGACTAGTAACAGCGGAGTTATGGCCCTTGATTTAGTTAAAAATGCTATATTTTGCCTTGTTAATATAATAGGGTCTTCATTTTTCATCCGATCTTTACCAAACTTTACCAGATTGTTACTATCAATGAAATCTCTGACAAGCTTGAAAACCAGCCAGATTAGACCATTTATACCGGAGTTATGGCCCTTGATTTTATTTTCTGAAATATGCTATGTTTTGGCCTCATTAAAAATAAAGGGCCTAAGGGCCTTCATTTGGCCAAATTTCATTGAAAATGTTCAGGGATGATCAGTACCAAGCCTAGTTGTACATATCGTCACTGTGTTCCAGTTGAATGATTTTGGCGGAGTTATGTCCCTTTAAAGGTTTTAATACACAAACTTTGTCCTGACTAGTTTTCCTGAACCCCTGGCCGGATTTAAACAAAATTTTTTAGGGATGATCAGTTCCATGTCTAGTTGTGCAAATCTTTGCCGTGTTCCGGTTGAATGATTTTTGGCAGAGTTATGGCCCTTTAAATGTTTTAATACACAAACTTTGTCTGGACTATTCTCCTGAACGTCTCCCCACATTTCAACGAAACTTTACAGGGATGATCAGCACCAAGCTTAGTTGTGCATATCATCGTCGCATTCCGGTTAACATATTTTTGGTGGAGTTATGGCCCTTTAAAGGTTTTTGATACACAAACATTTTCCGGGCTAGTTTTCCTGAACCCCTGGCTGGATTTTAACGAAACATGACAAGGATGATCAGTACCAAGCCTAGTTGTGCATATCATCGCCATATTTGGGTTGAATGATTTTTGTCAGAGTTATGGCCCTTTAAAGGTTTTAATAGAGAAACGTCCAGATTAGTCTGTTCTGAACTCCTTGCTGGATTTCAACGAATCTTGATGGGGATGATCAGTACCAAGCCTAGTTGCACCTATCATTGCCATGTTATAGTTGAATGAATTTTGGCAGAGTTATGGCCCCTTAAAAGTTTTAATACACTAACTTTGTACAGACTAGTTCTCCTGAAACTCTGGCTGGATTTCAACGAAACTTGTCAGGGACAATCAGTACCAAGCCTAGTTGCCTATATCATCACCATGTTCTGGTTGAACGATATTTGAAAGAGTTATGGCCCCTTGTGCATAATTTTTATCTTTAGCCAGTGGAGCGTCCACAGGCCCTCTTGGGCCTCTTGTTATATTATATATACATGATCATGTATTTGTTTTACTTATATTGCCTATTAATGCTGCCTTGTTCGTCAGAGAGTATAACCTGGCGGGGATATCTTTATTTACACTGTCCCGTTTATTGGTATAACAATAGGGTAAGAGTGATCTTTGGTGCACCCTAGAACCTGGTTTAAACACCCAGTGGCTTTTTTTGCCACTGACCGTTCCAAGGCGGTAGCCCTATTGTCAACCCTTGTGTATTTGTGATGTCATATTGTATCTTATTCATCTTTATATAGAGTTGTTATTTGTTTCTTTGTGTGTTTGTGGTCGACTGTCCTCCTTGAATGCTACTTTTCCTGTTCGATTTTTATATTTACTATTGGTGTTGTACTTCTCCAGTAGATTTTCGTTCCGGCGGTAGAATTGTGAGAAAGATCTAGTACGCTACTTGTGATAACGAAAACTCTGATGAAAAAAAGTATACTTGTAATAACTTGATTTCGATCATTGAAGTCTATAACATCATTACAAGCTCTAGCAAAACGATTGAGCCGGGAGATATAAACCCCGTATGATGTAGCACGAGTTACATCTTCATCCAGGTGTAGATAATTAACCATGTTAAAGCTGAAATCATCTCTCTTATCATAGATTTTACTATGCATGAAATCATTAGAAATTGAGAGATGAAGGTCGAGGAATGCGGCTTCAGTATCCGAACTGTTGGCTTTATTCAACGTCTGCTTTGGCGGATAAATGTTAGTAGCCATATGTGCAAAGAATGGATTATCAATATTGAGTATGTCATCCAGATACCGAGACGTATTTCTAAACGCACCAATAACTTCACTCTAGCTAGCAGGTGACAAACTCAACATAAAATCATTTTCATAGCAGTACAAAAACAAATCTGCGACAAATGGCGCACTTTTAGTACCCATAGGAATACCAACAACCTAGCGGTAAATAGTTTTACCGTATATTATGCAATATGTCACATAAACCTAGCTTTTTTCCTCAACAGTAAAAGTACCTTATTTATCCTTAATTCAACTCAGTATAACAATTTGTGTAGACATGCCTCAAAGCAGATTAAGATGTTTCATTATGTTGACCTCTCGCCTCATAGCATAAATAACTGCGTTAACTCGTAAGCAACCATGTACGAAGTAGTGTTGTGTAAATCTATCATTTAGAAATAGACAACACTATGGGAATCATATTACACTCAGTTTAGAGTATCACTTGACATGCTGACTCACCGTTGCATCTTATACGCCATTTCCACGTACGCAAGCTATGTTAGAACTTTAGTGTAGTAGACTAGAATAATTGGTTCTTGTGACTTCGGCATTTTAATCCCACCTTGGGATTTTAATCCCAATAGGCACCGAGCATGTTTTTACCCCAGAGCCAACCGTGAACATGATATATAGAACATGATATATATAACCAGAACTAACTTGGTCGGACTCTCAATCATTTGGTTACAACATTTCTTAATTCACAACTTGTACAGTTTACATATACATATTTATACACTAATTCAAGCAAAATAAAACAATAGTATACTTAGTATTCTTCAAAATATGTTTGGTTAATAATCAGAAACAGCAAAGTAGTTGTCAATCGATGTTTCAAATCACCAACTGCTTAACAAGCGTCAATCCTTAGCAACTTATTCATGAAGCCAAGTGCTTGCAACAAGTAGATTTTTTTACATTCAAAGCATAGACATGATAGATCTGCTATAAGACCGAAATGTCGCCATCATATCACCTTGACGTCACCATTGTACCAGCGTACATTCGTATCATCACCGTCGTTACACCGCGTGCGATTATGGAACGCCATGTCTGTCGTATGATGTTGCCGATTAATATATTCAGTGCATTTCCCTTTATGTGGTAGACCTTTCATGATATGCAGGGCATTTTTAATTATATATTTATATGTCATGTATGTGGTAGAAAAGTATTTATATGTAGTAGACTAATCATTATATGCGATAGATAAGTCATTGTATGTAGTAGATAAACCATTATATGCAGTCCAGTTATCACTATATGTAGTGCATTTATTATTATTATATGTAGTTTATCTAATATATGAGGTCCTTTGAACATTATATGAAATAGGTTTGTATTTATATGCAGTGATTCTATTGACTTTATATGTGGTACATATTGTAATATGCGTGGTGAATATGTCTTTGTAAATGGTGGTTTTAATTGTTTTCAAACGGCTTTATTACGTGGTGCATTTCTTATGATATGCAGTGCTATTTCTATTATATGCGGTGTCTTTTTTCATTATGATGATGAGATCAATCGGAACACTCCGTTTTTTAAGATGTTGCGATTTTACCGAAAATCTAAAAGGGAGTGTGATTTATAAAAACTCTAAATGAAACATACCTACCCTATGTTTTGCTATACTGGCCAGAGGCCAGCAGAGCTTATGGGCTGGCGAGTTGTCCGTCGTCCGTCGGTCGTCTGTCGTCCGTCCGTTAACTTTTACCTCGTTAAGTCGATAGAACGTTCTTTTTTTTTTTTATCTTTACCAAACTTTAAGAGATTGTTAATATCAATGAAAGGAAAACCAGCCAGATCGGACCAGTAACTGTAACAGCAGAATTATGGCACTTCATTTTGTTAAAAATGCTTAATTTTGCCTTGTTAAGCCTTTATTTTTCATCCGATCTTTACCAAACTTTACCAGCTTGTTACTATTAATCAAATTTCAGACAAGTTTGTAAACCAGCCAGATCGGACCAGAAACAGCGGAGTTACATGTATGGCCCTTGATTTAGTTAAAAATGCTATATTTTGCCTCGTTACAGACGTTAGGGCCTTCATTTTTCATCAGATCTTTACCAATTTTACCAGATTGTTAATATTAATGAAAGCTCGGACAAGTTCGAAAACCAGCCATATTGGACCATTTACACCGGAGTTATGGCCCTTGATTTTCTGAATATGCTATATTTTGGCCTCGTTAAGACGGAAGAGCCTTCATTAGGTCGGATTTCAGTGAAACGTTTTAGGTATGATCAGTTCCAGGTCTAGTTGTGTATATCATCGCCGTGTTCCAGTTGAATGATTTTTGGCAGAGTTATGGCCCTTTATGGATTTCAACGAATCTTGTCAGGGATGATTAGTACCAATCCTAGTTGCGCATTTCATAGTCGCGTTCCAGTTGAATGAATTTTGGCAGAGTTATGACCCTGGATTAAAGGTTTTATACACTAACTTTGTGAAGACTAGTTCTCCTGAACCTCTGGCTGGATTTCAACAAAACTTGGCAGGGATGATCAGTACCAACTTTAGACAGTAGAGCGTCCACAGGCCCTCTTGGGTCTCTTGTTGTTCAATATTTTAGCGGAAACAAACCCTGTTTGTGCTTAACAGGGAGGAAGGGTGACACATAACAGAGGAAGGGTGACACATGACATAGGGAAGGGTGACTCATTAAAGAGAGAAAGGGTGACACATTACAGAGTGGAAGGGTGACTCATTACAGAGTGGAAGGGTGACACACTACAGAGGGGAAGGGAGACACACTACAGAGGGTAAGGGTGACAATTAACAGAGGAAGGGGGACACACTACAGAGGAAGAGTGACACACAGAGTGGAAGGGTGACACATTAAAGAGGGGAAGGTTTACACAATACAAAGGGGAAGGGTGACACATTCAGAGGAAGTGTGACACAGTACATAGGAAGGTGACACATTACAGAGCGGAAGGATGACTCATTACAGAGAGAAAGAGTGACACATTACAGGTACAAAGGGTGACACATTACAGAATGGAAGAGTGACACATTACAGAGGAACATTACAGAGGAAGGGTGACACATTACAGAGAGGGAAGGGGGACACATTGCAGAGAGAAAGTTTGACACATTACAGAGAGGAAGGGTGACACATTACATTTAAAATACCAGGTACTGAACCTGCCTAGCGAGAATTTATTACAGGGTTGATAAAATTCAGGATTATTCCTAAAATCAGGATTTGGAGATCGTCCATTTCCTAATTAAATTGTGTTAACTTATTGATAATGTGCATTGGTCTGTTTCGTTTGGTCTAGGGACTATTATTTTCCCTTGAATATTTTCGTTTTTGCAGACGACATTACAGACGCTGCGTGGCAAGTTAGACTAGACGGCGCCGTTAAAGTCACACTCTCTGTTAGATTTCTGATAAAATCGCAACATCTTAAAAAACGAGTGTTCCGATTGATCTCATCATCATAATGAAAAAAACACAGCATATAATAGAAAAAGCATTGCATAATATAAGAAATGCACCACGTATAAAGCCGTTTGTATCAAATATAATGCAATTGAAACCACCGAATATAAAGACGTATCCACCACGTATATTAAAATATGTACCACATATAAAGTCAACAGAAGCACTGCATATACATGATATAAATACAAACCTATTTCATATAATGTTCAAAGGACCTCATATATTAGATAAACTACTGCATATAATAATAAATGCACTACATATATTGATAACTGGACTGCATATAATGATTTATCTACTACATACAATGACTTATCTATCGCATATAATGATTAATCTACTGCATATAAATACTTTTCTGCCACATATAAAGACTGATTTAGAACATATAATTAAAAATGCGCTGCATAGCATGGAAGGTCTACCACATAAAGGGAAATGCACTGCATATATGAATCGGCAACATCACAAAACATTCATGGCGTTCCATATGCGATGACGCGATGCATTATTGTGACCTTAATTGAATTTCTTATGTTAGATGAATATGTATTGAAAATGTACTAAAACTGCAAATTGCAAGTATTGTATCTTATACATGTTATATATGACCGCGTAACAAAGTCATGTATATGTCTCAATTAAATCCAGCGTATACATGTAAGCGAACCGTAATAAGGAAGAACAAATTCAACAAGGAAAACTGCACAATTATCTTGACATTAAAACACTCAGGACAAGTACGTGTCTTCTTATAGCTAGGCCAAATGATTAAACATTTTCTCTTATTAACGTATGTACTTATATAGTAGTAGTGTGTCAGCTATACTACTGGCAATTGATATGACTCAGTAATGGTATATTAAACATGCATGTATATGTTCAATGTGGCAACGTTGTTTACTATGAATTTGAATGGTTAATATCCACGGTAATGGCGGAAGCTTTTTACTATGTAGGTAAAGACGTTTTTGCCAATACGTGTAGCGAGACTATACGTACACCCAGCAAAATAAATATATATTTAAAAGCACATCAAGCAATTATAACGGCATTGTTTTCTGCTTTATTTTTAAATGACAACGCAGATTAGATTCTAGCGAGGCATACTTTTGTTTTTTCATCAATAACCACTCGTCTATTTTTAACATAACACTAATAACAAGCGGTTTCATCCAAAAAAAAAAGAGGAAATTTACATTTAAAAACAATACTCGAAATACAATGATAATACTTATTACTTGTAGTTTAATATATAATTTACCTTTATTAGGGGTTTAACCTTGTTGATACTGTATCTGATATTATTTACTAAAAAAAGGTCGAAAATAACTCCATGATGATGATATACACAAGGACATTTCATACGCGTAGTGATGTCAAGTAGATACTGGCGGTTCACTTCTTCTAATTCATAAAGCAACTTCAAGAAACTAATCCGCCAAATAACGGCAAAATTGCAATACTAAACCGTTTATCGAAACTCTATTCAGGTGTTTAGGTCATATACTAATGTATATTTGACAATTAAAAGTATAGTTTGTTTACGGGTTCTTAAAATACCCGTGATTGAATATGTGTAAAATGAATTATGAGTTGGTAACTATTAATTCGAAGCTCCAGTTTTGGGGTTTGGCCTAGCTGGTTAAAGCCGTTTATATTGTGTCTATAGAGTTTGGATTCTCAAATTATGTAAGTTATGTATATATACCTCATTGTCAGTAGGTTTAGAGAAGGTGTACGTATGTGGTAAACTTTAGGTAGAAAATATTACTTAAGTCAATATTTAATTTTTTTTATATATTTTCAAATATTTTTATTAACCTCTCAGCGACACGACAGAACGCCTATTTTAAGATACTTTTTTAGCTTTGGCGTTTATTAATCCATGGCATTATTAAAATTATAAGATATTGCTAAGAAGCTTTATGAATACGGATCCTGATGTACAAGTTCACAGAAATTACAAACGAGATCCAAATCTATAACGTAAACAGCTTTAGTATATAAGAGACAATATTATCATGTTCGGTCTCATGCTCAAATGAAAAATGATATATAGGGTCCTATAGAAACCACAGAGTCCGAACGCAGGTGGCATCGTAGGTCTGCACCGTACTGCAAACAAGGACTTGAAACTACAATGAAAGAGACAAAAAACAACAGAAAGGGTGGTGAAGACAGCCTGTACTTGGATACTCGCTTCTTCGTCTCCATGGCCGAATGGTTAACGACGTTGCGTTGTAAACCGTCGCCTCTCACCTCTGCGGGTTCGAATCCCACTAGGAGCTCGACTTGTATGTGAGGAAGTGTCGATCCTTACGGATGGCGGGAGGTGTACAGTACTGGTTTTATATATAACCTTACATGTGTTGAAAATGACGTAAAACACCATACAAACAAACAAACTTTATATATTACGGTTTCCAAGCAGTTGCGAAGCATATGGAAATATGACATTTTGCAAGTTCAATGCTTCGTTCGTTTATAATTATGTTTCACAAATAACTTTAATTTTACACAACTTAACATAATATCGTTAATCTTTTGTTAGATTTTAAGCTTGCCTACATATTATTTTTTCTGGAATTTTCTGTTCTGTAATGTTCGTGGCTTAGCTAAACGCAAAGTTCTGTAACCAATTTTGCTCGTTTATACATATTTTCACGAATATCTTTCAATTCACGAAAAACGCGGTGACATAAATACCGATAAACTGTCGTAAACGATAAATACTTTGGGGTTACACTTCACCTCGCGAACCATAGGGGAACTATGTTTATTTTCGAAGCTTCGTTTCAAGTGAGCTTGAAGGCTTAGATTTACTTTTTTGCTGTTGATGACTGTATTTTGTTATACCTCAATTACAGGAAGAGTGACACTAGTGGACAATTTAGACGCGAGACTTGTCCAAATTCTATACATACATATATATAAACATATATTTACAGAAACATATGGTATGGTCCCTCCTTAAGAAACTCATATAAGACTCTTATTATTTATCCTCTATGTTACTTCCCTAATCTGAATCATTACTGGGGATACTTATCATAATATATGTCATAGGATGGGAGTAGTATAACGTAGAAGGATGTATTAAATTATTCAACTGTTAACATGTACGGGAATTGTACTTTACTAGCTGCTGTCCTGTTTCTCATTCTGCAAATTCAATATATATGTAAGTATAATATTTATTAATTTTTCATAAATATTCTTGCTACAACAATTACTCTATGCATGATTTAAAGTGCATTGTAGAGTATTATCTCTTTTTATAAATATCGCTAAATTGTAATATTGGTATACGCAACTCATGATCTCATTGTTTCTTAAATTATTTTCAGATCAAAGGCTTATTTCTTCTAATAATATTCTAATCGTCAACGGAATGATTGCGCTCTTCAATTCTTTTTTTTTTATTTAATTGAGTAGCTATACTAATAGTTACTGATTCGGCCTACATGTACACATTAAGTATAAATATGCAACGCGAACTATACAAGGTCGACTCAGAGTGTTATAGATAGATTATTTTACTGTTAATGAGTATTAAATGTGTTGAGACATGTTAGCTATGCTACTTTTGTTACCATGTCCTTTGCTTAAGGGGGTTTCCGTTTTCTGACAATAGTGGAGTTGCCAGTTTTCCCTCGTAGTTGTGATATAACCATTTAGTACGGAAATAATTTGTAACAGATAAATATAAATATAATTATACATACGTATGTTACATTTTGTGGCAATTTAACAGATACAGTAGCAATTTCTTAATACAGTTTGTTCCATATCTACGTGAATTTAAATATGGATCGTTATCGTTTAATAACCAAAATATTAAATATATTTAATGAATTATCAAAATGTAATCAACCTAAGTGTCATCAATGCATACGAATGTTTAAATAAATCGAGATGAATCCTATTATTTCAGTTTTATTAGTTATTGTTACGTTAACCTGCCTCTGTTCGTTATCTTAATTTACTTAGGCGTTTTATTTAACCAGATACATTGAAATGTATAATGGGAAAAAATACCTGCAACAGACTGGCTCAATTTCAATTGTCTTCATGTAAGTAATGCGAAAATCCGAATACATTTTGGATCGGTTACAAGCAATGCTAGTTCTTTGATTGTTTATAGATTCCGTTCACATCAAGTTGATAGCCATGTCATCTTTACCATTGTTTACTATATGATATGTTTTACGTTTAATTTATCGAGACGATAATTATGGCATCATTAAAAGATAAACGTAAAATTGTGTTTAAATATGTTATTGTTAATATGTCATTGCTTTCAAAACATATTATAATAATTTATATTACTACGACTATGATTAATAGCATATGTATACTTATATAATAACGTATGGCAAGGATTCAACCACAACGCTGCATGTATCTCGCGAGAAAAACAATTTTAATATTTTACATGTAATTTAAGATTTCTGCCGACATGGATATATTTAACCTAACTATACAGAATTGAGTATTATGAACTAGTTAAAGGCCTCGGGACCCTGTGGATATCACGTGTTTTCTTTGTATCACTAGGTACGACACATTTTTAAATATCGTCCGTCTTTTTGGGACGTAAAGGCATGCATCGGAGTTTAACTTCCGAGCACGTTAAAGGAATATAGTCATACTGTTATGGGTAAAATGTAACAAGAAAGGAAAAGCAAAACCAGCAACAACATGCTTTAAAATATAATCAACTCATTTGTTTATTCAAATAGTACAATGAAAAATATTCACTTACAGAATACAAATAAATTAGATCCAGTATTTCCTTTACATTTGATTTAGAAATAGTCCTAATGACATTGTCAAGTGTGTATTTAATACAAATTGTTAAATGTCCCTTTAAACCAATGTTATTTAAATTGTTCTCTGGATTAATTATTCACAATAGTCCAAATAATTCAATGTCACTTTAGTAGAGATGAGCACAATAATGTTTATCCTCTCCCAACATATATTTAATAAAAGGCATCCAACACATACGCACTTTTTCTTTTAACTTTACTTTATATTGAACTCTGAAGTAAATACTGACACTTCTCAACTCCAAAAGGCCGTATTTATACTGTGATAGAACGTCAAAGAGCTGTATAGAAACCTTCAATGAGATAAATATTATTGAAATAACCTTGAATGAAAGAAGCACAATAAATATCATGTGATGTAAACATCTTATTTACCCATCCAGAAACTTCTATATGTTACAGTGTACTACTTTTAAATATGACCTCGGATGACACAGTAATAGGTCAACATCATTCTTATAAACATTCATAAGTAACAATATAGTCAAAAGATGGTTATTACTGAGCGTTTTGAAAAACTATGAAAAGAATGAAAGAATGATCAAAATCGGATGATATACAACAACGAATGTTCTTAAACGGATTTAGGAAGCGTCATTATTAGAACTATGACGTCATAGTGCTAAATTACAATATTTGGCATAATGAAAAATATCATTTATAACAACGAACATCACTACAAATGAATGCTAAAACCTTTAATGGTCATATAATGCATTATTACACTTAAATGTAATGATTGTTCATACAGTGCTGCTATTTGTTTGTTATAATTTCGTAAATTATCATAGTTAAACATTCCATATATGGTAATTTAGAACTATGATGTCATAATTCTGAAAATGGCAGCTTCCATATCCGTTTCAAAAAATCATTCAAATGATCATATTTTTTTTGTTTATCACCCTAATTTGATAATTCGTTCACCCTTTTCCAAGTTTTCCAATCCCTTTAAACGGTACACACATTCGATATTAAGTCACAGTTCCCAGATTCTTACATAATATCCCTCTCCTATCTCTCTCTGTGGCGACTCTAAATAATACATATCTATAAATATTGTGTTGATGCGCCGATAGATACGCCGCTTCCTCTTAATGCATATGCTCGTCAATGTAGTGTTGCTCACTTTAAAGTAGCAAGTTTAAACTTCTTGTTTATATCCTGTACTATCAACAACAATTACACGGACAAATAAGAGGCAAGATATGTGACATCATAAATACAAACGGGTTGACAATAAGGCTATCGCCTTGGAACGGTCAAAACAAGTCATTGGGTGGGGGTGGTCAATCCAGGTTCTAGGGTGCACTAAATCTCGTTTACACCCTATTGTCATCCCAACAAAACGTATGTTTTTCTTCATTGTTTACCAATACTACCAGCGGAGGGGTGTCTTTGCTGAATGTTATTACAATTAAGAAGATATTTGTTTTCAAACAATTAGCTTTCCACACCGTGCCCGCTATAAATGAAATGAATTAATTGTACAATATAATAAACTGGCATACATAAGTTGACCGTTTACTTATTAATAAATAATATATTGATAAATGTAAAGTGTCTTTTATTATTAAAATGTTAATATATCATTTGATCTGTGCCTGACAGTTTATTCATGTTTATGCATACTCATTTGAAATACTGTTTTCTGAATCAACCCAGAAAAGTTATCCTTAATATCATCCAATTAATTATAGGGTATGCAGTAATTACTATAATTAAACGCACTTTTCCTCCAATACGAGTCATAATTATCAAGTGAGTTGGTGAAATTCCTTGTAGTCTTTACTTCCTTGTATGTGATATTACTTTAAATTTTTTTCCGGATAATTAAGAACAGTTTTCAATACTTGCCATATGCGAACTACTATACTATACCATTAAATATGAAAACTAAATACGTGTATATCGTTTCTTTTGCAATTGTCCTGGTAACACTTAGCAATACTACTTAGATATAATATGCAAGAAGGGTTCTTTGCTATATCGATTAGAGAACCAGACTACCGTTAGCTATGCGTGCGCATCATTTCACAGACCATCTTCAGAATGGTACTTAATAAAGTACGACGCATGAAAAACGGTCAATGACATAACGCCAATTTCGTAGAAAATTGAAATCGAACATGTTGCATGCAGTCATCGGCTGCTCCCCGACTGAAATATAAAGAAAAAAAGCGCCAATATGTAAATGGGTAAACTCGAAGCGTTGGCAAACATTTAACTTTATATAGAAACTATTTAAACAAAATATATTAGATTAAAAGAGATAGTTTTCAAATACGATGAGTTACTCGTTTTCATTTAAACTTAACAGTTAACTGAAGTAGAGATGTAAGGCATTGTACTGCATTTAAAAAAGATGTTTTTGTCAAGCCGCTTAAACAAAAAGTGCGACATATCCATAGCCGTAGTATGGCGTCTGTAAGTTAGTCATAATGTTAAACATGTTCTTCTTTTTCATTCCACAGTATCTTTAAAAACCCACGATACTATTTTAAAATTGTGTCTGTGGATGTATTAAATCATATACATTGCATATAAAACACCTTAAAGGAAATGTAGGCATCAGCCAGACATCGTTAGAATGATAAAACTCGAATGATAAAAAACAATAAAATATTATATGATCCTTTAAATTTATTTTTTAAACGGAAATGTCATCACAGTATACCATACTTTATATGAAATATTTATAAAAATGTTAATTGACTGATTTATAAGGGGAATTTACAACAACGGTATAAAAGAACAAGTATATTACTGATTAGCTCAGGCCCGAGTAAAATATTCTTTGACTATCAATGTTATATTGAACAGTATCTAGCATACAGCAGTTTAACGCAACATTTTTAGCTCTACTGAACTTCACCAGAATGTTTTTGTATGCATCTACCATCATGTGCACCGTCTGGTCTCCGCTACGACATGCATCCCCCAATGATAATGACATTAATTTAATATCTTTTGGGATTGACATTGGTGTTGGTCAAATAAAATAGCTTGACCTTTTATAATAGGGCTCGACATGTAGGCCGTGGCCTTCTAGTTAAAAGGAAATACTGATGGGAATTTGATGTGTGTATGTGTAATTCTTAGTTTTATAGTCCTTCCGTCAACGAACACGACAAGAGATTCCCTGAAGCGATGGGCACAAAAGAGTCTGGACTGTAGGGAATTTGATGACGACAAGCCTAGATATAAGAGCCATTTTAGCCAGTAGCTCGACCACGGGTCCTCTTGGGCCTCTTGTTTATTTTCGAGTATTCTTAGTTCGCTGGATTTGTGTTCAAATCACGATTGTATTTTAATTTAGTACACAAGTCTCTTTGTCTCAAAGATTAACATATGGCGATAAACAGTTACATAAGATGTGCTCTCACAGTTTGCACTTGGACTTCAATTCCACTCTAGAAATTCAAAAAATACCAAATGTTGCGTTTTCAAATGTACGGAGAGTACTTATAACTTTACTTTTTATCCAAAAAATATCTAAAAAAATCAATAAGCTGTACTAAATACAAAAATGACAATTCATTGATTTTAGTGCAAAAGTAAACCACGTGACAACTAATGAAACCCGTGCTTTTAGGTCTCACACTAAAGCTGTATTGGGATGGCCTCATCATTTAATAAATTGAATAACCCAATTGCTCATGCAATTGTATGTCTAACAGTGATTTAAGGTTACATTTAGAAACCCCCTCCCCACACCCCAACCCGCACCCCACCCCCACCACCCGCCCCCCCCACCCCAAACCCTAAATATAATAGTCTGGAAATATGTCCTTAATAATTAATATAAGTAAGTAAGTAAATATTGTATTATTGTATTATAGTGACATTTGTATAGCATATAAATAATACATTTTACAAGGCTTAGAATAGTTACAAAAACACCCGGCCCCATAGGCATATAAGTCACTTTTAAATAATCCAAGCGCGGTAATTTTAAACATAATAATCAATGTATACATTAATGTCGAATAATGGTTCTGGCATTTACAATGAGTGTAGGAAATGTTTTGATTAACAACATAGATAAACATGTTAATCGTGGTGAAATAGTTCACAAAATAGGACACATATGTGTGTTTGGTACTTATATATATTATCAAAATGAAAATGCCAGAACAAAAAAAACGTCGAGTATTTAACGCAAGTTGATGCATTATATTTTCAATGATGTTTATGTAACTTAATACTCAATAACTAACATAGCTAGAGTTGAATCACGCATATCAGGTTTATTGTTTGGCGTAATAAAAAAAAAACTTCTTTTTTTATATTACTTGTTCATGTTACATGTACGTACAACATGCTTGCAAAAATAACATGCCTGTAGTGTTTTATGTTGTTTTCTTTTGCCGTTTGTGTTGAAAAATGGAAATGATATCTACATGTTTAAGACAGTAGAGTCTGTGTCTGGACGTATGATGATATCATTAGTCTGAATAATTTGTCAAAGTAAATTTTGCTTATTATTCATCAACCAGGAATTTTCATTCATTCAACTAAATGAATATGTTAACATGGGAAAACAGTAACTGCAAACCTATGATTTCAAAAAATAAAATAAAACTCTAAAAAGGTCTGCTTCTATATTTAAACGCATTTACAAACCAGGTTTATTGTTTTTTGTTATCTGAAGTTCTTGTATTTAAATTATAATGTAGAAATAAAACGTTGCTCGGAGTTATGATGAAGTTACATTTTTTCTTTGAGATTTCTGCAACACAGCATCAACGTATAACGTTTGTTTAATGTTGAATCAGGTTGTGAGTACAAGTGCCATTGTAAAGTTGAATCCGAAAATTGTGATGATGTCACTGGACAGTGTCTTTCGGGATGTGCTAATGGTTGGATGGGACCCGGATGTCTGTACAGTATGCATTTTACAATATTCCACTGTTTACGAGAGTCGGTTTTACACTTCTTGGCCTCGGCTATTATGTTATTTTTAATTTGTTTATATATATATATATATATAATATTTTAAAGTATTTATCCATTTAGTTTATTCTGTACTGGACTACTCACAGAAAGCAAGCAAATAGTTGATTATGACATTCTATATCAGGGTATAAAACATAAAGTTTTAACCTTTCAAAATCACCAGCTAGTAAATGTTGAACAAAATTTCAACGAGATTTATGCCAAACCGGGAATGCTTGAATATAGTATCTTGTGAATAAATGGCATGGCTGAAATAAATCCATGTTATTTTGTGTCGCCTGCGTAGCGTCGTGGCAGACACGTAGGGATCACTTTGTACGTAGTCCGTCCGTCGTCCGTCGCACTTTAACATGCAACCTAACCTTGGCCATAACTTAAAAAGTATTTGACATATGTTCATGAAACTTAACACACATCTTTATCTTAACCTACGGAATGCTGTTGCACATTTCCAATAACTCGGACTTTCATTTGGCAGAGTTCTGCCCCATTTTCATAAAACTTTAACCTGCAAACTAACATAACTCATAACAAAATATTGACCTATGGTCATGCAACTTTATACAGTTCTTTCTTATCAATTGTCCAATGCAGATTTATGCCCCTTTTCATAAACGTTATCACTTAAAAACACTGCTTCATAATTAATGAAGGATTGCACCCCGTGTCTTCAAACTGTACAGTTAGATTGTACTTGGTCAAATAACCACAAGGCAGGCAACACAAGTGTTCCGTGGAACACCCTTCTAGTTAATTAATCTCATGTACAAACACATTTCATACAAATCCTCTATAAACATAAACATATAACGAAGTTAGAAACATAAAATGGCAGTCAACAGTCAGCATACTAATCCATGAATTAAACAAGGTCTATGTATCTCGGTCGGGTTCAAATTTGCTTTCCTAACTTTCCTAAATACTTATTTATTTTGACTTGTTGGACATAATGTCGGAATTCATTGACCTGATAAAAGGTGCATGGCACGCTTGTTTATTAGTCATGATAACTGGCATTTTGACTTGTAGGAGATCTTGCATATGATCAGATCAGTAGACATATAGACAACACTCCTCAAAAGCATTGGGCAAACCTTGCAGTCGATGGGATTATCGAATCATGTAGCGAAACAGCTTTGCCGAATTCAAATGTCCCCAACACTCGAGCTACGAACCCATGGTGGAGACTATGGATGGACGGCAATAAACTGATACACGGCATTGTAATCACTACGGACTTTGGAAAAGAAAGTAAGCTGATTTTCAAATTCCATTGAGAAAGCATTTTTCAAACTGTATACTTCTGCATGATACAGCACATATGCGTTATATCCGCTTTATATGCAGTATTTTGCTTGTTAGAATAAAAGTAAAGGCTAACTATGTATGTCTCCCGTTTGTGACAAATTTATTGCGGTTTTATAGATAAATGATCATGATGTCTGATGATATATTATTATTAACTCCGAGAAAAAACAGCTGTGTATCATTTTTGCTTAGTTTAATAACATTTTATTGCAGATATGTTATAATACATCAATTCTACATCACAATATGCATAGCAACATATGCAAATGAATTGAACTACAACATTAGTTACAGATTCCTTTTTTGTGTAAAAAACCCAACACTTATCTTCTGCTATTTACAATGTTGAAGCATGGTCGACTTCTTCAATACTTTGGATGAAATTATATACAGGAAATGCGAAGGTTAAAACAAACAATATTTATATGTTCATGTATAATTATTGCCTTTTTTTAGGTATACAATTATTAGTGCAAGGCAATTTACTACTTTAATTTAGGCTTTGCCGTAAAAATGAATTCGTAGTAAATTTGAAAATCAATGGTGGGTGGTACGTTCGTGCGTGCGTGCGCGCACGTGCGTGCTGCTATGTATCTATTTACAGTCTACTTGTAACAGCTATAGTGCTGCCATACTGGAATACCACGCCGTAGTGCATGATACCCCACCCAGTCACTTTTTTTCTGACGCCGGGCCAACCAGACGTAGTACTACCCATTATTTGCCCGTTTTTCACGCCTTTATTATGACGCGGCCAGGGGACTCGAAGGCACGACCTCCCGATTGCATGCCAGACAATCTAACCATTACGCCATAGCACCTCGGTCATAATTTGCAGAAGGCATAGCAACACTAGAACAAACCATCAAGGGTATGACAAGACAATTTTTAAGAATAACATAAAACCCTACCGTCCTATGAGGATTTAGGTAGACGTCATCATAGGGTCCTCGAACAATCAAAGAGGAAATCATAATGGCGAACTGTAAATTGGTCAACCACTAAGAAAGCAGTGCGTTGCAAAATAATAGGTCGTAACCTCTTTTTGGTACATTTTTTACCAAGTTAATAAAGATTGTTACTGTATAAAGATGTATACAGCTTGTATCTCCGAAACTACTTTACATAATGGATTGAAACTTTTCACATGTATTTGGCATCGTTAAACAACATCACACTACAGGATATATAACTATTGTTTTTGTTTTAACAACTGTATGGCCCCTTGTAAACTTAGAATATTTGATTAAAGTTTGTATGTGAGCCTGTATCTCCGAAAATACTTCACACAATGGATTGAAACTTCAAAATTTGGTTAACAAGTGCAATAATTCTGTTTTGCAATTAAGCAAAATAATGTATTTTCTACATAGTTTCCCAAAAAATAAACAAGGCCTTGATATTCTAAAGACTGCACAGACATGCGGTGTTTCATGTATTATATTCATATATACATGATCATCTATGTGTTTTACTTACATTGTCTATTGTCTATTGTAGCATGGTCGGTGACATTTCCATTGATTAATGCAGAGCATTACATCGTTTAATTTAGGGTAACTAAAGGGGCGTGGCTATACCTTACTACAACTACCAGATATTGGAATTTAGATTAGTCACTATGACGTCACAGTGTTACTAAGTACAGCATGCTACGCCCATCTCGGGGTTTAAATAAGCCAACTCGCTGAGACCAGACTCTATCTATTAATTAATGCTAGTAATGCTCCTTTGTTTGTTAGAGAATATAACCTGGCGGGAATTTTTTTATTTACACAGTCCGTTTTATTGGGTTGGCAATAGGGTAAGAGTGAGGTTTGGTACACCCTATAACCTGGTTTGAACCACCGTGGCATTTTGCTCTATTGTCAACCCGTTTTTGTTTGATAAATGCTTGGTAGCTTTATTTTATTTACGCGTAAATGCTGGTTTGAATTGTTCCCAGGTGCAAAAGTCACAGATTATTCAGGCACTTTTAGCGGTATTTTAAACCTTTATGTATCATGGTTATAAGGGCGATAAGCGATGACCGTACAACTTTAGCATGTTAGATAATATACATAATTTTATGGTATATTTATGTAATAATTCGTCTCATATGATTCTCTAAATAATGGTATTTACATGTAATTTGTTACAAGTGTATGCATTTATGCTTGTTAGTAAACAATGAGACGTTAATAAACTATATCACGAATCAACTATTTAACCGAATAGTAACGAACGAGTATTAATGTAATTAGAGGCAGTTAATCATGTCATTGGTGTTTGATCAAACTGAACTCTTTTTAAAGTACAAGCAAACATGTTGGTACAGTAAACTATTAGCTCGAGTTAAATCATGACAGTACTTATCTTAGTGTTAGTTACCTATGACATATTGCACCCTCGGGAAAACATCTACTGATTCATCTCTAAAGGCACTAGGTAGTTGTAGTCAAGGTGACATAGCAAATGCGGGTGTGGCCAATACCCTCCATACACAGGGCAGATATTTTTGCAAGTACTTTCGCCATAACTGTAGGAACTAGAGAATTAAAACTTTGATCATAATGGTATCTTTGGTTTATTGCATTCAACATGACCTAGTAGTACCAGCCAAACGGCAGATAATTTAATGATTTATACTTTTAAGTTTTGCGTTAAGATCACTGAAGTGACTTATATCAGTATTTATTATGGGAACCATTGTAGTCCAAATATAATTATGCAGAATTGTGACTAGAATTCAATTATTGTTGGTAATAAAATCAACTTGTTTTGCATATATTTCGTTATGTTTCTTACATTCAGAAGGTCAAAAATATAGATGATGTACCTTTAAAGGTATTGTTTGTATTGTATTTGTGTTTACATAAAGACATACATACATACGTACCTGAATCCATCCATATAATCCATATAAAGGACCCTTTATATCATCGACAAATATGTGTCTAAAATCATGTTTTGTTTAGCTTTGCAATTAGGTAATTGTATATACTTTAATAAGCCTTTTTACATTTATATTTCATCTCAGGTTATTTTTCGGGATTCCGTGTATATGTTGAGGAATCAACCGAAAGTAGAGATCAAACTACATACCAAAAACGACACATTTGCTACATCCATGATGGTATCAGGTCATTGAGCACAAAGATGTACGTGACTTGTGACGTTCCAAAAATGGGTAACCAGGTCAGAATAGAACTCGCAACTCGACAATCACAGCTGGTTCTATGCGAAGTAAATATATATGAAGGTACATATAATATGATATCAAATAGAACACAAATTCTTGAATTTCATATAATTGTGATTGTCTTTTGTCTATCTAAATCATTGTAATTTTAAATGTATTTCAATTTTAATTGCAATGCTAGTGTTTTAAATATAGGTAATAAATGTTGCTTTAATATAGTTTAATAATGTTACTGTAACAGTTGTCTTTTGTCATAATGCAAGAAGAATACATTGCAAGCATTTAAATCATGTTTGTAAATTGGTAATATAATGTCATACATTCTAAATGCGTTTTTGCGTTTACGTAACTTAAACGATGATATTAATTCTAAAACATTTTAAATACTGAATAATTAGGGCGAAACCTTGCGTACAGCGGAAGAGCAACCCAGAGTTCCAACTACTATCCTACAAAACATGCCTTCTTAGCCTTGGATGGTGATATGTCGGGAGGTTGCACCCTTACAAAATATGAAGCTAACCCTTGGTGGATGGTGAATCTAAACCAGATCTATAATATACACACTATACGAATTCACAAATATAGAGACAGAGACGGTGAGTGCAATATTGACATACTCACATCCACAGTTGACAGTTAGCTTTAAAATGTTGACGTCCAAAATATCATTCAGTTTGTTGATACATATATTGTTTTATATACATTCGGAATTAACTTGGACTCAGTTGCAAATATTTTGTTTTCGAGTAATGTTATGCTTGATATTATCTTGTGTGTTTCATATTGTATTATGTTTCACCTTCTTTCCTTCAAATACAACTTTACCATCATTCTCGTAGCTCAGGTTTGCCTTACTTATATTTATTATAATTGTTCATTAAACTATTAGACATTATTATTGTCCATTAAACATGTTAAAATACATTAAACAAACTCGTGGTTTAAAACGCTAATATCCTGATAATAAAACGATGCAATATAAGAGAAATTATCGAAGCTTATATTTCGAGAAATAAATTATCCCTTAGTGACGACTTATTTGATACCTTTCCCTCCTCCTTGGTGATATGTTTTCTCTTCAGTTAAAACAAAACATAATTAAGGCGTTATGTTCGTTATCAGATTATCTACGTTATTACAAACTTCAAGTTAGAACTAAGTCATCTGATGAATGGCAAACAGTTCATGACGATAACAGCACAAACACTATGACAACGTCCATCATAAGTGCCATAACGACAAGACAACTCAGATTGACCTTGCAGTCGTCAACACAGAAAATGCTTGGAATTTGTGAATTTGAAGTTATTGGCGGTAAGAAATTAATTAGAATATGTTTTGTTCGTATCATATTTAGTATTTTGTATCACTTTATACAATACTACTGTTCTTCATACCAACGGTAGTTACTAATTTTATTTACTGCAGACACGCATCGATAGAATCTCTTATTGTAGTAGTAAGATTATTACAATAGGATGATTACTATTGTAACTTGTTCTGGAGGTTTGTATCACCTCGAGTAGGTAAATGCCAGATCAGGATCGCACGAGAGGCGTACCTCTTTACATATCATTAAAATAGAATACATGTATTAAAAACAACAAATTAAAACACAATTATATAATGTAAAATTAACTGAAAAACACCAACAGGAAGACATGAAAACATGTTACATTGCAACAACTATACCTGTGTTCATTACACATCAAATTCTGGTGAATTTACCAACTGCCATAATCTTAAATTAATTAATTAACCCACAATGTTCTCTAACAAACAAACAAACATTCTGATAGTTCACATTTCATGTTAAAACATCCATTGTTCTTAATGTATTACTAGCTGGGCAATCCGCAACATTCCAATCTGACATTTTCCAAAATCTATTTTTAGTAGCATACTGATAACCTGTAGTGTGATTCGGGTTGTTGTATTCCATTGTAAGAAAATGAAGGTACTATGTATATATTATTGATAGGTATATATCAGCATAATGTTTATGCTCATTATATCTAAATAGTAATGCAAAATTGTATCAAACAGTTAAATATTATATTATTATTTGCATCGTTTGTCAGTTGTTTTATGTCATTAAATCACAGATGACTCTTTAAAGAGCTATGTTCATTTCATGTTACGGTATGAACCATTTGTCATTTGACTTTATTATACTGTGCTATTTTTTTTTTTTTTTTTTTTTTTTTTTTTTTGTTCAATGTTTCTTAAAATGTGCTGATAGTTTCTTGCTTATTGGTGCATGTCATAATCATGATAATTAAGGGTCATGTTGGTTGAGACATGGTTGATGATATGCGGGCTATTTTAGTCCATATGTGTCTATCTGATAATGAGTAGTGATACATTCTACACTGTAGATGAAATTACCCAATTCAGCAGGATCTGTTTAAACCATGGATATTTGGGAAAAAAGAAAATTGATCGACATGTATACATTCTTTACACTGGATATTTCGAGCAACATACTTTACGTTTTGCAAAAAAAAGACACTGTTTAAATGTTTATATACTTTTTAAGTCGTCAGGAGAAGTATTTCTTATTATGAAGAATAGTACAAAACATAGTTATTATAGTGAGACATTGTATTTAGTTTTCTCCCATTTCTTCCTTTCCTACATTCGCATTGACTAGTAAGAAAATATAAACTGGCTATCGGGTTCTATCTTGAAAAATCAACTGCTATGTTGGCAAAGGGCACGGTCAAATCTGGAAGGTCAATATCTCGCAAAAGTATGACCATATGGTGACAATATTTAAATGAAGTGATCCTTTGCCTACATATTACCTTCTTTTTCCTTGATCTACCTAAACATAATTTTACGAAGTCTTGAAATTTGGCATAATTTATATTTCGGCCTCACAATTGAAAAAAACAAAAACACATTTAAACTTTAAAGACAGAATATGCATATAAAACTTAAAAATAACAACCGAATATGCCAAATAAATAGACTAATGTACTATTACGTTGTGTCCCATGAACGGCTTATTTATAGTACAAGTATTGTGTAGGTTAATATATTACATATAAATAATGCTTGATAAACTGTTTTCACCGGAGGGTAAATTTCAAAGAAGGTTTTTCAATTAACGCCTAAAAATTAAACATTTGATCATTTGATACTGACAAAATGATTACAGTTGAGAAAAGGCAAGGTTGTGTTTTTCTGCAAAATTGTAATCGTTTATAATAATGAGATAGATGGTCCTATAGAAACCACAGAAATCAAACGCAACGGCTACGTAGGTCTTTACTGCACCACAAATCGAAATAAATGAGTACAATTTAAAAATCAATTAAATTGACAATACATAACATAAAGAGTGGTGAAGACAAGGTTTCCGACATGGAACGGTCAATTTCCCAGTGAAAGAATTTGCATAATCGCTCAATATTAATAACTCCGAACACAAAAAAACTGGGTCAATCAAATGTTGCTGATCTGATTTTGAAGTCATCCGCCGATTATGTTCAGTAAAGCGAATAATTTCGGTTAAAATCATACATAAACAGATTTAAAATGTAATAAATTTGTTATTTAACTGCTAGGCGTGTTTTGTTTTTTCACTCACTCGCATACTCTCGTTCGTGAAAAGAACCACAAGTATACCATCTCGTGAAGGATTACCTATAATCAGTGTAATACTCTCTATAATTATATATGACACCAGGGAAAATGACTTTGTTCCAATTACAAGGGAACAGTGATACACGGCTAACTTTCTTTAATTAGATAAACTGTAAATAGGCGACATTTTTTTACAGTTACATCCCTCTCCAACTAGGGCCATGCACATGGTATTTTTATTTTCATAATGCCATTAGGCCAGATTGGCCCTTGAGGCAACATATGTACTATATAAACATAGAGTCACATGACTGATGATCATTACATACATTCATCAAAATATAAATAATGAAATCCCACATGGATCTGCATTGTAGTGTGCATTTACTCTTAAACATATTTAAGTAAGGTTGTAACTCAAACTTTGAAATATTTCCGTAAAACAACGCTCTGGATGAATCAGTTAATCTTGTATCATTCAAACGGTGTTAAAAATTGTTAAGAATGCATTGATGTTACCCACGCTTTGATGAAACCAAACATGGTAGAATCCATAATACGTAAACGATCTTTGACTTTTCTGGTCCAGTTATGTGTGCCTCCATTTACACCAGTATCAATTAACATATTGTATCTTCATACATTAATCGTATATATTTCACATCCTCTGATTTTATAATTTTAAACCATGTTTTGGAGATGAAGTCTATGAATTTGTATAAACATTTTTCAAGTTTTAAAATGGCTTTACAATTTAACGCTTGGCCATATAACAAAGCCTGTGTTTCAGAAAACGAACAACCTGTAGTAAAGAAATACCTAAATACGTAAAACTACTAAGTATTTCCCCATTGCATATAAATTGTGTATTTCTTGGAAGAATACCACCTTTTCTAAACACCATTACTTTACTGTTGGGAGAGTATTTACAACTAATTTCCATTTTTGACAGTATCCATTAACAAATTAAGTCCTTTCTGCAAATCAGCAGCATCTTTTGAGAAAATTACAATATCATCGGCATAAAGTAACAAAAATAGTTTCATAAATGAAATAACAATACCATCTAAACCTTTAACAACAAATTCTGCTTCAGTGTCTATTAATAAAATTGGAAACAAAAACAATTATTTAACCTGTTGTTAAGTATATACTTCTCTCTGTTCAAATCACTATTCTCAGCACCTAGAAAATAAATGTGCAGATGGTTCTTAGTGTTTTTTCGGAATCTTCAGCTGTGAACTCATGAGTAAACTTTTCAACTCATCTTCAGAAAGTTGTGTCCGTCATTTAAGTAAATGTTCACTGATTTTCATTTGCGTATGTATACATGCACTGTTCAGCATAGGACATCAAAATAGTCATATAAACTTGCTTTGACTTTACAATCATAAGACAGTACACATTACAAATAGACCACTCCATGGAGACATTACAAGGGATGAAATATTACAAAAATGGGAAAATAACAGTCTGTGCAAATGTAACATGGGTGTTTGACATGAGGTATCTTATTACTAAATTGGTATCAGTGGTCATGGTAGTAATAAATGTAGCATGCATAGCTCATGGTAGTAATACATGGGGTATTCATTCAATGGTCATGGTAGTAATGAATGGGGTATTCAGTGTTCATGGTAGTAATTAATGTGATATACAGTGGTCATGGTAGTAATACTTGTGATATACAGTGGTCATGGTAGTAGAAAATGTGGTAAAGAGTAGCCATGCTAGTTATACATGCGATGTACTTTGGACATGTTAGTAATCAATGTGGTATGCAGTGGTCTCGTAATATTACAGTACAAGGGTCCTGGTACTTGTGCGATGGACTTTGTGAATATCATCGACAAGTAAGTGGACTTAAACCCCAGCGTTCGGTAGGCCCTACCCCCATTATGTATACACTGAAGCCAGTTAGTATTTCGTCTGCTTCAAGATAAGGATTTCAGCATTCTGACCAATCACTGTTCTTATTTGTACAGGTATAGATGAACCAACATTCAAAATTTGACAGTTAGGAATAAATGTTTTGTTCTAGAAAGTATAGAAAATAACACTTCTGTCTCAACAACCATGGTGCCAGTTCATTCACATGGTCAAGTATCAACTGGGGAGGTTAGGTGTGTCGAGGTGAGTGTGTAGGGGGTGCTGGGAGGGAGTGGTCAGTAAACATATATACCGAATACCGAAAATCCCAGGCCACCCCCTCCCCACCCCACACCTCCCCCCACCCCCAGAAAACAAAATGGTTGTCCCTAACTATGTACCGGATTCCTAAATTACATAAAAAATCCGTATAAAACCCGCTTTATTTCGAATTTTAGTGCCTGCATCACCACAAACATCTCCAAACTTTTAACTTCTTTGTCTTACTGCCGTTAAATATCATGTTAATCAATATTATGCTACAACTTATGAAAACTCAGGGATTGATTAGTTTTGGTCTATTAAAAATTCAGGAGACGTTCTTGATAAAAATTGCAATAAACGTCAAGTTTCATCTGTAAGCATTTATGACTTACACTATATTCAACCTTACCAGAGCAACTTATCAAAGACAAGCCTATTGCTCTTATTAAAAAAAACATTCGCTAGACATGTTTGGCTTGTAATAATATTAAAGCGTGTTTACTAACGGCAGTTTAGACAATTACACTATGTGGACTTGCCAAGAAGTTTGTGAAGCACTCATCTTCCTATTAGATAATATTTTCGTCAGGTATGGAGCTACCGTGTATATAGACAAATTGTTGGTATCCCTACGGGTACGAACTGTCTACCCCTTTTAGCAGATTTGTTTTTATATTGCTATGAAAGAGATTTCATGTTGAGTCTTTCACCAGATACCCAGGCATATGTTATTGAAGCCTTTAATGACACCTCTCTGTATCTGGATGACATATTAAACATTGACAACCCTTTTTTTCTACTATCGTTAATAATATATACCCTAAACAACTTCAGTTAATATTTCTGATATTAACGCTTCTTTTCTCGATTTACATCTCTCCATTGAAAATGCTGAAATAATTAGCAAAATATATGACAAGAGAGATGATTTTAATTTTGATATTGTTATTTATCCCCCATTTAGATAGGGATGTTCCCCGAGCAACTTCTTATGGGATCTATGTGTCTCAACGTATTCGTTTTTCTAGAGCTTGTACTCGAGTTGAGGACTTTAATATTCGTAATCTTTGTATAACTAAAACGATACTCCATCAGGGCTACCGTTACCATAAACTTCATAAAACATTTGCAAAATGTTATCATCGTAACACTAATCTTCTTTCCAAATATAAAAGTAATTTAAGAACAATTCTGCGACAAGGACTATCACTACCTGACTTCTGTGGTGACGTGATTTACAAACTTTGTAAAATCCTCGGTTATGATCAATTTCATACTATCTCTGTAAACTTGTTAACAGGTTTATCAAAAGAGATTATGACCCTATCGTTTTGCAACGCACTGCATTCTTGGTGGTGGAGCCATTTACAGTTCGCCACTATGCTTTCCTGTTTGTGCGATGACCGGACCCTATGATGACGTCTACCTAAAGTCCAAAAGGACGGTGACGTTTGATGTTTGTCTGCAATCTTGTCTTGTCTTGTCGTGTCGTGCCCTTCAATGGTTTGTTCTCTTGTTGCTCTGGCTTCTGCCAAGTCACTGAGTACCTTCTTTGTGGATTTGTAGGCTATTGTTTTTTGTATTTATATATACACGAGCATCTTTGAGTTTTACTTATATTGCCTATTACTGCCTTGTTGGTTAGAGAATAGTTCATTAAGGGGATTTCTTTATTTACACTGTCCCGTTTTATTGGGATGGCAGTAGGGTAAGTGTTGTGAGGTTTGGTGTACCCTAGAACCTGCACACAATTATCAATATCATTATCACTATAACAATTATGAATTTTATTTTGCAAATTGTTTAAATGCATTATAGTTTTATCTATGCATACATAGTGAGTTTTCCAATAGTTTTATCATTACCGAATCTACCATTCATAATACGTAGGCCGGTTTGTTTGCAAAAATCTAACAATTGCACTCCGTTACTGTTTGGACGTGTTTATCTTGTGAAAAACGAGGTAACGTTTTGTCTGGCATGTAATCATCTGGAAGTGGTAGTACATCAGTATTTTTTCATAGATTCAAATGTAACAAAATCAGGTTCAGTAGCTGTTCTGGAATTGAAATCTCCACACAAAATATTATTTTTACCTAAATTATCACAATCGAAAGATACAATAGAATCAATTAGTCTATCAAATGTACTTGTATCAACCATATTTACTCTACTTGTACCCCGGGCAGAATATAGCATACTCCTAGAAATAAATCTTCATCTAAATTTAATAACTGCCCATGGATTTAACCCAGATTATATCGTCACTTGATTTTGTACATGTACATGACTGTACTCCAGTGAAAAGGCTAAAAAACGGATGGTGCCAGTGTCAGTGAGACTCATTTAAGTCATTACGTGTCAGTAGAGACAAATTCTAGAAATAGAGAGTTGACCGTACCGAGTACCAAGTAACGGATGCGTCAACTTCATTATTGGCTATGCATACAACGTTCTACTTGTGTGGAGAACGCTCTGCAGCATATCTCTCCAAAATGCGTTGGACACCAACGCTCATGGACTCGACTACACGTCTTCTTCTTCCGACCTATCCATCCCGATAAATTTGTAATAAATGTTCAAGGTCTTTCGACTTGCGACTTCATTTTCCAGATCATGTTTTACAACACGCGAAACCGTCACTTGTATCTAATAAAATTGATTCCTTTGAAGCGTTTGAAATGGTGTCAATTCAATATAAATAAACTTTCTAGCGATAAAGTTAAAACTGCTTTCCAACTACGAGTGTAAACTTACGCCATTTTTATTCACTGTGTCAGAAAACAAATTTGGTAACAAAATGTACATATGACAGCGATCGACCAATCGAAACTGGTGTCATGTATCATAAGATCTTTAAATATCCTGGTTCACTGATTGGTCGGTCAAAAGTGCAATAGCATAGAAAGAACCTCAATAAGTCGGCGCGTATTTAAAACAAATACTAAACTTCATAGTTGATGAATAATATCACTTATTAAAGTTGAAAATGAATTAGAAGGGTTAAAAGGTCTAATCTTCGGAATCCAATATCTCAATCCTTTATGGACCTTCTGCGATGGTTATTATTATTTTACGTACCATTTGTGACATTTTCCTGTAAACATTGTTAGTCAACATTAACCTAATTTACAATAATATGCGTTTACTTTTTAAAATGTTTTTAGTCCCCAAAAGGTATATTTCATTTAACGTTACATCAATATTGACTTATTTACATTTACATTTACAGATACAGTAAGCTCTTCAATCGGCAATAACACGTACAGCTATGAAGATCTACAAACTCTAGGAAAAATACGATGTGCATGATTCTACGTTTAACATTATTATCATTATCATTAAACCTGAGAAGGATTCAACGGTGTGTCCATTTTCTATCACAGTAGCCTTCAACACTTATTTTCGTACCTTTGTGTTTTGCAGAATGCCCTAAATATCATTGTGGATTAGATTGCATGGAGCCCTGCCATTGTAAAGACTTTTCATTAGAAGACAGGCTTTCCGGAAAATGTAATTCCGGATGTGAGGGGAAATGGACTGGAGATGATGGAAAGTGCAATATAATCAGTAAGCGCAAATCGAAATTATCATATTTTTAATATGAACCAAGTTTTCCCTTTCATACTTTCCAATGTTCTTACTTTCTAGTTTTAAAACACATGCTATTATAACCTGACAAATATGCTATATCTTATTTATTTTTTTCTTTGGAAAGTTAAGTAATTTAAATTAAGTTAAGTTAAGTAATTTGATTTAGCAACATATTGTTAGACTGTTTCATAATGCTTTACTATATGTATCTCATAACTGTCCTTGTTAGCCGTGTCGAACATTCATTTCATATTCTGTTGTATGTACACATGTAAAACGTGAGCGATTTTCATTGGTTGTGAACATAATGCATTCGATCTGAAAACACTACGCAACTTCTGTTAACTAAAACTATTTTATTTATTACTAATTCATCCTGATCTAAGTCATAAACTTTCTATTTAGAAACAGCTCATAATAAATAAATAATGTTATACAAATTAGTTTGTAATTGTTGAAAAGTCGGCGTAAAATACCTTTGTTTTCAAGAAATAAAATGTGTACCCTTTGATATCCAAGTTGTTTACGGCATGACGTTGTGACGTTTTGGCGCTAACAAAAATGGTTTTATGACGTGACATGACGTTTAGATGCTAACGTTTGTTTGACGTCGTATCTTATTATTTTTTACACATTTGAATGTAACGTTATGTGATAAAAAGCATTTTAAACTCGCCCCCATAACGTATAAGATTTATGAAACTCGATAGGAATTATTTTTAATTATAACTCGCCAAAAGGCTCTTTAAAATAAAAATAATTCATATATCGTTTAATAAATATCATATGGAATGGGAACTCGTTTAAGATCCTATATACGATGAAACTTTCATGTTTTAAAACTCGCGTTATTCAGCAATTCAGCGTGATTGTTTAATTGTGAAATATTGGCACAACTTCAGTGTTGTTATAACTAATTGTCAATTAAACTGAAATTATGCAAATACATATTCCGTTTTTAATCCTTGATATGAGATAGTGTTGATTTTATTTTAATTGGACAATCAAATAAGCATTAGCTAATTCGGAATTATTAAGTCACTACCTCTGTCTTATTGATTGTTTAAATTACAGAAACCGGTTTGTCGTATGAAAACCTCGTGATTATAGCACAACTCCTCACAGTATTTATCACTGTATGATGCCGAAACTGTTTTTGTGAAATATTGAAAATATGTTTTCAAATTAGAATTTGATTAGTAAATAATACCTACCTAACATTAACGATGTGTATTTTTCATTCGGCCTGAGAATTAACCCGCTTCTTAGCCGAAAGTTTAAAAACATATCATGTGACCTATACCGGTGGTGTCGACCACGATGTGGTCAGTTTTCTTTTTCGTTGAACCAAGTCGCCAGGAAACTTAATTCCCCAATGGGGAGGTTGATAGGGCTACCTGTATTGTCAGGTAGGTATTATTTACTCATAAAACTCTAATTTGAAAATAATTTTTCCAATTTTATTTCGTAAATTTATACATTACGATGTGGATTATTTCTGATTTTAGAACAGTCCACTGTCTTGTCGGTATCATTTTAATGATTTCCCAATACTCTATAACTACGTGATATATCAAGACATAATATACAATTTTTACTCACCATCATAAGTGGTATTTTCCTGGCTTGATAATTAGTGTCTCACTTTCATAGTGATATCATGAATTTATTGAAAAATAGCTTTACATATGACCTATGCACTTCCGGCGGTATCGACCATAAATGTGGCAGATTTTCCTCTCTATTTATCTTTCATCTTGTGTAATACATACTGTATAAAACAATCAAGTATAAACATGATTATACAAGATAATCATCATTACATCAACATCAGCGCCCTTACATCAACATAATAATCATTACATCAACATAACCATCATTACATCAACATAACCTTGATATAGTTTAATGTCACATTATAGGATTTTTACCAAATGGGTTAGAAATAGTAATAACCTTACCATGCTTGCGTTCTTGCATAGAACTAAGATTCTGTTTCATCAAACTTTTCCAGTGTAATTGACAAAAGTCAGCTTACTAAACCAATATAAAAGGGTCAAGATCACAGAGTGACATTGTGTGCCTTGGCGTCGCCAACTATTAAGGTTGTGCATGATTATTTACACATTGACGTCAGGCAACTGTTGACGTTATCAACGTAAGTGTTGATGCGCGTGACATATAATTTATCTGCATCCAGGATTTCCATCACTCATAGCGTTATACGGTATACAAGAATTATTTCATGTTACCTATAGATACGAAGGGTAGATAAAATGTGATATTTCACTAATCGATTTCTGGCTTATGAACAGACTCAATAAAACCGATTCTGCTACTTATCCTTGTTTGTGTTTGTTGCTTCCAAGGGATCCCCTTTTCGGTATGTATTGACATTCACACTAGCGTTTGTTTAATGCTGTGTGGCGGCCGTAAAATGTTGCCCCGACTACAAATCAGTTTGTTATTACTTACTGATCCTTTGGGATAATCAATCTGACGGCCACTTTAGTAAATGTTCACTGATTTTCATTCGCGGATGTATACATACACTGTTCAGCATAGGACATCCCAATACATATAAACTTGCTTTGAATTCACAATCATAAGGCAGTACAAATTATACTGGGATGGCATTACAAAAAGACTACCATTCAGTGACTCACTCCATGGAGACATTACAAGCGATATGAGATATTACAAAAAATGGAAAAATAACAGTCTATGGAAATTTGAGGTATATTATTAATAAATATGGTATCAGTGGTCATGATTTGACGTCATATAAAAAAAGTTGGAGTTTGACGTCTGTTAGACGCCAACCTTTGATCGGAATCTACAGTTTTCTTTGAAATTCAGACTATTTTCAGACGTGTGCACTAATTACGATAAATAACTTGAATTCTATTTTTCAAAACAAACAAACATGCATTGTTCATGAAAGACCATATAATTTCCTCTCAAAATATAGCAAATACATGATAGAAAGCAACAAAATCGGTTTCTCTGCCTACAAATACAAGTTCATTTACCCCACCCACTCAGCACTCAAAAAAGGAAAACATGACATTTATAGACACACGACAGCATATACCTGTCTCGTATTTGAGATATAACACATTCATAATTGAATGACAAACACTCCAAATTGTCATAAAAATGCTATTTCTACATACCTTAACCGTTTTTTTTTTTCGTAATCTCATGTCGGCTGAAGAAGTGCAGGAAATGATAAAAAAGGCTAGCATTTACAACATAGCCACCAGTTACGATTTTCTGTTTACAGTCTACATACCGGTCATAGTACAAAAAGTTGATTCATACCAAATTTACTATTATGTCATACTAAGTAAAAAACACCACATTTGTGGATTTCATTTTTATTGTCTAGTTTGTGCATGGCTTTTAATCTCTTAGATTTCTATTTTATAAGGAATTCCCCATGAACATTCATTCGAAACTAAGGAGTCTCCCCTTTGACGTCTATACAACGCTGGGTTTTGATGTCCTTTATACGTCGGAAAATGACGTCATAATCTTTCATTTTGAATGTGAAATCCATGCTAACAATATCAAAATGATTATTGAAGGTATCGCCAAAATACGAACTAGTATCCATTTTCATATTTCATTCTGTACTGCAATCATAATACATGTGTACAACTACCTAATCCCACCGATGATATGACGTCGATGTAACGTTGGGTAACAACTCATCACGAACACATTAAAGGGACGTTATTATAATTTTAATTAACACATCTTAGACATTATTTTCCTGGTTGATGACTTTATTTTTTTATTGTTTTATGTGTGCTTTTAACTAGTTTACCACATATGTATAAATATTTCGACTAATAGCTATATAAATGCACGAAATAAAAAAACAGTTCGAACGTTAATAGATATATATACAAATTAACTATCGCTTTCATGTTATGCTAGTGGGGCGTCCGTGACCTTAGCTGTTGGTGCGACTATAAAATCCAATTAAATCCAATCCAATCCAATAATGTTATGCTAACCATCATTAACATTGAAATTTGTGTAGTAGAAAATGTTTGCTACTTTGTTCACTCTGCAGCCTGAAACGTGGATAAAACTGTCCAACCTTAAAAGTTGCACAATATAACTCAAATATAAAATGAGAGAGAAAATAAATTAAATACAACATGTCAATACAAAGATGGGTTTTGACGTCGGTACAACGTCGGAAAATGACGTCTAAAAGACTTTCATCCTGACTGCTAATCCAACGTCAATTAAACGTTGGACTTTTACATCGGTACAACGTCGTAAAATGATGTCTAAAAACGTTCATGTGGACTGTTAATCCAACATCAGTACAACTTTGGGTTTTGACGTCGAAAAAAAGGCGGCTTAAAAACTTGCGTTTTGACAGTGAATTGTATGTCAAATTAACGATGGATTAGTACGTTGTACCAACGTTGTACTGATGAAAAAACCTGCTGGGCAGTGTTTAACTGGACCGTGTGATAGATTCAATGGTCGTTGAACTGGTGGTTGCACAGCTGGATAAAAGGATACACCAACATGTGAGAAATGTATTACTGTTTATAAATTCTTGAAATATAAGTTTGCATTTTGTACAATACACTGATTAAACATTCAAGTTGTGACAGCAAACTGTAATGTCATTGAGGTAGTTTTATTGATCTCTTTGGAGAAAATTAGGACACTTTGTCCTCAGGGCCCTTAAGTATAGTTATGAAAAAGGAGAGTTATTTATAACACAACGACAATGTATTGTTACTCTAATACCTGAAGAAAACAAGGATAGATATGTTTTAAAGAACTATCGACCTATTTTATTTTTAAATACTGTATATAAAATGGCGTCTGCCTCTGTAGCCAATTAAATAAAAACTGTATTGTATATGCTTAAAGGTAGACATCAAACAGGATTTTTAGCAGGTCGTTTATTGGGTGAAAATACAAGACTGACATATGACATAATGCTTTATTTAGAAGAAAAAACATATACCAGGATTAATTCTACTTGTTGATTTTGAAAAGGCCTTTGATTATTTGTCATGTAAATGTTTCTCCATGTCAATGTTTAACAGTGTGTGCGGATGGACGATATGGCTCAGGATGCAGCCAAACTTGTGGGAATTGTAAAGATGGAGATGTTTGTCAAAAGGATACAGGCCACTGTCTGCGTCGATGTTCTCCTGGCTGGCATGGCGATATCTGTAAAGGCAGTAAGTAAATATATATGTTATAATTATGAATGTTATAAAGTGCTGTATTTTTCTGAAACAGTTCCCAATATAAGTAACAACAACTTAAAAGATATGAGTGTGCAACCTATTTGATCTTCTAATTTTAAATCACCTGAGGTATTTTTTCGCTAACACTACCAGGATACATACACGCATACATACATATTTAAATATATTCCGCGTCGATAATTTTGACAAATTTCGTTTAGAGAATACGTTCCCTGTCATACATTTGTGTATCTACACATCAAGTCTGCAAACTAGGCATTTGACAAAATTACAGACATGTAGATTGGAGATTGTACATTGTGTACGGTTTGTGATCATGGGTGTTATGAGCGGAGACTGTTTTATTAAATAATGCAATGGCGTCAGAAAACACTGGCGTTTATCATGTTTATATTGAAGGGTTTATCCATTATTCATTCCCAAGATGTCACAAACGTCATAAATTACGTGATCGCTTATTGACTACTATGTTAAGACACGACAATAGCAGTAAATCCATAATTATGCAGTAGTTGTATTACTTGTCCTTTGTTGTCTGTAAACCCAATAGTTGCCGTAGTAGAATCCACTCGTTAGCCGGTGCTAATGGACGTAAAGGATGTTGCCCTTTATATAAACTCTCATTAACAAACTTAATAAAAACGAATCTGCTACTTTTCTCACTTGTTGTTTTCGTTGCTTCCAATGGAACACTATTTATTACTAATAAACATTCAGTTGTAATTAAATATGTATACAGAATGCACATATGGAAGATATGGAGAGAACTGTTTCAGGCAATGTGGCCAGTGTAGTTACGGGCATTGTAATATATTTAATGGTGAATGTTCTGGGGGATGCAAGCCTGGATACAAGAATACACGACTTTGCACTGAAGGTAATTTTGTTTTGAAAATTGCAAATTGATTCTAAACGGATAATTGCAATGTCATAAAATATATTTATTGTAGAAGTTAAATTAATTAAACATAATATAATGATAAACTGTATTTTGTTCGCATGCTCTAAGATTGTTTCTTGTATGTTTTCTCGAATGTATATATTCGTTGTGAACATTACCGACTACAAATAAATATGAATCATACATGTTATAACTACCCGCCTATGTACGAAAATTGCCTGGAGGGACACCTGGGATATCACCAACAGAAGCTGCAAGTCGCCATATGACTTTAGCTGTTGGTGCGACTATAAAATTCAATTCAATTCGCCAAAAAGAGCTTTATATACTTTTACATTTGCTTTTAGATCAGATAAAAATAGATAATGTTTACGTTATAGAATGCAGTGCTGGTAATTATGGTCTACACTGTAAGGAACACTGTAGTGTCAATTGTCAGGACCCAAAAGCATGTCAGAAAGAAGATGGTAAATGTGATTGTAAACCTGGATGGATAGGATACACATGTGATCAAGGTTTGTGATTGAAATATTTTAGAATGTCTTTGTAATCGATTATTAATGTCAATATTTTTTAAAAACGTACACGTTTCTGTTACAAATTTTAATTCGCCAATAGTACTACGCCTTGCACAACAGGTTAGAGAAACTCCACATTGCGCCGAATCAAAATTTCGTCTGTGTTGTACCGTCTTGACTTTTCTCGCCCCGTTAAAAATGACAAGCGTTTACCTGGACATGATCAATTTAACGCACATCAAGACCCTGATCAAAAATGGCCTTTTGAAAGCCTGCTTGATCAGTTCCGATTGCCCGAGATTGCCAGCGTGTAACTGTTGGCCAATGAAAACTGAACGTCACCGATTGATCTGTCAAAATGCATGTCAAACATTTGTTCTGCCCTCATTGTTTCTTCTCGGCACCGTGTTATTGTTTTAGATTTATATTACTTCAGTTCGTGTCGCGTAGTGAAATAAAACCTGACGTTTTCGGAAGAATTGGGTAGCGAGGACATTGACATTAATGTGGGTTAGAGCGGTGTGCCTTTATAGATATTGCCATAAATGGTATTCAATGGGATATGATTTTTTCTCAGTAAAAAATTACCGCAACTGTCACGATTTTCTGTAATAAGCTTTCTGGATGATGAAAAACACATATTTAGATCTTAGGAACTATGAGCTTTTGCAACATTAATTAAGGCAGGCGCTGTAGACGTGTAATATAAACGGGTCCTGATTAAAGTACCCCGGGGAAATGTACCACCACCTTCTGTCATGTGTTTTATTAATCCGAGCCTTCTCTGACCTTACCAGCCCTTTTTACGAAAAAAGCCACAAAAGCCACACAAAAGATACTAGTGAGTCGAGTCCTACATTTTATACACGGCGTGTAGGTAGTTACACGCATTTTCCCCCAGCCGTGTCATAATTGATTGACAACAGCGTCTCACGAGATGAACCGTCGATCGCGGTCAGTGTGTGCGGAAATGTCTGTGATATCGCTACCGACTTCGCTTGTCACAAAATGGGGAAACTCTAACCTGTTGTGCAAGGAGTAGTCATTGCCAGAATCCATCACGTGTAATAAAACTAATGATAGTACAAAAAATGTCTGTCTAAAGATCACCCGGACACTTTTTTACAAGATTACTAAACCAGATGATATTGATTAACCACATAAACATATAGCTTAGCAATTTTTTTATGTATTATGTAGCCTGTGATGATAGTAAATATGGACGAGAATGTTGATTTAACTGTAGCGAACATTGTAAGAATGGAGCTGAGTGTCAGAAAGATAACGGTCAATGTCTAAATGGATGTGCTCCTGGCTAGCGGGGAGACATGTGCAAATACATTAAGTTGTGTCCAATATGGGTGTTTAATGTATGTCCATTCATAACAACTTACGAGCGATAATAAAGATATGCATGTTAAACAATATATGTTTTGTTGATGACTGCAATTGAATGAACTGGTCCACAATAATAGTATACATGGTTACATTCCTTATTAGAAACAAGGCAGCTAACAATGTGTTTCTATAATAGAAAATGTTTTGAAAATAAATAGGTGAACGATTTCGCTTAAATGTTATGCAAATTAAATTAATCATATAATTACGAACGCGTTTTGTGTGGGACGGATGTGTCGGTAGAAATATGGATTAAAATTATATTATTAAGTTACATACAATATATAACTCTTTCTGATTTCAAAATATCTTAATCAAAATTACCGATCCTTTTAATGCGAGTAGTATAGATATTTTAAACTTCTTGAATACATGCCCGTACTTTGTTATACTTAACATAGTACTGACTATAATATCTGTTATAGTCAACGGTTATTGGAGGACACAAAATTAGCGTTTTGAACTTATGGAGTAAATTCCACGGTGCAGTTGTTCGTACATGTACACCGGCATCTTAGCTTCTATCCTCAATTTTACAAAGAGGTAGGTTGTGCTTTGAGCTTACTGTTAAAAATTTAAATTTATTGAAATCAGACTCGCAGGATCTATGGGGTTTTTGTGATATTCCTGTTGCTCATGATTTTATCTTCAATTAGGCTGTATTCGTTTCATTTTAGTCATACAGATGTTCACGTTGTTGCTGGATGTAAATAATGTTTTCTATTTCACCTTACTTGCTCGGCCATTTTTGATTCTCGTCAGAACATTTTTTCTTTCAATTGCCATAAGCTTTATCTCGTCTCTTTCTTTGTTTCTATTCTGTGAGATTCCTTTGCTAATTAATATAACTATAAATAAATAACAACGTTCTCGTAAATTATTTAATTAATATTCCCAAAATGTGGTGTGCCGTCATCGTTTCCCACGCGGTTAAGTTTTGCACTAAATAACCTATTCGATGTGTTCTCATCTTGCGTGGTTTATGAGTGACGTCATGCCAGGGACTAGGTAAACGTTGAATAATAGTACTCTCATATTGCGTGGTTTGTGTGTGGCGTCGTCGGTGTCAAATTTAAATGGTTTCTAATATTGGTAACTTCCTTTATTGCCTTTGTTTGTTTTTTAAAGCGTTCGTTTAGCGGGGTTAGCCTCGGGCATGGGCGAAACTAGTCCACCTGCTACACCTCAATTCCAAAATGGAATGTCCCTTTACTTTAGAATGAACTGTTTACTGGTGTACTGCAGCAGGTCGGGATATATACTGCACTCATGTTCGCGGTAACTGGGTCAGCAGTTGATACATGTATGCTAACTTAGAACAATGAGTGGTATTTACGTGTGTTTCAAGAATAATGCGGCTAGGTACATTCCAACTGAAAATGTTTAGGGCATAATGTCTATTGCAAGCTTAATGCGTCTGGGTGTATTTTGACTGAGGGTGTTTGGGGTGTTGTCGTGATCAATGGACATATGAATAAACAAAACAAACAACAAAAAAAGATAGTGGGGTAATAACAATAATGAATAAATATATATATATAATAATCGTAATAATTATAAATATGTAAAAAAAATAAAATTATTCCAGTAAGTTGGTATTAATATTTCGAATAGGATTTTATTTTCTCGGTTTATACAATGTACGTTGATTTTGTTTTCATAATCACACTGGATAATGCGTCGTGGAAAGCGAGCCAGTTCGATGGTGCGAGCCCGCTCTGCCGGGAAAAGTCAGCGGTTGCATGTACTGTCTCCCGGTGTGAAGATCGTTCAGCAAGCCAGTGACGTCACAGATCGTTGAGTGGCTCGTTTGGTTGCAAAAGAGGCCGTAAAAATACGTTAGTCAGCTAGCGGAACCGATGTTGCACTGCCTACGGAAACAGGACTCTTTTTTATATACTTTATTATGGGTTTAAAGTCAGTGGATTTTAAGTCAGTTGGGATATAAATAATAATAATAATATTAATAAAAAAATAAAAATAAAAAAAACATAAATAATTATCTAGATATGTTTTTTATGGTATGATGTCACACCACTTCCTGCTGTTGTATATAATGCAAAAATCACCAAATATCATATTTTACACCAGGAGTCTGCAAAGGCAAATTGCAGTTTCATTGGAGATGTTGGTAGGTGATGTATGGCTGTAGATTGTTCACACCTTTCCATTTTGTTACACATTGTTACTGCAAACAGTTCACAATATGAAGTTTAAAATGGTCTCCAAGTAAACATTATCCTGTTTGTAATGAATGCTACAGTGCTTGACTACATTTTCAATTCAGTGAATCAATTTGCAAAAAAACAATGAAAACACTTAATAATAATATTTATTAATTATTGAGTCCGTCATGAGGCAATTAAAACTGTAAATAACAGTGAGTCACATTGGAAAAATATGATTATTTAACTCACGGACTCAGGTAAATGAATAGCTGAATGCTATTATAACATACTTCTGTCTTAAATAATAAGCAAGTAGGATAAGGTTTTGAAGGTTAAAAAATCTGTTTACCTCGTGTCCTGCAGAAAAAACACCACTTTTTTCAAGGCAAACATTGAGATGTTGAATTTTTAGAAAATGTGTATGCTTGGGATAACCTTGTGTCCCTTTAATCATTTTTTTTTAGCAGGGCTAAATATAATCTCATTATCACCATATTTACTGCATATACGAGGGTGCTTCAAAAGGTTCTGTCACTAGGCATATATCCTTTGAACTTGATATTACACTGAGATAAAGTAGTGTAATTATAGTGCTACTGGGTTCGCTCTCTTAAATTCCACAACAAAAATGTAAAATTTCCGGGTATTTATACCCCTGAATTACTTCCTCCTACCACACCTTTTAGATACTGGCATCTCTGAAAATGTCCTTGTTACAAAACGTTGTAAAAATTATTTGAATAATTCTATGTTTTTAAATTTTCTTGTACGCCATCTGTTGTTATTCGCCCATAATCCATGAAAATGATTGTCGAGAATTCGGAAAGGTCTTGCTGCAAACCAGATATGAGTGAATGCATATCCCTTAATTTTAGCAGAAATAACACTGATTTTCTTCATTTTGTTTACGGAAATGTTATAATATCTTTTAAATGTCGTAATTATTCTCATAGTATTAATATGTTTTCATATTTTTTTACAAATCCTAGTCCTTCAGTGTTTAAATTTCATATTCAACACATTATTGTAGAATTTTGTACAATGTTTAGTGAAAATATTGATCATCCTAAAACGCTATTTCAGAAGACTGCCCTTCCATTTAATGTCCATTTATCATTAAATTAATTTTACACGTTAGCTTAAAATGTTAATTTCTAAGACACTGCCTTTTCATCTACCATGCTTAAATTCTGAATCTTGTAATGCACAGATATAACTGGTAATGTATGAGAAATTTCAAAAGTCTTCGACAACTGCTAAAAGAGAAACAGGCATTTAAAGAAATAACAATTAACATACCTGAAAAAACTCAGGACGAAAATGCCTCAGTATTTTAAGTGATGTGTATTAAATGTTCCATAACTTTCGTCACACAAAAGATACAGCATTCATTTTACCATCAATGGAATGGTATTAAAACTTTTTTTCATTTGGTACCAAACATCAAAACTCAAAACGAGCACATAATTGTTAAAACGCGTTAGTGTCAGAACTTATTGAATGACCCTCGTATTATTTAAGAACTTTTATGAAAACCAGTTATATAAGAATAATTTCTTGGACACCATCTAGTTGATAGAGTTTTAGCCTGTTTTTGTTATAATCATCGTTGTTTTAGCTTCTGCTGCTATTATTTAACTCCAAGGCTGTTCGTGAAAGTGTGTTTTATGATGCTAACCATGTACTAATTGGAGTGTTTAGGCAATATGTTTTCTTACTGCTGATAAATACATCTCACCAGTTGTTGATTTCAGCTAATTTTACCTTGCTGCTGTTGACTGTTGCTACTAATAAAAGTTATTGGTCTGACAATGGAGGCAATGAATATTCATGACCCAGAGCGGTAGGTGACGTCATACCGTCCGGGCGTGCGTCTAAGATAGTGCGGAAGTATTGTGTCGGATATGGTATTATTTTAATTTGAATTAATATTGTTTAACAGTCTAAAATTATTCATGCCTCAATTGTAGTTGCCTTTCTTTTAAATTGACTGTTTATAAAACATTCATTGCTTTTCGTCTAGCGATCAACTTGACATTTATTCAGTTTGCGTACAATAATGTTTTCATTACAGTGGCTGTTGTTTTCATACTGATGCTGTTGCTGATGCTGCTTAATTTTAATTGGATCTCTATCACATCTTTCAAGGCTTATTTTGTTTCATTCTCTAGGACATTTTGCCTTATATTTCAGTTCGTGGAACCATAAAGTTGACTTAACACCAGTCGAAAGTTCCTATGTCGGTATTGGATGCAATGTGTGGAACAGGTCATAGAGTCCTCCAGTGTTGGTATTGTATGTAAAGTTCCACTTTTTACCTGTTATACAAAATAAACCTACGCCACACAGCAGCTTTGTGAATTTCGAAACTATGTATTGTAAAGTTTGGGAATATATCCCTACAATTGTTTAATACATGCATATTCAATGCATCGACAGTGCTTTATCAGTGCTTCAGCAGTGGTGTACATATTCAATACATGGAAAGAAGTTACATACTTATCATAATGCCTCATTTTAAGGCTATTCCATTCGATCATTGGTTTATTTTTGGGCCAATTCATTTGATCGATGAGGTTTTATTTATCCTGCACCAGGATGACGTTTTATTTATCCTGCACCAGGTATTTTTGCCAGGGGTTCATTGGAGTTTAGTTATCTGTTCCTTTTCGTCTCGTCCCTAGTCAATACACAGCACTTTAAACCAGTTATGTGCACGGTCACTAAATTATTAAACCACTTCTGTGCTGTGTTCTATTCAAAATAAAAACTTCTCTGCAGGGTTCCACACTGCAGTGTGTGCGTGTGTGTGTGTGTGTGTGTAGCTCTGGGGTTTATAGTCAATAGTCATAGTCAAAGTTATATAAACAACAGGGCGTCCAAAAGGTATATGTACAATAGAACCTGGGCAGGTTGCAATTTGTATTTTAATAACACATTTCCTCCAAGTCAACAACTTCATCTTAGGTTGTGATACAAGAAGGTGATAAATGAGATAAATGTCATTCCAATAGTCAGCATCACGATGACATCTTTATGTATTAGTTAAAGGGAGTTTACACAGTTTTGTGGCTAACCTTTTTAATGTGGGCTAGTTTACTTGAAAAGGATACATGTTCTTCGTGTATTGTTGTCGGAGTGGCGGATGGTTTACCTTTAGATAGTTATAGATCGTTAAGCAAGTACTTGACATTTCTATTGTGGCTGATAAAACAGTGGAGCACCGTCATAAATTGAGCTTGTAGCCTGTAAACAGTCATGTACCGATTGATTGACTAACTGTTCATCAATTACTTGCGCCTGATGATGATGATTGTTTACAAAAGTCTAAAATCGATCGTAGGTAAAAGGTAAAAATGCAGTTAAAGTCATGTTAAAATAGAAATAAACTTGATTATCCAGGAGACAGAAGTTAATGCACTTGGGAAAATGTGCATATTGTACACAAACTCATGTATTTCAGTTGTTTGCTGACTGAAATGAAAATAACTATGGCACGCGAAACAGTAGAAAAGATTAATGCTTTATCAGAAATCATTCAGAGTTCTAAGTCTGCAACTGAGTAACATGTACATGTTACACTTCATATTATTTAACCTATTAAAACCGATATTCCTGATGCTAATTTAGGAACGTTTAACAGTCAATTTGTTTTTCAAAAACACATTAAAGTTACAATCTTCCTCCAACCTTTACATACTGGATATTTTTCGGACATTTATTTATTTTGCCAATGTATGTTGCATCAACTCATGTGGTCGTCGTGGGGAAATAATTGAGGGAAATACCCATTAAAGGTTTTTAGAAAGCATGTTAAGCTTCTGATCCAGTTTTTTAGGGTCAATTCACCCGATGTGGTCGTTGTTTGGTCTTGAATACTTCCTCAGCTTTCATGGCGTTATTTTATCAATCCTTTAGCAATGACAAGGGCCAGAAAGCGGTTAAACAGTTATGCTGCTAAGGCGATAATAGATATTGGGGGCCTTTATGTGCTACACCCAGACATTCAGGCTGATGATACCTGTCTTGAACAGGATGGTGTTCATTTATCAACTCTGTGGAACACCTTGTTTTTTAAACCAGTTAGCATACCGAAACATTCAGGCTGATGATACCTGTCTTGAACAGGATGGTGTTCATTTATCAAATGTGGGGAACAACTTGTTTCTTAACCAGTTAGCGGCTGGATTTGAATGTTTCATTGAAAATAGGCAGTGATGAGGAAATATATACTTTTTTGGCACCGTTTCTGTTTTGGGCGTGGCATTCGGATATTTTGCTTTTGATACGCACTCTTCGCTGCTGCCAAAAAATGTGTCCCCTATTTTTGGCGGTGGATGGGAGCCTGGACACTATATGACTTGGAGTGTCCGGGCGCCCATCCATATGGCGGGCAGCGTAGGTTTGAAAGGAAGGACATATAAGTTTCAGTTTAACTTTATTCAGCTCCTGTATACCCAGAGACTGAATTGTAATCTAAACATAAATTATATACAAATTTGCTGTCCGTACGAATTGCTAAAAAAAATTGAATTGATTGAATTCGGTGCACTTGTAATTATGTTTGAATATTAACCGTGCTTTCAACACTTGCTTAAATGCTTATCAGAAAAGTTGCTTTCATAATGAACATTTAATTTGGTGCACATGTATTTATGTCCTTAATATTGTAATATTCAATCTGCTTTATTGCTTTATGCTTTCTGCTGTAAGGGATTGCCATAATGGTCTTTTGTGCTTACCGGCAGCCCAATTGTTAAACCCCATGCTTGGGGCTTGTTTTTTCAATCCATGCCACGCCCAATATTTGCCAAATCTATTAAAGTTAAAAAAAATAATTGTATGTGTTGTTATTACAGTGCTCTCCAATAATACTGACTATAATATCTGTTATAGTCAACGGCTATTGGAGGACACACACTTAGCGTTTTGAACTTATGGAGTAAATTTTATGGTGCAGTTGTCCGTACATGTACACCGGCATCTTAGCTTTTATCCTCAATTTTACAAAGCGGTAGCTTGTGCTTTGAGCTTACTGTTAAAAACTTAAATTCCCTCCCTCCCAGCCCACAGGATCATTGATTTAAATCGATAATAGTGTTATGAAGTTGTATAAGTACAATAAGTTCATTTAAGACATTTCATTATTTGTCAATACTTCTATTCAAAAGATATTTTTTATGTTGCAAGATCATGTTGCTTTCTCTGAGTTATATATTTTCAGTTGATGTCTTACTCTGGATCCGCTTATCTAGACAACAGTTACTGGTGTGGCATGGACATTAAGTGCACCTACATACTTGATGGAAGTTTTGGATTACAGCTAGTTGATGTGTTTAAATATTGTAGTGTTTAATTATCGGCGGGCAGCAAAGGTGTGAAAGGAAGGACATATAAGTTTCAGTTTAACTTTATTCAGCTCCTGTATACCCAGAGACTGAATTGTAATCTAAACATAAATTATATACGAATTTGCTGTCCGTACGAATTGCTAAAAAATATTTGAATTGATTGAATTCAATGCACTTGTAATTATGCTTGAATATCAACCGTGCTTTCAACACTTGCTTAAATGGTTATAAGAAAAGTTGCTCTCATAATGAACATTTAATTTGGTGCACATGTATTTATGTCCTTAATATTGTAATATTCAATATGCTTTATTGCTTAATGCTTTCTGCTGTAAGGGCTTGCCATAATGGTATTTTGTGCTTACCGGCAGCCCAATTGTTAAACCCCATGCTTGGGGCTTGTTTTTCAATCCATGCCACGCCCAATATTTGCCAAATCTATTAAAGTTTAAAAAATATTTTTATGTGTTGTTATTACAGTGCTCTCCAATAACATAGAACGTTGGACGTTATCGTCTATAATTTCACTCCTTTATAAAATTCCTTTATCCATCCTAGCGTGAAACATTATACATTTCCTGATTATGGCGCTGAGCTATATATAACACCAGTATCAACTTTTAAGTTATTTGCTTTAGACATATTTTATTTCACATGCTTTTTACAACATAGCATGTGTATACAATAGAAGAAATATGATTAGAACGAACGTAAGAATCTTAGATACTTATGGCGTTCTTCTTCTTATTATTTGTTCTAAAATTACAGATGCATTGTATCATTTTAAATGCATTTAACATCAATTTTGTGTGCAAATATACATGTATACGAGTATGTACATGTTGTAGTATTGTCTTTGTTTTATAATATAGTTTCATAACTTACTAGAATGCCAATCTGGTCGGTATGGGGATAAATTTGTCCAAATATGTAGTACACATTGCAAACAAGGACACGAGTACTGCAGCCATATTGATGGTACATGTCATAATCAGTGCAAGGCTGGCTGGATGGGAGTACGCTGTGACCAAGGTATAAGAAGTGAACATGGACATTTACTGGTATTTGATGCAGTATTAATTGATATTTTATTGTCGATACAACAGTCGAGATAATTTATATTGTGAGTAAATATTATATGTCATGCTACACAGAATAAGTATGCATATATTTCTTCCAAATTTGAACTCAGTTTACTTTGTTTTGGATGTTGGTAATGGCTCTATTTTGAAGATGATACATGTAACAAATAAACACAATTGTACTTGATTAAAGGCCGATTGAACAAGAAATGATGGGCAAAGGTCTAAACCCTTAGTTAATACATGTATTTCATAATTATATTTGTGTACAGAATGCTCTCATGGAACATATGGAGAGAACTGCAAGAAAACATGTGGTAAATGTCGTCATGGACATTGTGATGAACGCAATGGTGAATGTGTTGGTGGATGCCAGTCTGGATACAAGTATACACGCATGTGTGTTGAGGGTAAGTATGTATCCATAAAGACAGTTTGATTATTAATTATTAATTGGAACGTCACTGAAGTGTGGTTATACCTGACATAATTGTCAGCAAGAAATACTGTTGCAATTTGTGTTTAAATATAAAAAGTAGATACAAAAGTAAAAATAAATACAGCATTCATTGGACACACTCCACCGAAAAGACACAGCCAAACAATAAACAATTCAATGGAAAACTATAAACAGAATATGTGACACCACAAACATAAAAAGGTTATTATAACAAAAGCGATACCGCTTTAGAACGGTCAGTGGCAAAAACTGTCGCTCGGGTTTAAACAGGTTCTAGGGTGCACCAAACCCCTCCATTTTTACCCTAATGTCATTCCAATTACACAGGACAGTGTGGCCCTGCCAAGCGATATGCTCTAACAAACAAGGCAGCATTAATATGCAAAAGGCAGCATTAATATGCACAAGGCAGCCTTAATATGCAATACGTTAACTTAATGTATATATGAGTATAAAACACAAAACCATATAAAGCCACAAAATAATAACGGAATGACATGAAGCAGATGCCAGAATAATAAGATAATACCGTTAAGAAATTATTTAAGCAAACATTAAACATTACCTTCCTTTTCAGGATTTAGAATCAAACTTGTATGAAACGCATAACAGTTACTTTTATTAATATTTAACTTCCCATGCTATCCGTGTTGATAGTGATATTATGACGTCACATGGCGTGTTGGTGTTTAAGTTTATCTGACATCATGGCATATTATGATCCCCTAGATATATCACAAATATTTATAATTATATACGGTATTAGAACCACTATATATAACCACGATATATACATATATGTACATGACCGTCTATGTGTTATATTTAAGTTGCCTATTAATGCTGCCTTGTTTGTTAGAGAATATAACATCGGCGGGGATATTTTAATTTAAACTGTACCGTTTTATTAGGATAACAATATGGTCATAGTGAGGTTTGGTGCGCTCTACAATCTGGTTTAATCACAGTGACCTTTTTGGCCACTGACCGTTCTTGGGCGGTAAGCTCTATTGATAACCCTTTTATGATTGTAGTGTCATATATTGCCTTTTATTTATCATGGTAATTAGTGTTTGTTTCTATGTGTGTTTTTGATGGAATGTATCCTTGAATGCTACATATCCATTTCGACTGGTATATCTTCTTAATTAAGGATTGTTTTTAATTTTTTGGGATGTTGTAGAAGTATAACATGCCAATGGTGGGTCACAACTTGTATAAAACCGCGTTACGTAGTGAAGGGTGTTTATACAAAATGTGTGATCTATCGTTGGCGTGTTATTGATGCACCACATTGAACAATAATTTCCTTAAGCACCCATAGCAATTATTTAAACATACAACACAGTAATGTAATTGTTTTCTCAAAATGCTGCTTATTTTAGATAATCAAATACATGTAAATAGTACACTTGATAAATTGGTCCAGTTTCACCCATATCGATCAAAACGCTGCGCCACAATAGGGTCAAAGACTCTAAAAATGCAGTTTAAAACAGCGTTATTGTTTTAAACTCACCTGCGCACAAAGTGACCACTCTTCGTCCGTCGTCTGTCGTCTGTCTATCGTCTGTCTGTCTGTCGTCAACTTTTAGGTTGTTTACACGATAGAAGCCAAATTTCTTAAGCAATCTTAACCAAACTTGCAGAGATTGTATATGACTATATGATCTCGGACGAGTTCGATAATGGGCCAGGTCGGACCAGTATTACCAGAGTTATGACCCCTGAATTAGCAAATAATTCTTGAGCAATCTTAACCAAACTTACATTTTGTTTGGGTTTTTTGAAAAAATATATTGTTATTTTTACGTTGTTTTTTTGTTTAGTTTTTTGTAATTTTAAGTTTTTTTAAAGTTTTTTTTTAATTTTAAACGCCGTGTTGGATTTAAAAGGTGTCTAGTTGTGCATATCACGCTTTTGTTCCGGTTCGTTGATTTTTGACGGAGTTACGGCTCTTTGTTATTTTTACTTTAAATTTCTTGTCGGCGCAACTCCTCCTAAACGACTTGTGGGTTTCTACGAAATTAGGCAGGAAGCATCAGTATGATGTCTAGTTGTGCAAATCGCTGTATATCAATGAAATCTTGGACAAGTTCGAAAACCATCTAGAACTTGTTCGTAACGACAAAGTTATGCCCTTGCTATGTTGTATTTTCCGTTGTTAAATCTGTAGCTACTTCATTTTTTATTTGATCTTTATCAAATTTGTTTAGAATTTTAATATCAATAAAAGGTTCAGCAAGTTGCCTGATTCATATCCATCCATATACTCCCCACCCCCTCCCGCACCCCTACCCCAACACCCATTTTTATGAAATTTCATTCATAGAAGAAAGTGGGACACATTAAAAAATACCCATGCCAGACTAGACACAGCAGACTTATTGCACATGATTACCAGGTGAACGACCTAGGGCCATACTGGCTCTCTTGTTTTAAAATGCTGCTTGTTTTTATAAACGTTTAAATGTTATGAGATTTACAATTACTACCATGGATAAATATGGTCAATGATCCCATATAAATTAAATACACATTTAATGAATAAACATTAGATAAACAAAATGTCGAAACCTCGTTCCTTGGATGCGGGACGTAAACTGTGTAGCATCCGAGCACGTTCAAAAAGTATTCTGTGTAAAAACGGTTAAACAATTTAATCAAATGGTCAATCCCACTTTACAGATGTTAGGCTATTTGTCGCATCCGTAATACATAATGTAATAAAAATGGTCTAGCAAGTATATGCAGGACGTTCTTTACAAACGACGTTCTCCAAAAATTAGAAAAATATCTTATTTTACTTGCTCTATTGAAATTATTAGTCTGTTCATTTTTCAACGTCAAGTGAGGTAACTTTAGAATTTAAAACAATGGCTTGTTATTTCCTTATAATGGTAAATATAGATATAAAAAAAATCAAACAGGAAAAGTAGCATTCAAGGATAACATTCAATCACAAACACACAAAGAAACAACAAAAAAATATATATATAAATTAATCAAAGACAAAATAAGACATCACAGACACAAAAGGGTTGACAATAGGGCTACCGCCTTGGAACGGGCAGTGGCAAAACAGGCCGCTTTGGTTTAAACCAGGTTCTAGAGTGCACCATACCTCACAATTACGCTACTGTCATCCCAATAAAACGGGACAGTGTAAATAAAGAAATCCCCGCTATGAACTTTTCTCAAACCAACAAGGCAGCATTAACAGGCACAAAGAATGTACTCATTGACTTGACAGAAGCCAGAACAACACGAGAACAAACCATTGAGGGCACGACAAGACAAGATTGCAGAAATATCAAACGTCACCATCCTTTTGGGCTTTAGGTAGACTTCATCATAGGGTCCACAACCTGTCCGGTCATCGCACAATTAAAGAAGAATTCATAGTGGCGAACTGTAAATGGGTCCACCACCAAGCATGCAGTGCGTTGAAAAATGATAGGGTCATAATCTCTTTAGATAAACCTTTTAGCAAATTTAACAAAGGTAGTATGAAAGTGATCATGACCAAGGATCTTACAACGTTTGTTAATCACGTCAAAATAGAAGTCAGGTTGTGATAGTCCTTGTAGCAGAAGAGTTCTTAATTTACTATTATATTTGGAAAGAAGATCAAGGTTACAATAATAAAATTTTGCAAAGGTTTTACGAAGTTTCTGCTAACGGTAGCCTTGATGGAGTAGCTTTTTAGTTATACAAAGAAATATAAAAAGATCGGACAGGGAAAGTAGCATTCAAGGAGGACAGTCAACCACAAAACACAGAAACAAACACACAAACAGACAAACAAAAAAGCAAAAGCAACAATAAATGCAAACGACATCACAAACACATTAAGGGTTGACAATTACGGTCATTGGAACGGTCAGTGACAAAGTAGGCCACTGGGGGTTTAAATCGGTTCAAAGGTTACGAAAAGTAAAGTCATTAACTCGAGTACAAGCTCTAGAAAACGAATAAGTCTAGACACATAGACCCCATAAGAAGTTGCTCGGGGAACATCCCTATCTCAATGGGGATACTTAACAATATCAAAATTTAAAATCATCTCTCTTGTCATATATTTTGCTAATTATTTCACCATTTTCAATGGAGAGATGTAAATTGAGAAAAGAAGCGTTAGTATCAGATATATTAGCTTTGTTAAGTTGAAGTTCTTTAGGGTATATATTATTAACCATAGTAGAACAGAAAGGGTTGTCAGTGTTCAATATGTCATCCATATACCGAGAGGTGTCATTAAAGGCTCAATAACATCTGCCTGGGTATCTGGTGAAAGACTCAGCATGAACTCTCTTTCATAGCAATATAAAAGCAAATCTGCGGCAAAGAGTTCACAGTTCGTACCCATAGGGATACCAACAATTTGTCTATAAACGGTCGTTCCATACCTGACGAAAATATCATCTAATATGAAGATGAGTGCTTCACAAACTTCTTGGCAAGTCCACATAGTGTAATTGTCTAAACTGCCATTAGTAAAAAACGCTCTAATATTATTACATGCATAAAATGTAGTATTTTCCCTAGCGAATGTTTTTAGAATAAGAGCAATAAGCTTGTCTTTGATAAGGTGATGTGGTAAAGTTGTATATAGTGTAGAGAAGTCATCAGTACTGATAGGTGAAACTTCTGAATTTTTAAAAGACCAAAACAAATTAATCCCAGAGTTTTCATAAGTTTTAGCACAATATTTTTTAACATGACCTTTAACGGCAGTAAGACGGGAAGTTAACAGTTTGGAGATGTTTCTGGTGGTGCAGGCACTAGAATTCGAAATAAAGCGGGCCTTATACGGATTTTTATGTAATTTAGGAATCCAGTATATAGTTGGCAGTTTGTTCTGCTTTTCTTCTACCCCAGCCTTGAAAGTAGTGCACCGAGTGATATGTGTGGAAACAACATCATCCTCAGTAGATTGAACTGGAGTATACGAATGAATGCTAACGATTCCCAGAGATAAAACATTGAGTATTAGCTGCTTCATCACCCATGAACCAAAACAAATTTATTATGAAATTCTTGAATTCCCGATTTTAAATTACAAAAGGAAAACCTATGTCTCGGAGGAAGTACAGATGTGTTAGCATTAAAAAAGTTAATGTATCTGTAATTTTAAAAAAATTAAAAATTGACTTTTTTTCAAGTAGAAAGAGAATTTGGGTCCGCATGTTCTCTACGACACCATTTTATAATAAAATCCTCATTGGATTGGGCAATCTGAGCACGACAGGCATTAAAATCGATAGTTGAAGGTAATCTATGCTTAGGACCTTTCAAAAACAGATGCCGAATACGTTTATCAACAATATAAAAATTACCAGTGATGACATGACATGCTGGAGCATAGCAAAATTGTGATGTGTTACATTTCACATTCCTTAGAAGTGTTATTTACTATATCAAGGTCAAAAACTATTTTGTTGTACTTGAAAATAATATTTCAAATAGTCTTTTTATACTTAGAACAAATTACAGGACTTTCGGAATTTTTAAATATGTATGGATAGAATCAACTACATGATTATTTCAAAAAATACTAGGCATGTCAATGAAATCAATACCTTTATTAAGATATATTATAGATTAGTATCCATTGCTTTTATCGGTTTTTAACACATTTTTTTTTAATTTTCTTGATAGTGTTCATATGTTTTTAAAAGAGCATTGCTATTTTACTTAAACTGAAGATAACTCTGATAGTTACATAGATCATGCAAAAGTTTTCAAATACTTCACAGAATAAAACCAAATGTCATGTCTACTGGGAAAGATTATTAGTTATTTAATAGCTAAATTTATTTTATATAGTATATATTTGATAGTAAGAGTATGGTTCCGGGGTTCCTTTGTATCATTCCGCCACTCTCTCCCAACCTCTGTGGGGTTGCTCGAAATAATATATTATTTTGATGAGACGTTAAACTAGAATTCAATTCGTGGTCTCTGTACTGGAGTTAATTCACATTACCTGACCGACTTACTTATTACGTGACCGATAAAGTCGGCATCTACCTATTGTTACCTTCAATGTATACACATTTTTAAGACGTTATAGTAATGTGAATATGCTTCATAAACTATATAAATCGAAGTGCGATATGCAAAGCTATGAAACACACGTTTTCTTGGTCATATTATATTACAAAATAAATTGTAAAGATTTTGCAAAATTCCGTAAATAAATGTATGTTATTTACGTGTTTGTGTTAAAACTCGATGTGGTTTATATTGTCTTGACATAATTAACATATGCGTTGGGAATTTGAATGTTGGTTTCCCATCAACACATTATAGAGGTTATTTAGAGCCGCTCCAGAGAGAGGTGAAGGATTCATGGGACTCCGGGAACATGCCCTACTCTTATTAACGAATGTAGACCTCCTCCTTAACGTTTTCGGATGATAGAGTCGGATACACAGGACCTCCCGGTTTACGTCCCATTCGACGGACAGGGCTAGGGGAAGTGTCTTGCCAAACACAACTTAGTAGCGCTAGTGAGGCTTGAACCGGGTCGTCCGGATTTCAGGTCCACTATGCTATCCACTTGGCCTCGCAATTGATGCCCTTGCATATACATTGAGAAGAACTTGTCTTTCACATAAAATACATATCGGAATCATATTTGCCTGGTAATCACCTGCATTGTGTTACTGACTAAATGATGTAAATTAACATGTGCATGAAGTATCTCCATTTCAATGTTTAATAGTTTGTGAGGATGGACTCTATGGCGCAGGATGCCTCCAAACATGTGGAAATTGTAAAGATGAAGATGTTTGTCAAAAAGATAAAGGTCGCTGTTCGCGTGGATGTTCTCCTGGCTGGCGTGGAGATACGTGTGCAGACAGTAAGTAGATATATATGTTATAATTATATATATTATAAAGTGCTGTATGTTTCTGATCTGTGTAATTTTGAGTTAGTTCTGCATTGGCGTCAGCAAACGCACTAGGTTAATATGCAAGAGTCCATCCTGTATTGTTTTCCAATATTTAACAAATGTATGCGTTGTTGATGAACATATGAATAACATAATGTGATGCCGGCTAATATGTATTTAGTAAAATAAAATTGCAATGAAATACAATATAATATGTTAAGCTACAATAACTCAATATGAATTCTTCAGAAAGAAAATTGCTTTTTTTAGTCAATACTACCTTTTGTTAAAGACACAATACAATCTAACGGTAAACTGCACTTTATTATTTAGAATGTGATCCTGGATCATATGGGGATAAATGTGCAAAACGTTGCAACAAAAATTGTCAAAGTACTACCGCCTCTAGGAATACTAATGGTCATTGTGGTGGCTGCAAGGCAGGATGTAGAGGAGACAAATGTGAACAAGATTAAAATGATTTCTTAATTTATTTTGAATTGTTGATGTCTTAACATTTTGTTTTTCTTTTTACGGTTATAACTTTTATTAATGTTAAAAGGTTTAAAATATACTGTATCTGTTGTACGGTTTGTGACGAAGGGTGTTATGAGCGGGTACAGTTCTATTTAATACTGCAATGGCGTCAGAAAACACTGGCGTTTATATTTAAGAAATAAAATATTTCCAGCAGGTTTATATTGTCCCATATCAATACCTGTTGGGCGGGACCTCAAATCATCGATACCAAGGGCCGCATGCCCGCGGTTTCGATATGTTTTAAATCATAAACACCAGGTTTTGGTCTCGCACAATATAAACCCGCTGGAAACATTTTATTTCTTATCTGACGTGGATTTTTATGTATTATGATGCATATTTTGTCGAGAGATTGAACCAAATACAAACAAATTCTCACAACTTACATTTTATGCCCATCACAACATCAAACGAGAAAAATATACAGCTTCAACCGATTTAAATATGTAGCTGGAGCTTAGAGTAGCTTAAAATAAGGCATTCCATTTTGTTTTGCATCGACGTTTAAAATGACGTTTTAACGGTTAAGGTACCTGATGTCAGAGGTTTGTATATACATTTTAAAACTTCTCCAATATAGCCTGTCAGTGTTGGGTATTTTAATAAACCATGTTAGATTGAAGGGTTTATCCATTATTCATTCCCAAGATCGTACAATCGTGATAAATTACGTGATCAATAAACGTGTAAAGGGTTTAAAAGAGATTGTACCTGTTGTACGGTTTGTGATCTGTGATCAGAAAACAATGGCGTTTATATTAGGTTTATCCATTATTCATTTCGTGATCGTTTATTGAATACTATGTTAAGACACGACAATATCAATAAATCCATAATTATGCAGTAGTTGTATTACTTGTCCTTTGTTGTCTGTCAATCCAATAGTTGCCGTAGTAGAATAACTCGTTAGCCGGTGCTAAGGGACGTGAGGGATGTTGCCCTTTATATAAACTCTCATTAACAAACTTAATAAAAATGAATCTGCTACTTTTCTCACATGTTGTTTTCGTTGTTTCCAATAGAACACTATTTATTACTAATAAACATTCAGTTGTAATTAAATATGTATACAGAATGCGCAGATGGAAGATATGGAGAGAACTGTTTCAGGCAATGTGGCCAGTGTAGTAATGGGCCTTGTAATATATTTAATGGTAAATGTTCTGGGGGATGCGAGCCTGGATACAAGAATACAAGTCTTTGCACTGAAGGTAATTTTGTTTTGAAAATTGTAAATTGATTCTAAACGGATAATTGCAATGTCATAAAATATATTTATTTTAGAAGCTAAATTAATTAAACATAATATAATGACAAACTGTATTTTGTTCACGAGCTCGGAGATTGTTTCTTGTATGTTTTCTCGAATGTATATATTCGTTGTGAACATTACTGACTGTAAATAAATATGAATCACTTATTTAAAGAAAAAAAGCATTTGTTTCATACATGTTGAAACTGCCCGCCTATGTACGAAAATTGCCTGGAGGGGCACCTGGTATCTCACCAACAGAAGCTGGAAAGTCCCCATATAACCTTAGCTGTTAATGCGACTATAAAATTCAATTTAATTCAATTCGCCAAAAATAGCTCTATATTTACGCCAAAAATAGCTCTATATTTACTTAACATTTACATTTATTTTTAGATGAGACAGACTTGTACTTTTTAAAATAAATTATGTTGACGTTATAGAATGCAGTGCTGGTCATTATGGTCTAGACTGTAAGGAACAATGTAGTGCCAATTGCCAGGACTCAAAAGCATGTCATAAAACAGATGGTAAATGTAATTGTAGACCTGGATGGATAGGATACACTTGTGATCAAGGTTGGTGGTTGAACTATTTTAGAATGGCTTTGTAACCGATTATTAGTGTCAATAGTTTTTTTAAAAATAAAACGTTCACGTTTCTGTTACACATATTAAGTCGCCAGTAGTAATTGTCAGAATCCATCACTTGTAATAAAACGAATGATAAGCAATGTTAGGGATAGATGAGGAGTGAGTTTAAAAAATAAACATGTATAAGGCTTGAGTAGTAAGAAACCTAAAATTATACATCTATAATAATACATTGTGAATCATATATTATATAAATCAGTACAAAAAATGTCTGTCTAAAGATCACCCGGACACGTTATTACAAGATTACTAAACCAGATGATATTGATTTACCCCATAAACGTATAACTTAGCAATTGTTTTATGTGTTATGTAGCTTGTGATGATGGTAAATATGGACGAAAATGTGGATTTAACTGTAGCGGACATTGTAAGAATGGAGCTGTGTGTCAGAAGGATAACGGCCAATGTCTAAATGGATGTGCTCCAGGCTGGCGGGAATACATGTGCAAACACAGTAAGTTGTGTCCAATATGGGTGTCTAATGTATGTCCATCCATAACAACTTATGAGCGATAATAAAGACGTGCATGTTAAACAATATATTTTGTGTTGATAACTGCAATTAAATGAACTGATCCACAACAATAGTTTACATGGTTACATTCCTTAATAGAAACAATGCAGCTAACAATGTGTTTCTATACTAGAAAATGTTTTGAAAATAAATTGGGTGAACGATTTCGCTTTAAGGTTATGTAAATTAAATTAATCATATAATAACGAACGCTTTTTTTGTGTGGGACGGATGTGTCGGTAGAAATATGGCTTAAAAATAACAGTATGGCGAAAAAATCGAACTGGACACTTTTTTAAATATAACAAAGAAATATGGTTGATATTACATTGTATTTAGTTGGTTGTAAGAACACTAGTTTGTTACTAATATGAATAATTGTATTTATTAAAAAAACTTATACTTATTATATCCATAACACATTTTGATCATCCAACGATATTTTAGGACATACAATCATCGTTTTTAATGGTTACCTAATTGTATTTAATTTAACTCACTAAAGAAATAATAGAACAGATGTGTTATGTAAGTTATGTATACAGCCTATTCTGAATAAAACTTGTCTTTTTTGGAATATTCGTTTTCGTTTAATTGATATATGTTTTTATATAAAAGACAAGATGTGACATATTATGAAAGACATTTCAATTATATTATTAATTCAGATACAATATATAACTCTTTCTGATTACAAAACGTCTTAAACAAAATTATCGATCCTTTTAATACGTTTTTTTTTAATTCTTGAATACATGCTCGTTTCTTTACTTAAAATAGCCTAGAACGTTGGACGTAATCGTCTATAACTATTCCTCACGTGTACACTCCTTTATACAATTCCTATATCTATCCTAGTGTGAAACATTATACATTTTCCCGATTATGACATCTATCCTAGTGTGAAACATTATAAATTTTCCCGATTATGAAATCTATCCTAGCGTGAAACATTATAAATTTTCCCGATTATGACATCTATCCTAGCGTGAAACATTATACATTTTCCCGATTATGACATCTATCCTAGCGTGAAACATTATACATTTTCCCGATTATGACATCTATCCTAGTGTGAAACATTATACATTTTCCCGATTATGACATCTATCCCAGCGTGAAACATTATACATTTTCCCGATTATGACATCTATCCTAGCGTGAAACATTATACATTTTCCCGATTATGACATCTATCCTAGCGTGAAACATTATAAATTTTCCTGATTATGACATCTATCCTAGCGTGAAACATTATACATTTGCCCGATTATGACATCTATCCTAGCGTGAAACATTATACATTTTCCCGATTATGACATCTATCCTAGCGTGAAACATTATACATTTTCCCGATTATGACATCTATCCTGGCGTGAAACATTATACATTTTTCCGATTATAACATTTATCCTAGCGTGAAACAGTATACATTTTTTCCGATTATGACATCTACCCTAGCTTGAAACAATACACATTTTCCCCGATTATGAAATCTATCCTAGCGTGAAATATTACACATTTTTCCCGATTATGACATCTATCCTAGCGAGAAACATTATACATTTTTTCCGATTATGACGCTGAGCTATATACGAGTATAGCAACCAGTATCAACTTTTAAATTATTTGGTTGAAACATATTTTATTTCACATGCTTGTTACAACATACTATGTGTACACAATAGAAGAAAAATGGTTAGAACGAAAGTAAGACACTTATGGTGTTGTTCTTCTACTTATTTCAGCTTGTTCTAAATTTGCAGATGCATTGTATCATTTTAAATGCATTTTAACGTGAATTGTGTATACAAATATACATGGATATGTACATGTTGTAGTATTGTCATTGTTTTAAAATATACATTCATAACTTACTAGAATGCCCATCTGGTCGGTATGGGGATAAATGTGTCCAAATATGTAGTCGACATTGCAAACAAGGACACGATTACTGCAGCCATATTGATGGTACATGTCATCACCAGTGCAGGGCTGGCTGGATGGGAGTACGCTGTGACCAAGGTATAAGAAGTGATAATAGAAATTTACTGATATTTGGATGCATTATTAATTGATCTTTGATTGTCGATACAACAGTCAGGATAATTTCTTTTTAAGAGTTGATTTTAAATGTCGATTAGTGTATGATACACAGAATGAGGATGTATAAGCCATTCCAGAATTTCAGTTTAATTGCAAAATCTATTTTCAAGAGTTACATGTAACAAATAAACGCCGTTGTACTTGTTTAAATGCCGATTTAATACAAAATGAAAGGCAAACTGCTAAATGCTCATTTCATACTTCATAATTACATTTGTGTACAGGATGCTCGAATGGAACATATGGAGAGAACTGCAAGAAAACATGTGGTAAATGTCGTAATGGACATTGTGATGCACGCAATGGTAAATGTGTTGGTGGATGTCAGTCTGGATATAAGGATACATACGTGTGTATTGACGGTAAGTACGTCTCCATAAAGACAGTTTGATTCTTAATTATTAATTGGAACGTCACTCAAGTGTGTTTATACCTGACATAATTATCAGTAAGAAATATTGTTAAAAGTTGTGTGCTAATATAAATATTTCAAGTCGATACAAAAGGAAATAAAATACAGCATTCACTGGACACACTCCACTAAAAAGACACAGCCAAACAATCAACAATTAAATGGAAAACTATCAGCAGATTATGCGACACCACAAACATAAAAGGGTTAACAAAAGCGGTACCGCTTTAGAGCGGTAAGTGGCAAAAGTCTGGGGTTTAAACAAACCTGGTTATAGGATGCACCAAACCACATCATGTTTACCCTATTGTCATTCCTTATTACACAGGATGGTGTAGCCCTGCCAAACGATATACTCTAACAAAAATAGCAGCATTAATATGCACAAGGCAGCATTAATATGCACAAGGCGGCATTAATATGCACAAGGCGGCATTAATATGCGCAAGGCGGTATTAATACGCACAAGGCATCATGAACATGCACAAGGCAGCATTAATATGCACAAGGCTGCATTAATGTGCAATACGTAACATTAATGTATATATGCGTATAAAACACAAAATCCTATAAAGCCACAAAATAATAACGGAATGAATTGAAGCAGATGCCAGAATAATAAGATAATACCGTTATGGTCACGACAAGACAGGAGTTAAGCAAACATTAAACATTACCTTCATTTTCAGGATTTAGGATCAACCTTGTATGAAAAGCATAACAGTTACTTTTATATTATAATATTTAACTTCCCATGCTATCCGTGTTGAACACAATTATCATTATTAGTTATTAGGATTCTCGACAGGGGACATGGGCTCACATTCCCTGCCTGGAAATTATATTCACCCGAATCATAATAACGAATTTGTCATACTTCAAAGTTGTTACCATTTATTTAAGGGGGAAAAAAAAGCCAAAAACACGTTTTCATTTTTATTGCGCCAATTTCCCCGTAAAGTACCTCTAACTAGACGTTGTTTATTTTCGTGACTTCATCGCTCTAACTATATTTGGCGGATTTTTTCATAAAATAAACGTATTGTTTCGCTATGTTAATGTTTTATTATCTCAGACCTTTACGCACAATGTGTATTGCAGGTATGGGGTACCTACGGGGAATTTGTCCTATGTTCACGTCGCGAGACGTAGACATGGGCTGATGTCTACAGCCGATTGACAAATAAAATCCCGAGAATTTTCTTTGCAGTATGACAAATTATATTGTATATAAACATGTATATGTAACAGTTTGTTAACTGAAACTATATTATTTATATGTAATAAATTTTATTCGGATCTCAATTATAAACGTATTATTAAACAAAAAACTTATAATAAATAATTAACATGGTGAAAATCAGTTTATTTTTTGTTTAAAGTGAGCTTTTTGATACACAACGATGTTTGACGTTTTGATCTTTAAAGGTCGTGATATTATGACGTCACATGGCGTGTTGGTGTTTAAGTTTATCTGACGTCGGGGCATATTTAAAAAAAATCATCACACGTTTAATCAATTTATATGAAATGGGAACTCTGTTATGATCCCCTAGATACAAACATTTATAATTACATACGGTATTAGAACCACTATATATAACCACGATATATGCATTTATTGCATCTCCGTTTACTATCAATGTAACAGGAAACGTCAATAGTCGCTCATATTGACGTGTAATAAAGTTAGGTGTGTAATGTATACTCGTTCGTGTTGTATGCAATTTTCTGTTCATGTCAAAGACAGTATGTCACGTGATGTAAAAGAAACGTTGATTTCATGGTGAGAATTCCCACGACGTAACGACAATATGTTTGTTTCAAATAAAGTTTATGGTGAAAATTGAATGTTACAACCTATTTTATTGTTCTAATTTAAAAATGCGTATGCAATAATAAGGTCATTAGATTTATATTGGGTATATATTGGGATATATGCACTCGTTCTTTCGCTCATAAATATTGCGCTCCTAAAGTCGCGCAATATTAATACGCGAAATAACTCATGCAAATATCCCAATATAAATTTAATAACCTATAAATATTGACATGATCGTCTATGTGTTATATTGACTTTTAATGTTGCCTTGTTTGTTAGAGAATATAACCAGGCGGGGATGTTTTAATTTACACTGAGCCGTTTTACTGGAATGAGTGAGGTTTGGTGCACCCTAGAACGTTGTTTAAACCCCAGTGACCTTTTTGACCACTTACCGTTCTTGGGCGATAACCCTATTGTCAACCCTTTTATGTTTGTAGTGTCATATCTTGCCTTTTATTTATCATTGTAATTAGCATGTGTTTCTATGCGTGTTTTGATGGAATGTGTCCTTGAATGCTACATTTTCATTTCGATTGTTATATCTACATAATTTAGGATTGTTTTTAATTGTTTGTGATATTGTAGAAGTATAACACGCAACTGATTGGTCACACATTGTATAAAACCACGTTACGTAGTGAAGTAGTTTTATACAAAATGTGTGATCCATCGTTCGTTGGCGTGTTATCGATGCACTACATTTAACAATAATTTCCTTAAGCACCGAAAAGGAATAATAACAAGCATCCCAGAAAGCGATAAAGACAATCTATTATTAAAACATTGAAGATCCATATCTCTACACAATAATAACCACAGATAAAATAGGTTCTGCTTGCATAGCAAACAGAATAAAACAATTTTTGCCATCAATTATTGATCCAGATCAGACAGGTTTTATTTCTGGAGGTTATGTGGGTGAAACCACAACAACTAAATATGACCTTTGTCATTTTGCAGAAAAAAGAATATTATGGGATTGTTGCATATGGTAGATTTTGAAAAAAGCTTTTGACTCCCTCTCACGGTCTTTTATTCACGAAGTTCTGTTTGTTTTAAATGTTGACGATTTTATTAAAAGGTGGATAGGGAGTTTTATAATAATATTAAATCACTTGTTTTAGTAAATGGTCATGCATCCCCTGTTTTACATAGAGGTTGCAGACAAGGAGACCCGTTGTCACCTTATGTGTGTGTAGCAAGTGCTGAACTACTGGCCATCTTAATCAGAACAAATTAAAACAGTCAAGGTAATGGTAGATGGTACAGAGTTATTGGTAAATCAACATGCAGACGACACTAGTCTCACATTAGATGGCTCTGAAAAGTCATTTAACCATACGTTATTGGTTTTAACATGTTATGCTAAAATGTCTGGTCTTAAATCAACATTGAGGAAACAAGAGTTATCTTGTTTGGAGCAAGAAAGGAAATAATGCTATATTATACCCAGAGGCTAAGTTATATTGGGACCAAGGCAATTTCAAACTACTCGGAATCATATTTTCAACGAATTTGGAGGATATGATATCTTTAAATTATAATAATAACCCATATGAAAAAAAGGGGTAACAAAACATGAATGCTTTACTAGTATTTTATTAGTGCAGAATTAGTGTCACAAATGACATGCAAATGAGGTTAACAAAATACTAATAAAACACGAACAAAACACTATTAACAAAACACCAATAAAACACTGTTTAATAACAAAATACTAATGCTGTACTGAAATCTGAATATTAACAAAACACCAATAAAATACTGAAACAAAACACTAATAAAAGACTCCTAACAAAACATCAATGCAACACTGTTAACAAAACATCAATGCAACACTGTTAACAAAACATCAATGCAACACTTAACAAAACATCAATGAAACACTGTTAACAAAACACTAATGATGTACTGTTCAGCAAAACACATATAGAATACTTTTAACAAAATACTAATAAAACACTAACAAAATTAATAGAAAAAATATATATTTAACAAAACACACACAAAATTGGTAAAAAAAAATAGTCAGAACTTTCACAACTTTGAGTTTACAGTTTGTGTATATCTCGCATCAAAACAATAAACAAAGGAGAGAAAATGTCAATAATTGACAAATGCCCCCAAAATATGTGTGACCTCTGACCCTAAGTGTGACCTTGGTCTTTGAGGGAAAAAATAAATAAAATTTAAGACAATTAAAAAACTGAACACAACCTACTGGTAGACATTAACATTAAGAACTGCTTCAAAATAATGTGTTATCTTTATATGTCCCTTTTACTTTAGACAGTCACAAGCCTATCTCTATAACTCATGTGGAATTTTGACTGTTACAGCATTAGTGGAAAAAATACATTGTGAAAAATAATAATAAACGGTTTTGCATCCAATGGTAAATCTATTTTCACTGTCCATTCTTCCATTCAACTTGAAGACTGTTGTCTAGATCTCAAACCCTGAAAGTTAATGTAAATAGTTTTATGTTAATAGTTGTTTATGAATTTATAATATTTTTGTTAATAAGGCATTAAAAATGTATAAATATACAGCTTTAAAGTATTATTTGTAATTGTTAAACTGTCATGCTATTACACTTTTGGCATAATTATTTGAGTTCTAATAATTTATAGTTTGGTATGGTATAAAGTATCTAAGGAACATATATTATGAGTAATATAACCACTGTCATAAAACAGTAAATTCATCAAATTACATCATATAGTCAACTATTATGTTACCAACACATTAAGTTCTCATCTTGTCATACAAGTTTTTTTTAAGTACATGCAAAAGATTATTTAAACAAACATTATACTTACCATTATGTGATAAGAAATCAAATTAATCATTGTCCTGATGAAAACTTCAATGTTGTGCAACTGTCAGACATAATCAGCAGGAGTTATCCTTAATTTGATCAGCTGCAAGAAATTTAAATTAGCATGAGTTCTACTTGCACTTTGCAAATTATCACTGTTCTAATATAAGACATACAGATGAATATATAATTATATATATGCACGAATCAGATGAAAAATGTTCAGTAAAGAAATTAGCTCATAAAACAACTAAGTAAACAATTAATTTCAGAGCTTTCTCAATTAGCAACCATATACACATAAAGGAAGAATGTCTTGCCATAATGTAATATTAATAGTAGTAGAGGTTTAAAGTAAGTTACTTACCTGAATAATCACAAAATAGTGTTCTTTAATTCCTGCCTGTGTTTCTGGTTGAGTTTAAAATCCATCATAATGTTCATTCCTGAATGATGAAATCCATCAATGCATTAAATGTTTCATTATAGTTTTTTATGTTCCACCATTTGTTTTTCATTGTAACCAGGTCTTCAACTAATTTACATTAAGTGCTACATTCTATAATTCAAGTTTAAAAATCCTAAAGTGCACATGTTTCTTCATAACTAGCTTTGTATACATTTTCAGTTTTTCAAATCCGAACTGCTAAATGTAAACCAATCCACACCTAGACTTGAGTTAGAGGCAATTTGTAGGGTTTGCAGGTTTTTATTCTGAGCTGCCATATACAACATATAATGCCAGATGGATAATGGATGGTCAATTCCCACTAAGTTCCCCAACATCTGTTTAGCGTTATCTAGACATTTTATGTCTGAAAGGTTGGAAGAGTGGCAACAATTATAAAGGAATCAGGACAACTGAAATGTACGTGCTACAAAACAAACAGAGTATGGTCCCATCTTGTTGGTTGATTCAACATCGGGATGTACCATACTCTATCTACAGTAATACTTATATATGACTGAATTAGTATATTAAAATATTCTTTTAATATTGACAAAGATATGTCTTGTCTCTTTTAATATGACTCATGCAATTGATGAATCAAACTGTGCCCTACAGTATTACTAGTAAAGTGGTACTGTGGCAAGTCTATATTCCTGCAAGCGGTCTCAGTGACTTAATGATCAGCTCCAAGTTAATGGGGGATCATCTGTTAATTAGGAAATTATGAATCTACATAATTAGGTCTGGTTAATTAAACATTCATTACGGGCTTATCACACTGCTGAATTGAACATTTGGATAAAATGTCAAATGATATATGATCTTCATTGTTACAAGTCAATATAATTTATTTCTGCAAATCTACTAAATATTTAATTTAAATAACTGCATCTCACTAAAAATGTATTCTTTCTAACTATTATCAATTATAATGTCATAAACAGAATCCCCAAAATGTGACAATGAAATAAGTCTTATATTAATTTAATTTTAATTGCAGACTTATTTTTATATTATAATTTATAAATATCTAGTGTTTATATATTTTGATTCATATGGATGTGTGGAAGTCATAGAACAAATACACTGAATGTTGTTTAATGGCTTAGCCATCGACACAGTATATGTTATTTAGAGCCGCCCCAGAGAGAGGGGAAGGATACATAGGAATCCGGGAACCTGCCCTACTCTTATTATCGAATAGATTCCTATGGTTCTTTAACGTGCTCTGAGGATAGACCGATACACGGGACCGCCCGGTTTACGTCCCCATCATAGAACAAATAATAAATAGTATTACATCTGCTAGTTTCATTTTCCAGTATTATTTTCAACGTAATTTGTTAAAGCGCACACTTGTTTTATCAGGGAGTAAGTATACATACTCCCTGGTTTTATCGAGAAAATTCCATTGATTTCCATCCCCCAAAATGTTTGTTATTTTCCATGCTATTTTCCATCATTTATTTTCTCCAACTTTCCATGGCATTTTTCATTTTATCTTGGATATCCATGGCAATGTTTCCTGATGTCAGATAAAATCCATGGAAAAATGGTACGTTGTTCAAATTTTAATAGATTTTTTTTAAGATTTCACGGAAATCTATGAAATTCCATCCAATTCCATTCCAACTTCCATAGAATCCTATGGATTTCCATGGAAACTGCTTCATCTAGAGATATGTGTTGAAAATGACGTAAAACATCATACAAACGTCATTAGGGTTAGGACGTAAAACATCATACAAACAAACAAATACCTTGTGACTAAATCCACAATTAAATATATATATTCATTTGTCTAAGTGACTATGTACTCTGCATCATGTTAATTTGGCTTCGATTTCAGCATGAAGATAATAAAGCGCTCAAAGTGCTAAAGTAATGCCACATCTGTTTTTATTCTCAAGTGCAATGTAACACTAATACTGTATTCTTACATGAATATAAGTTTAATGCAACACTAATGATGTACTCTTACATAAAGAGAAGTCTAATGAAACACTAATTCTGTACTCCGACTTAAGGTATAAAGTCTAATGTAACACTAATTCTGTACTTTTACACAAAGAGAAGTCTAATGTAACACTAATGCTATACTTCAACTGATAATTTAAGACTAATGAAACACTATCAAAACATCTTTACCATTTTCTAAGTTAAATGTGATACTAATAAAATACTCTAACAAAATACTAAAGAGTGTTTTGTTAGTATTTTATTAATGCAGGATTAGTATTTTGTTAAGATTTTTTTTCAAATGGGAAGATTAAAGAAATCAAAGAACTTATATATAGATGGTCAATAAGAAAGCTCACCCCATCAAAACTAAAAATCAAACAGTTAAATCGTTATTTTATGAATATATATATATGGAATAGTCCATTTGATATAATAAAAATAGATGTCGTAAATCAGCCTTATGATGAAGGAGGACTATATATGTTAAATAAAGAATGTTTTATGAAAGCCCTGAAAGTCACGTAGATAAAAAGTCAAAAGATGTTAATAAAAAGTGGTGCCACCTTTTTGAAACTGTGTACCCCATGCCAAATGTGGAAATAATTCTACAGACAACAACCTAAACAAGATAGACAATCCATTTTGGAATGATGTATTTAGTTCATTGAGCCACCTAAAAACAGACTTGCTCCAAATTCATAGAATGAAATATTGATGGAACCAGTTTTTTCTCAATGATACAGTTAAGAACGGAAGACATTGCTTATATAGTAAATGTTATTTAGATAGGTATATTATTTTTGTTAAGTTAATGATTTTGTAGATTAAAATGGTCACTTTCTGTCTTTTGACTTCTTTTAAGGAAAATACGGAATGAGGATACTTTTCGAACTTTATTGAATATGATCGGGTAGCAAGGAAAATAAAACATAACAGTTAGACGATTAGAAATCACAAAAGATAATTGTAAAATAGTTGACCACATTCAAAACTAAGTCTTGTAAATAATTAAGAAAGATGAGAAGGGGTGCACAAATATTTACAAAACTCTGAATAGAAAAATAACTGAACCTAAAGCAATACTGAAATCAAGAAAGTTTATTTAAAAAGAAAGCAAAGAAGAATGGATATTTTCACTACCTTTTAACATTACATAAGAAATATAAAAAGATCGGACAGGGAAAGTAGCATTCAAGGAGGACAGTAAACCACAAAACACAGAAACAAACACGCAAACAGACAAACAAGAAGGCAAAAGCAATAATAAATGCAAACGACATCACAAACACAAAAAGGGTTGAAAATAGGGCTACCGCCTTGGAACGGTCAGTGGCAAAGTAGGCCACCTGGGATTTAAACCGGTTCTAGGGTGCACCAAACCTCACACTTACCCTACTGTCATCCCATTAAAATAGGACAGTGTAAATAAAGAAATCCCCGCCATGATCTAATCTCTAACCAACAAACCAACATCAATAGGCAATATAAGTAAAACACAAATATGCTCGTGTAAATAAAATACAAAAGAACAATAGCCTAGAAAGCCACAATGAAGGTACTCAATGACTTTGCAGAAGCCAGAGCAGTAAGAGAATAAACCATTAAGGGCACGACAAGAAAGATCATGGACAAACATCAAACGCCATTGTCCCAATGGGCTTAGGCTTAAGACACACTACTTTTTTGGTTACAGATAAGATTATTACATCGTATTTTAGCAACTATGAATATCATTAATAATGACAGGTGTCTTTTTTTAATTGAAGACACGGAATAATGAATTAATTTATTCTGGCTCTATAGAAATGTGCAGTCAATTTGGAATAGAGTTTGCGACTGACTTAAAGAGGGGTGCCATCATCTTCATAATTTAACATTAAACATAAGTACAATGATATTTGGAGATATTGCTCTTATAATACTCTTAATTATCTTATTCTATGCCAAGAAATGTATTTATGCCAGTAGAATAGATGGGAGATCAACGTGTTTACCAATATAACACAGAAAAAGTAATGGCCTTCAGAAAAATTTATATTGACAGATTTAATGAAACATGGCAAACTTACACTAATCTTTATATTATTAGGATAAGGGTCTTTTAAAATCAATGGATGTTTATTTTTCCGCCGTTTTATTTTTTTCTAAACAATCTGTTTCAGATAAAAGCAATCTTATATATATATATATTATATATATATATGCTCAGTATGTCATTGTGTACACGTGTGTGTATAAAAGAAGGGAAACAATCCGTGTTTTTTTTAATATGGACTGAATTTAACATGAAGTATCTCCCATTCTTTTATATACATAGCATATAGCTGTGGCAACAAAAAAAATAGAAAACAACTTTCTCCATCTGTGTTAATGTGTGTTTATTATGGTATACGCTAGCCAAATATAAATCATTTTATCACAGTGAGACATAAAACTTTCTGTGGTTCGGTGTTTTTGTGTTTGTTTGATTGTTTGTTTTTTATGCATGAAAAAATCTGATTAGATAAATAGAGGAATTTGTTAGTTTCCTTCTTGTGTGAACATTTATTTGGCTGGAATGTACTATGAATACGTAGTTTCATAGACATGATAGATATATAACTATTTATTACAATTGCTAATTATTGTACGGTCAATTCTCCGACCCCATGTACCTTTGACGGGGAAGATAAATGGACCGTCCTTGTTTTTAAAGATGGCCTAAATAACATAATAATAATAATAATTTCCTTATAAGATCACCTAAAAGTGTGCAATGTTACTTAAGTTAAATTTGGATATATTATTGTTTGCACATTTTATTTCGCCATAATGTGTTTAGTTTTAGGGTCAATTTTCATTATGTGTGAGTAATTGAACAATAACTTTTCATTTTTTTGCTACGTTTTGAAGTATAACTCATCATATTACAAATAATAAATAGTTCTGACATATTGTTTTTAAATGTGAATAATATTCAAAGTCGGAAAAGAATATGGAACATTGCAAATATTCTAGATTATAAATCTTCACCAAGTGTTTCGCTTCGCATTAGATTGATGCACATGTTATTGCGCCATAATTTGTTTATTTGAGGGTCAATTCTTATTATTTGACATTATGATAATATATATTTTCAATTTTAGCGACAATGTCAAAAGATTTATAACACGTAAATAACGGTAAATGACAGATCAACAATTGTGTAAATCCATGACCAGGTTATATTTTATATTTCTGGCGTGTAAATATGTATTTTGTATTTACCTTCAAACATATCAACATCTCATTTAGTGTTCCTCTTTATAGCTTCACTTTGCTTGTGTAGCTCTACGTTTTTACGTCCTCCTCAGACAGCTTCTTTAATATGTGCCTGTTGAGGTTCGGCATTGTCCTGTATATCTGTATTAATTTTTTTTAAATATATTATCTACATACTTTTTAATTTGTTTCAATTGGAATAATTACTATTTCCTAGCTGTTACGTATTAGTTAATTATGTTGAATTATGGACAAAATTAAGTCCTTACTACTATTCAGTCTATGAATGCTTTGACAAATATTACACGTGCATAAAAGCCAAAAAAAGCATATAATCTAGTAATAAAGTTAGTCAAAGAAATAACCCAGGTATTTATGCTGCACTTGCTTTCTATTTCTAAATTGATTATAATGCGCAAATTTCATATTTTATTAAATTGCTTGAGTTTAACAATTTGCAGTGTAGGAGTCAGTATAATAAACCAATTGTATATATATCATGATGCACTAGTGTAATAAATATTCAAATAAAGTCCGAATGATCGCTCGGTACAATCATCTTGTCGTGCTTACGTAACCGTTTAAAATGCTGCTTTACGGAAATCCGCAAGGCAGTTCAGTAATTTGTTGTCGTGCACTTGAATTACTAGAGCACAATCCGAGTGATGAGAAAGTACCTTATCGTCAAGCAAAAAGGTTAGTCGCAATTTGGACATAAACGAAAATACAGGCTATCGAAAATCTTGAAAGACTTCTTTTCTTTGCGGTTTGTTGGCAAAATTTAGTCTTCCTCTGTAGTTCAGTGGATAAGACATTGAGCTTTAGAGCTGCAGAGCTCTGCCCTGCGTGAGTTCTATTACTAAGACATGTCAGATGGGAAACTTCATCCTTCGGCATCATCTGCCTCTAAGTTTGCTGTCCCAAAATAACCTAATAAAATATGTTATCAGACGTAAAAACCTATTTGATTAGTCTGTTTTATTGCAAAACAATTACAGACGAGGAATTTACTGACTAATTTTATCACTTTCAATGATTATATCTTGTTGTGCAATGGAAACCGGCTCCAGGATGGGCAGTTAAATTTCAGCCGAAAACCCCACCCCACCCCCACCTCCCAACCCAAAATATAGTTAGTTTTAATATTTGGCAGTGCCTGGTCGACCTTCTCGCCTTTAAATTTGCCAGAGGTGACTTGGCATATTAATTCATTTATTTGTAGGTCGGATCCCACATCTTCTAGAAAAAGACCGTTTGTTCGTGCCAGTTTGACACTTCGCATATGAACAGACGAACTTTCTTGGAACGCGATTTATGAAATAAAAACAAAATCTCATTCTATGGTTAAATTCTTGCGTTCAATTGCGTCATAAACTATTTTTTAAAAATGTTTACCCGTGGTTTAGAATTAAACAATACTGATCAGAAAGATCATAAAGCATCATTTTCGAGCTCAATAACAATAGCGGGTTGTGGTTATAATATCAGCATATACATCTGAGGTCGTTACATAATACTGCAGAGTTTAAAGGTTGTATGTATGTAACAGCTGAACGTTGTGCAATATTATTTTATCATTACTGTAGAAAACAATGTACATTTCAAGAAGCCAACATCTATCGTAAATAATTCAACTTGTAATTAGAGTAAATAGGTCATAGCTGTTATTCATCTGTATACGCAGTTTTTTCATTTTAATAATTATTATTTAGAATGTGACCCTGGATGGTATGGGGATACCTGTGCAAGACGTTGCAATACAAATTGTCTCAATATTAACGGCTGTAGGAATACTGATGGTCACTGCCGTGGCTGCAAGGCAGGTTGGAAAGGAGACACATGTGAACAAGGCTAGTTATTTTTATCATCAATTCATACATCTGGAATATTGTATTTGATATTATATGAATTTCAAAATATAATAATAACAATCGGGCTGGATCCGCACGATATGTCTGTTAATGGGGAGAACTGTAACTAATGTTGTAATAACTTGTAGTTCAATCCATATGTTTCTATGAATATTGTGATGTTGAATTGATGTATTGTAACGTATCTACATTAAAATATTATTAAACATATGTCTGTATGTGATACAGCTTTTACATCAACATTACCTACCTCTTCTTGCAACGTGCACGTCGTGTAGATTGTTGAGGCTACTGTGCATTATTTTAGTTTTATCCGACGTAATATAGCTTGCTCATTATGAAACTTAATAGGTTATACTACTATCATAAAAACTATATTTAATGTTAAGAAAGTTACGTATATTTACGATGTATACAATAAAAGCGATTAGCATCATTTAAACTTTCAATTTCTAGAATGTGAAGAAAATGAATGGGGTGAAAATTGTGCCAAAGTGTGTGGCGCATGCTCAGAGGGCTTCACGTGTGATAGAATATCTGGAGTTTGTAGTAACGGATGTATGCCTGGTTATATAACTACAGATATGTGTACCGCAGGTACGTTGTTATTGAAGCACTTTTTGATTTAGTTTAGTTGTAATCAAGGAACATTTATAATGGCAAGCATATTATCTAGTAGCAACAGTTTTAGTCCCTTGGTTAACAATACTAATGCAATGTTATAATTGTCTTATATGTTGAATTAAATATAATCGTTATTTTACGTAAACGACACGTGTATGATTGGCAGTACTTTTAAACTCGTATAATTGCGTTACAACCATTGGTTATAAAGGGCGTGTCAATTAAAATACAACCGGCCATGATATGTTAATATGGGTTGAAATATGAACATAATAGCAATATATCAACTAAAGAAAAAGTATAACTTAAACTTAAGTATTAAACGTATTGCTTCAGTTGTGCGTAACTATTTTGTTAAGTGCTGAAATACTGCGCATCGTTTGACATTATTTATTATACCAGTATATGATATTTTACGACCAGCGTGTTTTATGCATCGATCGATATTGTAGTTTTGTGTGAAACGCAGATGTATTTAAACAAGATATATTAACAGGATACTCATTCCATTGTTTCTACACTTTTAATTACAGAATGTGAAGATGGTATGCATGGTATAAATTGTACACAGACATGCGGCAATTGCCTTGGTGGTGTAACAAATTGTGAAAAATCCACCGGTGCATGTGTAAAACTGTTAGCAATATGAATCCCATATCAATTAATATTTATAACTTAGCAAATCAACATAACATACGGAAGAGTTTACTTCATCGTTATCAGGGGAAGCAATTATGCAAATACTCTGATTAAGTAAATCTCAGTATCAGTGTTTTCTCCCCTGGTGGGCCACTATAACACACAACAAGCCAGATCTCTGATGCGACTGTTTCTTATCTTAGACGGTGGTATGGCTGATTGGAAATACATGTATACCGATAATTTGATACATGTGAAGGAAGTTTTTCACACCTTCCCTTCGACTGTGGTAAGGCAGTTTGTAACACAGTAGGTGGTGAAATATTTATCCATGGGCTATTTGAAGCTAATTACGCAAACATCTTGTCTCAGTGAGAGGAATATATATATAGAAGTTATACCAGATATCGGATTAGACTGCTATAAGCGTCTGATGGGTTCTACACAAACAATGAACCTTCAAAATAATAAAAGTACTTAAATAAATGATACTCCAGCTCGCACTAAGCGTTCTGTAGGTTTTAATATAACCTGGTATCTAGTACTATATCTCAGATGACCTTGAGTGATCTGATGGTTCAATACAATAATGAACCTTAGACATATGTCTATATATTGCAGATGACTTTAAGTGATCTGTTGTTCAAATACAATAATGAACACTGGACATAAGTATATATCATAAATTGATAATACGAAATTATTACTATACTACATAGTTAGATAGTATTAACGTAATGTACCAACTAATTGGTATTTCAAATGTAATACAAGTAACATTGTATATACGGAATGAACCTTAGTATACAGAAATGTATAAAGCATAAACAGGCAACAAGGTGTATGATATATTTACCCAGTAATCACATACCCTTATATGTAAAAGAAATATTCAGTTACGGCTGAATTCTGAAATAAACTATACACATGTATCAGGTCAGGTTATCTGAGAATGATGTATAAACATTATAACAATACACATTGTTGGTTGTCTACGGAATAAACCGTAAGATCTGTATGTGAAAGTATCAACGGAACACTGAGACAATTTGAATTTAAAAGAAAGGGGATCCCTGATGAGACTGCCCTTGGTATCTACTGACTATGTGATATCTATATCCAATGCTATATATGATATAAATGAAACATGTCACTCACATAAACTGAAAATAAAAGTAGATATTCCTAAAAACAGTCGAAACATTGCTTTTACTATTATTGTGGTTGAAATATCATTTCAATATTGATAAACATGAATATGTGCAAATATTGTATTATATTATATAAATGTATAATTGGAAATAAAGCAGTGTAGGGTCTATGCTTGAATAAATCTGACTCTGTGGGTGAGTTGGGCTACAGTATTATATATTTACGGACTTCACTTTAAAGCGTACAGGGACGTTAACACAAAGACATTCATTCTCTCTCAACACCGACTTTGTTAAATATTTTCGCTATACTGTTTAACAAATTTATTTTATTTATTATTTATTTTTATTGAAACTTGTTTTCTGTTTTCTAGAATAAATTAATATTTTATAGTTTAAATATTTAGCAAATCGGTTAAATAATGAATGTTTAATATCTCGCTTTACATGTTTAATATCAACTTTCGTCTAAAATCTTTTTCTACGAACATAGTGATTAAAAGTGTGATTAATGAAACGGCCACGTAGATTTACATTTAATGATTTATAAATGCATGCATTCATTATAAAATCAGTCATCTGTGCCTTATTAATACAGGGAGATATAGAACTACGGCCACATCGGCATGTGTCTGGTCTTTTATGATTACGAGTTTATATACATCATTTTTATTTTATTTTAGTACATATATGCTGCACAATATCTTCCGAGTAACCAAATGAAAAGATAGCTTATATACAAGTATCTAAAATCTTAATATTTTCCCCATATATTAAACGATTATTTTATAAATCAGTTACATATTGGAATATGCAAATATGCATTGATAAGCATGATAATTTGGAGAGTTAATTATTATCAAGTGAGATAAACAGCGATTATAACCAGATAACACTTGAATTAATGAACCCCTAATGCGCAGTTTTATGTGATGTTGCGGGAACAAATTAATTAGTAACAGAACACTTTATGTTATATTTTGGCAATATTAAATTAATATATTTTTTTTTATAATTATTGTAATTCCTAATAGTTATTGTTTTAACTGTAAAACAAACATGCTATATTTGTAAAATAATAGTTATTGAATCTATTCCGTATATATATAGACATTACTTTGTAAAATGAAATTAGACAATACTGCAAATATCTTCAATCTCGATCGCATATTGTTATATGTAATTAATGTATTACATGTCAATATTGAAAGATGCAGGATGTGCACATGTTTGTGAAATATAAACCCAATGATATTTTTTTTTATAATTTATGCAAAAAGTAAAAATAAGTCTGTACAAAGAATCATCAAATTAGAAGGATCTACCTTATTTGATGTAGCTAATTCATATATTTCATCAAAATTATCGTTACTTTATATTTCTAACAAATTAAGTGTTACTTACCTCTGGCAATTTTTTCCTTAATATTATCCTTTCAACTGTATATGTTTCAGGTAAAACATTTGGTTTGACACTGCGTCTACATTTTCGAATACATATTGGTATTGCGTTTCCCTCATTAAGTGTCTTGTAATTAACTCTTCCTTTACGAGGTGTTTTGCATGACTGTTCCATAGTTAGTTTAAAATTGATATGCATTTAAGAATTATATCACGTGCACAAATTTAATTCGACACGTGTCAGGCAAATATCATGTGCGTGCAATAAACAAAACCATAGCATGAATATTGAATAAGTGACACCTAACTACGCGCTCGTAATAATGACGCGTGTCATAAATCCTTTAAATACACAGATTTGTGACACCGATATGTATATTCAAAATTGATTAAATCAAACCCCGGAATAGACAATACCTTTTCATTTCCATAGACAGTTTTTAAATATATCATTAGATTTATTGTGTATTTTGTTTGTTAAAAAAAATAAATTAAATTTCAATATTTTATCTACAATATATCAAACGAATACCTTTTCGCTACCTCATAATACATGAGTTTATTTTGTTGTTCTATCATAGTCCATACTTATAAGTAACGAATGCAATACTGTATCGCGATAATAGAGAAACACGTTAAACGGCCATTTTCAAATGAATTTTGAAGCAATAAAACAATAACTTATTTTAAATCAGATTATATATTTAGAATCTACATGATTACACCTTTTAAAACATATGCCGGATGGTGTATTAATTTAGACATAATTTTAAGAAAATAGTGAGTAAAAACTGATGGTTAACGTTATTTACAAAATTTGTACATAAGAATAGAGCAGAAACTAGTGGTATTTTTCAAACGAAAATTGAAGCAACCAAATATTGAGCTATTTTGATGAAAAAAGTATCACCCTAAAGGAATTAAATTAACCATTAAGGCCATATGCCGGATGGTATATAAAGTTAATAAGAAAGTTCAATTTTAAATCGTTTTTTGATTTCTCCCTATATAAATCAATGTAAATTTCTTATTAGTATCTTAGTATCTATTGGCGCAGTCATCTGATGGCTTATCAGATCAAGTGCTGATGAAACTGCCTATGATGAAAATTCTTGGACATGTCCAGCTGAGCCGTCGAGTTTTCCAGACCATCAGTGTTCATAAACATTAATTATTTTAAAAATCGAAGGTAGCATGCGGCTTAGTTGAACGCATTTACTCATGCCATATGAAATCGAAGTGCATTGTGATGGTTTTCATTCCTATTTTGATTGACAAATCTCTTTCATATCCCCACCCCAGTCCCTCTAATAAAGAGTTTTACGAACTATTAAATAAATGTATTTATCATTATGTGTTTTACAGCATGTAACACGTTCACAAAATACACATGTTTAACATTATTTTGCATTCAAGAACCTTTTAAGGTTTAGTCGATGAAGGGATTACAGTGTATAATAATATGTTTTCTCCTGTATATCAGTGTGTGTTCTGGTGGTGGTGGTGGTAGGTTGGGGTAGATTGGGGTGGGGTGGGAGAGATGGTAAGGGGCATCAAAAGGTCCAGTATACACACAATTCAGTTACAGTGTCATTTTTCTACTTGGCAAACATACATGTATTTCCCTCTGAAAATACAAAGCATATCAAATAAGTTTCCACCTTAGAGGTGTGCCGAGGTGGGGGAGGGGTGGAGGCAATGGGGCTGAGTGTGTGTGTGGGTGCGGGTGGATCACCATGGGACTCTGGGATAGGGATCAAAATTTCAGATATGAAAATTCCCTAAACATTGTTTATTCATTTAAAGTGTCATACATGTATACAGAAAACTAGTACTATTTCTGATCTGAGTATCAAAGAACAATCAAACACTTACATGTAAATGGATACAGGGTTGAAGAGAATTGACCTGTGTGAAGAAAACGTGTGCATTTGCGATGGCGCGGCATCGAATTCATTCTATTTTGTGTTGAAACATGAAAATAATAGCAATATATAAACTAAAATAAAAATAAATTTAAATTTGTCTATTATACGTATTGCTTAAAGCAGCTATACGACCAACAACAGTAAAATTTTACAACGTATGTTTATAGGTTATTAGATTTGTATTGGGGATATATGCACTCGTTCTTCAGCGTAACAGTATCGCTCAACTTTACAATATATACTCCCTGAAGAACTTGTCTAAATACAAATCTAATAACCTTTTTATTGCATACGTATTTTTAATATAACAACGAATAATTAGAACAAAAAAAAATAGGTTTTAACATTTAATTTCTATCAAAACTATTTATTTAACATTATGTCGTTAGATCTTGAGAATGTTCACAATGAAACCGACACGGTTTACATCACGTAAAACATACTTTCTTTGACATGGACAGAAAAGTGCACCAATCACGAACGAGTATACATTGCACACCCAATATGACTTTATTACACTGAATTTTGCGTTATTATTTTGGATAAGTTCTGAAAAATACGCATTGTTTGACGTTATTTGACCTTTATTACATGTATACGCATATATGATATTTTACAACAAGCGTACTTATTATTTCGTGTAAAACGAGGGTGTATTTATGGCTCCCCCACACAAGTGTGGTAGGGGAGCCATATTGATTTTGTGCTTTCTGTCTGTCTGTAGGTCTGTCTGTCTGTGTCACAAACGATGTCCGATCAATAACTAGAGAATGGTTGGACCTAGTGTCCTCAAACTTAGAAGGATGGTTGGTCATGACAAGTAGATGACCCCTATTGATTTTGGGGTCACTAGGTCAAAGGTCGCGGTGACATTGACTATCAAAACGATGTCCGATCAATAACTAGAGAATGGTTGGACCTAGGTCCTCTAACTTGGAAGGATGGTTGGTCATGATCAGTAGATGACCCCTATTGATTTTGATGTCAATAGGTGAAAGGTCAAGGTAGGTGACATTGACTATCAAAACGATGTCCGATCAATAAAAAAGAAATATAAAAAGATGGGACAGGGAAAGTAGCATTCAAGGAGGACAGTAAACCACAAAACACAGAAACAAACATGCAAACAGACAAACAAGAAGGCAAAAGCAATAATAAATGCAAACGACATCACAAACACAAAAAGGGTTGACAATAGGGCTACCGCCTTGGAACGGTCGGTGGCAAAGTAGGCCACTGGGGGTTTAAACCGGTTCTAGGGTGCACCAAACCTCACACTTACCCTACTGTCATCCCATTAAAACAGGACAGTGTAAATAAAGAAATCGTCGCCATTATGTAATCTCTAACCAACAAGGCAACATCAATAGGCAATATAAGTAAAACACAAATATGCTCGTGTAAATATAATACAAAAAAAAAATAACCTAGAAAGCCACAATGCAGGTACTCAATGACTTTGCAGAAGCCAGAGCAGTAAGAGAATAAACCATTAAGGGCACGACAAGAAAGATCATGGACAAACATCAAACGCCACCGTCCCAATGGGCTTTAGGTAGACGTCATCATAGGGTCCACAGCCTGTCATAACCTCTTTTGATAAACTTTTTAATAAGTTTAACAAAGATAGTATGACAGTGATCATGACCTAGAATTTTACGAAGTTTATAAATAACATCACCATAGAAGTCAGGTTGTGATAGTCCTTGTCGCAGAAGAGTCCTTAAATTACTTTTATATTTGGAAAGAAGATCAGGGTTACGATAATAAAATTTTGCAAAGGTTTTACGAAGTTTATGGTAACGGTAACCCTGATTGAGCAACTTTTTAGTTATACAAAGATTACGAATATTAAAGTCCTCAACTCTAGTACAAGCTCTAGAAAAACGAATAAGTTGAGACACATATACCCCATAAGAAGTTGCTCGGGGAACATCCCCATCCAAGTCAAAATTAAAATCATCTCTCTTGTCATAGATTTTGCTAATTATTTTACCATTTTTAATCGAGAGATCTAAATCAAGGAAAGAAGCGTTATTATCAGATATATTAGCTTTGTTAAGCTGAAGTTCTTTAGGACTAGAGAATAGTTGGATCTAGGGTCCTCAAACATGGAATGATGGTTGGTCATGACCAGTAGATAACCCTATTGATTTTGGGGTCACTAGGTTAATGGTCAAGGTCGCGGTGACCTTCACTATCAAAACGATGTCCGATCAATAACTAGACAATGGTTGGACCTAGGGTCATCAAACTTGGAAGGATGGTTGATCATGACCAGTAGATGACCCCTCTTGATATTGGGGTCAATAGGTCAGAGGTCATGGTCGCGGTGACCATGACTATCAAAACGATGTCCGATCAATAACTACACAATGGTTGGACCTAGGGTCCTCAAACTTGGAAGGATGGTTGGTCATGACGAGTATATGACCCCTATTGATTTTGGGGTCACTAGGTCAAAGGTCAAGGTGACCTTGACTATCAAAACGATCCCCGATCAATAACTAGGCCAAACAAAATAATATGTGTGGTTCAGGTAACACTGGCCAAAAAATAGGGTAGGTAGGTAGGCTTTTTTTTTGTTTTATTGTTTTGTTTTTATTCTCAGTAATGAATTCAATTCTGATAATGAATTTAATCTATTAAATTACTATACCTTGAGTTCGATTTTTTTTTATTATTATTTTTTTATTTTTTTTCGATTACTTTTATTTATTTTTTTTGATTTGTAGATTATTTTTTTTTTTAATATTTGCATAAAAAGTTTTAGGTCAGTCGGGTAACCTGAACCACACATATTTTGTTATGTGGCCTTACTGATACAGGTATTAGATACAGTCACTGAATATCAAAACGATCTCAGATCAATAGAGAACGGTTGGACCTAGAGTCGTCAATTATGTCTGTTCGGGCGAGTGGGGGAGCCATACGTTTTTGTCCCATGGACAATAACAATTTCTAGTTAAAATGTGTATGAAGATACTAATGCCATTGTTTCCACATTTTCAATTACAGAGTGTGAAGAAGGTATGCATGGTATAAATTGCACACAAACATGCGGCAATTGTCATGGTGGTGTAACAAATTGTGAAAAAGCAACCGATGCATGTCTCCTGGGATGCATAGAAGGTTTTGATGGTGCCACCTGCCAATCTGGTAGGTTTACGTATTACGTAATCGTAACGTTTCGGAAAACAATAATTTAAAAGTGAATTATTTAAATTTAAATGTTATGTGATTAATCGTGTATACATACGTTCAAAAACCTTTTAATAATATAATCTAAACATTTATAAAAAGAAATGAATATAGACGTTTATCAAGTCGTATCATGAAACTCATAATATTTTTAGATATGATTGTTTTAAATTAACTCTTGTTATTAAAAAAGTATGTAATTTTATGTTAACATATAACTCTGTGCACTAAATCGTACAATTCAGTTCAATCAGCTGAGGAAGATTTTATTTCCGGACATATAACTCTGTGCACTAAATCGTACAATTCAGTTAGTTATACTGAAGATGACTTTATAACTCTGTGCACTAAATCGTACAATTTAGTTAATTATACTGAAGATGATTTTGTTTCCGGACATATAACTATGCTAGGTGCCCTTAATCGTACAATTCAGTTAAATCGACTAAGGATGGTTTTACAGTACAAACATCTCATAAATGCTGATTTTATATTTAACTGCCGTTCAGTATCACGCACGGAAGTATTGTCATAACATGTATGAAAGGTATGATATTCATTATAAATTAAGTAAGCACTACTATCCTTGGCACAAAATCTTATCAAAGACAAAACAATGCTCTCAGTTTTAACAAATTGAAAACAATTTCAACGTCTGAGCTACAAATAAAGTCTCATTCGGACTACTCGTTACGGGTAGCCTCATTTGAGATAGTTTATGAATACATTTACCTCCCTTCTGTTACTGATAGGGTAGAACCAAATTTCCCTAGTTCGGGTTTATGAAAAGGTTAAACTTCGAGCGATTAAACCTAGCATTATATAACATTGTGTCAGGTATGGTTCTACTACTTATAAGCAATTCGTTGGTGTACCCATGAGTCCTAATTGTGTATCCCTGGTAGCAGATTTGTTTTTAATATTGCTATGAGATGTCAACAAACCTTAAAGGGACACACAGCAATTGTATGGTCTGTTTGACACATTTTCACGCTTCAAAACCAGTCAATCGTCCACAAAAGTGTCTTCAGTTTTTGTTTATTTATGTATTTATTTATTTTATTTCCTCTATTACACAGATATTTAACTACGAAAATATGGAAATAATGAGAATAAATTACATAAAAATGTCAAAGTAAAATTACATCAGTCAATACTACTCATTATTAATTAACTACTTAATATCTACCGTGGTTTGCATCATATGGTAAAAACAAGGCCAATATAGAGAGAAACTCGGCCAATATGAGAAAACTCTGCCAATATGAATTCAAGCAATTTGATTAGAAAAGCCAACACGACCAATATGACCAAGGCTTTGTTCTCTTTATGGACTCCATTTTGAAGAAAAAAAAACACAACGTCGCAGCCGTTTTATGATAAATTAGTTCGCCTATATAATGTAGACAATCAAAACAACTAAATTTAATTATTTGTAAATTCGGTTATATCGATTTCGCTGAAATTCATATAGGACCCTGTTTTTGTATCACTGATTAACACAGAAGTTCATAAATATCTTACACAGGGTATAGCTCTCCCTGTACACTGGACGGACTACTTTACATCCCTCCGAAGGATGACCTATATTCAAAGTACCATTCCCAAGTAAGATACTGCGGGAGTGTGTTTGAAAAATCCGGCACGTGACACCACTCGAAATCAAACCCGTGATTTCTGGGACTCAAGTCAAATATGCTATTTACTTGGCGACTGCAGGGTTAAGTTTCCAAAAGTATACGGAAACAAAAAAGCACCAGATATTTCAAAAGATAAACATTCAAGAGAAATAGGTCTGGAAGTCTCCTGAAACATGGAGTTATGCACAAATTTCCTAGACACATACTGTTCTACACAGGGTCTGAATGACCCCGACTACCTCAAAAGCCATGATTCTCACGTCAACGGTCTAGATATTTTGTTCTTCTTTTAGTTTAGATATTACAGATTACCAAATATGCAAACGACGGCTAGAAACGTCAGGGAATGTTTTAATATGCACATACAACCTTCCAATTTTTCACTCGAATATTTAAACATGCAGAATGACTAACAAATGTTATCATTTTATGTAGGCTATATCATCTGTGACGCTTGCTTGTTTTCAAAAAGTATCAAGCGTCGAACATGACAAAATAGAATAAAAGGCATGAGCTGAAAAAAAAATTAGTATGACTACACCTTGTTTGCAGAATATATGTAATTGTTATCAATATGTAAAATAAGATGTATGTGCTCTGTTTGTATATGTAATGGATACTTTAGAAAAATAAAAAAAAAATAAAAAAGCGTCGAACATGATCAAGACTGATTTTATGTAGGTCAATCCGTGACAATGCTAACAATACACGTATACAAAACATTCATAAACTAAAAATGTGTGCTAACTTTATTGACACGTATGACAGTGGAGAGTGTAAACTCGCACATATTCTACTTACGATAAATTGTTTAATCCTAACTGGAGCACTCTCCCTGCACAAAAAGAAACAACATGGAAGAATGGCCGCATCAAAACGGAAATGGAATGCTATGGCGTCAGGCTCTTCCAGTAATAGATTACTTTACTTTCGACGTTTTGAGCAGTGAGGTGTCTTATTCAGCTTTATGCACACTATAAAAAATACCGATTTCACCATTTACTATGTCCATGCACGAGGGAGAGGCCAAATTTAAGCTTCACTGTGCACTATATACTGTATATGGAATCCCGAATTATGTCAAACATCATCACAGTATTAGAGCATTCTAATGATTTCCATACACAGTAATAGTTGTCTGAATTTATATATTCATGAACAATAACGCTCTATGAAAAGAGAAGGGAACTTTGACTGCTTGTATTAATCATGTATTGCCGTGACCCTAGCGGTTATTATCTTATTTCTCTGACTTCTGCCAAGTCTTTGAGCGCTTGCTTTATGACCTGTCTGTACCTTTCAAGCAAACCAGTATTCCATATTGCCTAATGACCGTTTTTAAGTTACACTGTCTTTAACACTTTGCATTTTGTGTACGAATATTATCCTTTTCTAAATTTGCTCACTTCATTTTGCTTGTGATACAGAGCTGACCTACGGTGTCATTGCATCTGTGCGCTGTGGTCTCTAAGACCATGTTTATATTCATATATAATGCATGATCATATAATTATGTGTTGACTTATATCGCCTATCGTTACCGCCTAGCTCATAAGACGATATAGCCTCGCAGGGAAATCCTTATTTACACTGTTGCTTTTTTACCTGGTATTATAGTAAGGTAAGCGTGAGGTTTGATGCATCCTAGACACCCAAGCGGTATTTTCCGATTAATTTTAACATGATGAATCGTTGCAACGTTTTGCAAATAAGATTCATACGGAAAATACTATAGTTGTTAATTTTGTTTCGTGTTGAGTATATATATCCTGCCTGCTTATTTTGCATTGTTAAATAGTTTCGATGTTGTTTATTTTGCATTTTAGATCTAATAGAAAGGCTTCGTCCAAATTTAAGTACTTCGATGTCTTCTCAGTATCTAACATGGAGTTCCGATAAAGCAATCGATAGCGATAATAAAACCGATCCCGATACATGCAATTGCTGTAGTGGCACGACAAATGCAGCAGAGTCGTGGTGGCAATTAGACCTTGGTCAGAAATACCCAATACAGAGTATTCAGTTGTTCGGAAGAACTGAAGGTATACGATTTTATTACTTGTTAACATAAGTTCAAAATACTTTAGGAATAGTTTTTTATGAATCTCGCATTACAATCGGAGTGAATATATCCAGAAAGACATTCAAGTAATACGTGATTGTTTCTGCAGTTGAGACACGGACTCAAAATATATCAAACAAACCTTTGATTGTTAATTTGAAGTATGCAAAACAATATGTAGTAAATGAAACAGTATGTGTTGTATGTATCTGTACTAAACCAACTCCGTCGATTATACTTAGTACGTGTTATTATTCAGTGGATAAAACATTATTTCCATATAGTATATACCATTTGCTACACACGTTGCAGTTCGAACCTTATCGTCCTTCTTATATACCTTTGTATGACAACGAACATGTGCAGTTGTAGACGGAAGAACATGTGTGACACTGCTTTACTGTACATATGTGTTATAATTCCGATACATCATAACTAAACTATATATGTTGTACGGTTCTAAGCGTTGACATTCGCATATAAGCACTACAGGTTTAAGTTAACGTGTAATATTCATTTATGATAAGACTTTCTAATGAAGCTCAATAAAGACCTAAATCAGACATAGCAATTGTAACCGTTGAACACATTCTTGCAAATATCATATTACCCCACCTACTAACATCACAATGGAAAATTATGCATATCAAAGGTTAAGATATGTGACACCATAGGGGTCCATAGGATAATCGAGGTTCGACGTCCGTGATTTCGGACAAAATACGCCAACTCGGTCTTTTAAGGCGTGGGATAAGTGTAAAATACTTTTGTTCTGAAGATAAAGACGGTGATTTTGGAGATAAAAATAGATATAAAATTCTAACAGGAGGAGTAGCATTCAAGGACGACAGTGAACCACAAACACACAAAGAAACAAAGAACAACTATTATAAAGATGAATAAAAGGCAAGATAGTAAATACTGATAAAGGTGATCCTTTATGAGCAACAAACACAATTATGAGAATAAAGCAGCAGACTCGGTTTTATTAAGTCTGTTCATGAGAAGTAATGAAAGAATTAACACCTCCTACGCCCCCTAGCACCGGCTTAAGCGGTATTCTACTTCAATGCCACCTAAATTGGGCTCGTTGGTCCCAAAGGACCAGTAAAACTAAGACATCACAAACACACAAGGGTTTGACTCAAATGGTTTGACTAAAATGTGACATCTACTCAGAAATATGTTGCACAGAATGGCTCCGCTAAGACAACTGTTACGTAGAAGTTTTCTTCCCAAAAGAAAACTGCGCAAAATGACTATGCTCCGAAACCTGTTACGCTGAATGGCTCTACTCAGAAGTACCTGCTTCGAACCTGCTGCGCAGAATAGCAATGCACAGAAACATGTTGCGCAAAAATGGCTCTGCTAAGAAGGACACTGCTCAAAAACAGTTTCACAGAATAGTTCGCTCAAAAACCTTTTGCACAGAATGGCTCTGCTCAAACACATGTTGAGCAGAATGACTATGCCCAGAATGGCTTTGCTCCGAATGACACTGCTCCGAAGGACACTGCTAAGAAACCTGTTGCGCAGAATGATCTGCTCCGAAGGACACTGCTAAGAAACCTGTTGCGCAGAATGATCTTCTCCGAAGGACACTGCTCAGAAACCGTTGCGCAGAATGATGGCTCTGCTCAGAAGATCATTTCTTAGAATGACACTCGCGATTTAGTTCAAGTGGTGATACTCGCTCTGGCGAATTGAAGCAAACAAATGACATTCCGGTGGATATGCGTGCTAACAGATCTGATGATTGTCAGAGTCAAAGGACATATAGAGTCGATCAGGCTACTGTAGGATCACTTGAAACGAGCCAAATAAGGGGCATTCAAGGTATGAACAAGGAACCCAGGATTCAAAGTGCACCTGAACCTGTAGCTAATAGTATTCCTGCCAGTACAGGATTGACAAGAGCTACTGCTCATCCTGCATACATGCGTTCTGATAATGTGCAGTTTGGGTCCAATGACAAAATCAAGCAGGCGATTCGGAATGATGAATTTGTTGAACTATCTCAGTCAACTTCCAGTCCGAACTTGGACGAACAGCGTTTGTCAATATTGTTGGACACAATAGTTCATTGCAGCCACAAGTAAAATAGTCTAACAAATATGTCCAATGGACAGTGCTCACTGTCTAAATGTTTATATTGAAATTTATATAAAAAAACACCCTAATACTTTTGCAGGGCTTCTTTCATATTATAACCTGATTCGCGATCTATAAATGGCTTATGGGGCAGCAGCTTATCTGTATTATGCATTTCAGAGTCCATCGACAATCACACCCATTTCTATGAGGAGATATGCATGCGGAATTATGAATCAAGGCTAAAACATACCTTAGCACTTGTTCCATCCAACCAAATGCAGTCTTCCAGTAATAAAATTGGAAAGCATTGTATTAATAACAATAAACATGAATGATGGACACATGAATGCAAAGGTGATAATTTAATACCATCGCGTGTGCTTCCCACACAAACACGATGTCTGTTAAAGATTGGAAATTTGTCGTGCGAGGGCGCTTATGTCCAATTCTGTACTAGCCAACCAACAGTTTGCACTAGAATAGGCATGTTGCAGTAGAAATTGTATTTGAGAAGTACATTAGAGTGCCTGTAACAAAGTACTTTTACCAGTTCCCTAATGTATATAACCTCAGTGAGTGCGTAACTTTGTTTCTGTGGAGGTATTTTGCATCCAATTCCCACTGATATTTCCTTTTTTTAAATTTCACGTTTACTTATTAACATGACATTTTCACGATTACGGTTTTGAGTTAGATCTAGTTTCTTCATCAAATCAACTCCGATCTATGTGGGATAAGTGGCTCTGATGCGGATGAAATTTTGGGAATGCTATCAAATTTACCATAACAGTACATTCCAGATTACAATGTCACAGTGCATTAAGGTGTTGCTTTTCCGTCGGTATTTAAATTATTAAAATATAAAAGACTCAATTAATATTACATACTTTACCTTAAATTTTGATATACATAATTTTCCATCGTAAGTTTAGTGGGTCTGGTAATTGAACATGTGGTTGTGAAGAATCGGCGTCAAACAATAAATCTATAGGTATATTGTGTTCAATGGTCAGTTGCCATGATTGATTATGATTTAAACGATTGCCATTAATACCTCGTCAAAATGATTTATTCCAACTATGTATGACAGTTCGAGTTAAACCTGCACGTGTAATAATTTTGTGAAACGCACACATTTTTGTTTAACCAAAACAAAACGTATTTCCTCCTCCAAGTGTTTCCTAGTGTTTGTGTTTGATTTATGGAATATATGTCTCTATGTTTCTATCCGAAAATTTAAAGTATATTTATATTGCAAATAATTAAATGTTAAACGTGCTAAACTCTCGTCTTATGTATTAATGTTGAAAAAACAAGGATATTACAAACATGTTTATAATATAGGTAATTTATAATACCAAGCGTGCATATAGTTGTTATATTAAAACACATTTATCGTCATGCTTATACTTTATTGTTTGTTTTTTCAGATGAGAAATATCATCAATTGCAAGGATTCCGTTTATATTTGAGCAACGTAACAAAGACTACAGAACCGCCATATATGTTTCATAACGTGACATCAGGCTATGTTTTTAACGTAACCATACCTAATATTTTGACGCAATTCATCACAGTTAAACGTCCAGGAGTTTTAACAATATGCAAAATAAACGTGTTTGAAGGTGGTATGTATATTTCGTATGGAAACACTTATTATAAAACGAAGTCTTTGCTTGCTTTTCTCTGAACAAATATTTAAAAGTTCTGTGTTATAAAGGTAAAAGAAGGAGTTAAAAGTCATTTTTAAGACATTAAGTTATATTGTTATATAATTTAATAAAAATACATGTATGTTTGTCAGAACTGTATATGTCGCGTTTTTAACTGTTACACGGTTTTTATTTACGATTAACTACATTGTTGTGGATGACAAGTGCCTTTGGTACTAGTCAGATTTTCTAATTCATAAACAATTGAAAACCATCAAAATTACCTAATCTCTGATTTATAGCATTATGACTTTGCTTTGTTGTTTTAGACTGTCATGTAGGTATATTTGGAGACGAGTGTACAAAAGCGGAGGAAATAACTGAGATATTTGGCAAAATAGTTCAACTTGTGATACAAGCATGAAAGTTGGCAGAATGATCCTCTAGGGTGTCCTGATCACGTTAAGAACCTGAGCCACTTCATTTCCACCTTATTTCTAAATGGTCACCCATTTTCAAAATGGCCGCCAAAATGGCCTTAAAGTTAAAAAAATACCACGATGTCAAAGTATTATGCAAACACTTTTAGTATAACGTTATTGTATAATGCGTTGTTTATATACTAAAGAAAGGCTATTATCGTTTCAAACAGTTTCTTAGTCAAACTATAATCGTTAATATAATAAATTATATTATTTATGTGATTACAATGATAAGAATGATCAGAATAGACCAAACATTAAAGGTTTCTTTCTAATGAAAGAGAACATGTTCGGCCAGTTTTTTACATTCAAATAAAATTATTTATTGTATCGCACATATTACGAAGTTATTCATTAAAGTCCCTATGCCAATATCAACAGGCAAATGTTGAACATATGTACACCGTTTCTAAACCTACTGGCGACGAGGTATTATTATAACATACATATGTTGAGAATCCAGATTCTATCGACACAATATAAACGGCTTTAACCTGCCGGGGAAAACCCCGAAACCGAAGCGTCGAAAGCATTTTACAAATATTCAATCACATGTATGTAAAGAACCCGTGAATAAACATATACATATAATCAGCACATATACACTTCTCAAAACTGCTAACTACATCGCTCACGTTTTATACACTTTTCAAAACAGCCAACTACACCGATTTAAAATATGAATAATTTTGTTAATATCATTATTTCATAGTTGTTGGTAATTAAATAAACAAATAACACAAATCTGCACTATATGAGACAAATTTTTATTTTATTGAAAAACATTCAACCCATCGATATATATAACCCAAAACGTGAGCGGTGTAGTTAGCAGTTTTGAGAAGTGTACTTTATAATATGACCTGAACACCGGAAGTTTCGATAGACGGTTTTGTAGTGTGATTGTGCCGTTATTTGGCGGGTATCATCTTAAGCTGAAACAATACATACGCAAACAACAGTGTATACCTGATACTGTTAGTAGTCTCCTTACCCAACTCATCCCCCAACACACATATCTAAAATGCCAACTTTTCCAACTGAAGGTGTGAAATCTTAAGATACATATCAGTTTTTAATGGTTAAATATTTACCTGAACATAAAAAGGCAGCTGTTTCAAAGCCGGTCCGGCATGTCACTCAACTTCTAAGACTTTTAGACGGGCTTCACTATTTTAAGTTAAACTATCACAGGTTTTGCCATTATTTTAAGAGCAAGCGCACTCCGTGGCACAATCAAACGTTCTATAGATATGGTCAAGGATGTGGTTGCGTTTCTTAATCATGTACAACCGACGGTAATAACAGCAGCTGGTTTTCCAATATTTGCATTGGCAAAATATTCAGCGGTGGGGTAATGATTTAATTGGCAATAGCAAAGATTAAGTATGTGTGTTCGGTTGATAAGTACATCCGTATATCATTATGTATATTTCAATACGTATTTAACTGCAATTATATGAAATTCAATACCCGAACATCTGAAACCACTACGAAATATAAAGCATAGATTGAACATATTATTTGTAGTGGGTGGGGTATACTCATATTTTTATTTTGAATAAATGCATATTCAAGCAGAAATATTTGCAAAAAAGATTGGTTTTACAGTCGAAGCCAAAATATAGTGAGTAAGGTCAAGTATTAGCTTAATTTACAGCTGTATCTTATATTTATAGTATTTTGGCGGCCATCTTGGATATTTGGCGGCCATCTTGAAAATTATCGAAATTGAATTGGCTCAGGTTATTTTTCATTTATATATGATATTTGCAAGCACTGCGCAAAATATCATACTTGTATAACAATCTGAACTATTTTCTGGTTATTTCCTCCGTTGATATGTTTTTAGAAGTAATCTCTGATTGATAGCATTATGACTTTGCTTTGTTGTTTTAGACTGTCCTGTAGGTAGATTTGGAGACGATTGTACAAAAGAGTGTCATTGTAAAGATAACAAATCATGTGACAGATATACAGGGCACTGCATGTCTTCCTTCTGTAAACCAGGATGGCAAGGTGTGGCGTGTAACGAAGGTAACGCATACACTATTACCATGTTTTTTACACGATAAGTGACAATGACTGTAAAATGTGTTAATATCATGGTATATTTGGAACGAGTGTGCTAAACAGTGTCATTTTCAATAAGATAAATAAAGAGGGAGATATACAGAACACGTAGGTCAACTTTCGGCCTTACAATATTTATCAACAAGGAAATATTTCAAAAGATCCTAATATTGAATTTTTTTTCAATATTTTCTATTCGAAAGCGTAACTCTAGGTCTCATGGTCGTTGGCGTAATGGTAACATCAAACCTAAATCTCGTGTAATTATTTCAGTAGCTGATTTACATACTATTTTAAACAGTCTGGAAAGCACTCCATGCTTTCACGGCTTACCTCTCTGTCCATTGTTTCACTTAAGTTCATCGACTAGGAAGCAGACAAAATATTCATTCGTACAGATACCTTGTATAACACTGCTTACATAATTCAAAGCTTTACACAATGTTCTCCGACCCCATATTGACAAAACGTCTGATCACGTCAGGCATTTTCTAACATTACTGTATAGTAATAAAGGTATTGATTTCATCGACATGCCTAATATTTTTCGAGATAATCATATAGTTGATTCTATCCCTAAATATTTAAAAAAAATCAGAAAGTCCGGTAATTTGTTATAAGCATGAGAAGTATAAAAAACCTATTAGAGATATTATTTTCAACTACAACAAAATAGTTTCTGACCTTGATATAGTAAATAACACTCCTACGGAATGTGAATGCAACACATCAACATTTTACTATGCTCCAGCATGCGGACCCAAACTCTATTACACGTATTAACTTTTATAATACTAACCACTCTTTACTTCTTCCGAGACCTAGGTTTTCCTTTCGTAACTTAAAATCGGGAATTTAAGAATTTCATAATACATTTGTTTTAGTTCCTGCTGATAAAGCAGCTAATAATGTAATTATTGTTTGACGCCTGTAATTACATCAATGATTTATCTCTGGAACTCGATAGCACTAATTCGTATACTCCAGTTCATTCTACTGCGGATGATGTTGTTTCCACACATATCACTCGGTGCACTACTTCCAAGGCTGGGGTAGACGTAAAGCAGAACAAACTGCCAACTATGTACTGGATTCCTAAATTACATAAAAAGACCTTCGGCCTTACAATATTTATCAACAAGGAAATATTTCAAAAGATCCTAATATTGATTTTTTTTTCAATATTTTCTATTCGAAAGCGTAACTCTAGGTCTCATGGTCGTAGGCGTAATGGTAACATCAAACCTAAATCTCGTGTAATTATTTCAGTAGCTGATTTACATACTATTTTAAACAGTCTGGAAAGCACTCCATGCTTTCACGGCTTACCTCTCTGTCCATTGTTTCACTTAAGTTCATCGACTAGGAAGCAGACAAAATATTCATTCGTACAGATACCTTGTATAACACTGCTTACATAATTCAAAGCTTTACACAATGTTCTCCGACCCCATATTGACAAAACGTCTGATCACGTCAGGCATTTTCTAACATTACTGTATAGTAATAAAGGTATTGATTTCATCGACATGCCTAATATTTTTCGAGATAATCATATAGTTGATTCTATCCCTAAATATTAAAAAAAAATCAGAAAGTCCGGTAATTTGTTATAAGCATGAGAAGTATAAAAAACCTATTAGAGATATTATTTTCAACTACAACAAAATAGTTTCTGACCTTGATATAGTAAATAACACTCCTACGGAATGTGAATGCAACACATCAACATTTTACTATGCTCCAGCATGCGGACCCAAACTCTATTACACGTATTAACTTTTATAATACTAACCACTCTTTACTTCTTCCGAGACCTAGGTTTTCCTTTCGTAACTTAAAATCGGGAATTTAAGAATTTCATAATACATTTGTTTTAGTTCCTGCTGATAAAGCAGCTAATAATGTAATTATTGTTTGACGCCTGTAATTACATCAATGCTTTATCTCTGGAACTCGATAGCACTAATTCGTATACTCCAGTTCATTCTACTGCGGATGATGTTGTTTCCACACATATCACTCGGTGCACTACTTCCAAGGCTGGGGTAGACGTAAAGCAGAACAAACTGCCAACTATGTACTGGATTCCTAAATTACATAAAAAGACCCGCTTTATTTCGAATTCTAATGCCTGTACCTCCACAAAAATCTCCAAACTTTTAACTTCTTGCTCTTTCACCAGATACCCATGAAGATGTTATTGAGGCCTTTAATGACACCTCTCGGTATCTGGATGACATATTAAACATTGACAACCCTTTCTACTATGGTTTATAATATATACCCTAAAGAATTTCAACTTATCAAAGCTAATATTTCTGATACTAACGCTTCTTTTCTTGGTTTACATCTCTCCATTGAAAATGGTGAAATAATTAGCAAAATATATGACAATAGAGATGATTTTAATTTTGATATTGTTAATTATCCCCACTTAGATGGGCATGTTCCCCGAGCAACTTCTTATGGGCGCTATGTGTCTCAACTTATCCGTTTTTCAAGAGTTTGTACTCGTGTTGAGAACTTTAATATTCGTAATATTTGTATAACTAAAAAGCTAACTCCGTCAGGGTTACCGTTCCATAAACTTCGTAAAATCTTTACAAAATTGTATTTTCCTAACCCTGATTTTCTTTCCAAATTAAAATTAATTTAAGAACTCTTTTGCGACAAGGAATATCACAACCTGCCTTCGTGATTTAAAAACTTCTTAAGATCCTTGGTCATGATCACTTTCATACTATCTTTGTTAAACTTGTTAAAAGGTTTATCAAAAGAGGTTATGACACTATCATTTTGCAACGCACTGCATGCTTGGTGGTGGACCCATTTTAAGTTCGCCACTTTACCTTCCTCTTTGATTGTGCGATGGCCGGATAGGCAGTGGACCCTATGATGACGTCTACCTAAAGCCCAATAGAACGGGGTCGTTTGATGTTTGTCTGCAGTCTTGTCTTGTCGTGCCCTCAATGTTTTTTTCTCTTGTTGCTCTGGCTTCTGGCAAGTCATTGAGTACCTTCTTTGTGGCTTTCTAGGATAATTTGTTATGGTATTTATAAGTACACGGGCATTTTTGTGTTTTACTTATATTGTCCATTAATGCTGCCTTGTTGGTTAGAGAATAGTTCATGGCGGGAATTGCTTTATTTACACTGTCCCGTTTTATTGGGTTGACAGTTGGTTTAAACCCTAGCGGCCTTTTTTGCCACTGACCGTTCCAAGGCGGTATCCCTAATGTCAACCCTTTTTGCGTTTGTGATGTCTTATTTGGCCTTTTATTCATCTTTAAATTTGTTCTTTGTTTCTGTGTGTGTTTATGGTTGACTGTCGTCCCTGAATGCTGTTTTTCCTGTTCGATTTTTATATCTATATTTCTCTAATCCGAGATAACAAGGCTTGTAACGAAGGTAACGCATAATGTATTACCATATTTGCTTAACAAGATAAGTGACATGCCGTAATTTATCATTATAGTGGAAAAGAAATGACGTTCTTACGCTATATGTATGTTGGCTTAAGGATGCCGGAATGCAACATTTATCCTACTATGTAAATTCTTCAAACCATTTTGTGTTGTTACAAATCGTATAATTAGTTAACATGTTGCAGAATGTCATGACAGCAATTTCGGCGATCTTTGTAGAAGCGTTTGCTTCTGTTCCAATGGTGATCCGTGTGCGAAAGATTCTGGTGTTTGCCCTGGCGATTGCCTTCCTGGATACCGGGGAATACAGTGCAATGAAAGTAATATTAAACTAATATATGAAATGATAATGAATATTTACAAAGTAATATACACCATACGTTCATATAAACTGTTTTCTCTTCGATAATTGTTTTTAAGTTTTTAAATTATAAATTTTGTTTCACCTATTCGAGAGTGATCTGGTAAAGTCGGTAATGTATTCCCGACTTTATACTTAATTTGATTAAGTGTGTATTTTGAGGTCACCCTAACCTATTTTCGAAAGAACCGTAATGAAAGATAGAAGTATAATCAAATTGCCTGATACGTTTGAATAGTTGTCTATAGCATACATGCCGTGTGATATGTTTCAAATTCATTTAAACCACAATTTAACCGAAACTCACAGGACAAATATGTGTAAAATATATGAATTGTGTTGCATTTACGAGTCATACCCACTGAGGGCGGAGCTCGAATGTGGATAAGTACATTAAATAGTGATGCAACGTATGATGTATATCACAATACCGCCCACTGCTCTCTATAGAACTTTTTTTTTTTAAATTTAAATATAGCAAATTTCCGATCATGCAATAACAAATATTTAGTTATGTTGGTTTTATAATTTAAGTTCCACTGCGTAGTTTATTTAAAGTAGCTATCCCGCCAACAGCATCCAAATTTTACAACAAATGTACACCGATCCAAACCTCTGACGACGAGGTATATATATAAAAATTACCTATTTTGAGAATCCAAACGCTAAAGACACAATATAAACGGCTTGAACCAGCCAGACCATACCCCAAAACTGGAGTGTCGAATTAAGGGCAAATATGGCAAAGGGTAGAGCAATATTGTAAAGATTGTCCATGATACTCCTTAAGAGTTACCAACTCATAATCCATGTTCATATCAAGGGTGTTTCAAGAATCCGTGAATAATCTTTACTTTTAATCGGCACAAATACATTAGTTTATGACCTGAACACCTAGATAGAGTTTTGGTAAACGGTTTTGTTTTGTAATTTTGCCGTTATTGGGCGGGTTAGTTTCTATAAGCTGGGTTTTTTCTTGATACAAATTGTTGGATTAGAACATGACCAAGAACAATTGGAAATTTCCACAAGTTATGAATAGTGCTTTACGTCATTTTCAGCAAATGTTAGGCTATATAAGACGGTCGATTTATTTGTGGTGGCGGCAGATCACCCACTGTATTTCTGGATAGAACCGATACTTTATACCGCCCTACGATCGGTAGGCTATGCAAATATGGCAAAGGGTAGAGCAATATTATAAAGATTGTCCATGACACTCCTTAATTATTAGATGAATATCAAGCTAATATGATAGCAGTGCTAAATACGAGTTTGATACTAACGTTTTTTATGCACAAATAATCTGTAAAGGTGTTCTCGTATAAAAATGATATTATAACGAATATCTGAAATACTAGCATACATAGTTTGACTACCGAAAAAAAGAAATTCGTTAAAGGGTATCGGATGTCTGATCGAATTACTGCAATATTTATGAGATACTTCGAATACAATCCGACATTTCATCGGATTAATTATATTTCGGAGATCAAATATATATGTAAACTGTCTTGTTTCTTTAAAATTTGCAGAATGTCCAAATGAAACATTCGGTGTTAACTGTTTGACCAAGTGTGGGTTTTGCATTCATAACGAAACGTGTGAACGGTCAAGCGGAGTGTGCCGAAATGGTTGTACACAGCCTTACCACGGCGACCTCTGTGACAAAATACTAGAAGGGAAGACATCTGGAACTTTAATTGGATCTGTAACTGGCTGTGCCATATTTTTGGTCGTTGTTGTTCTTATCGTCGCAGTCGTTGTAGTGAGAAAAAGGTACCGAATAGCAATTAGGTGTTTTACTAGCATATATATTAATATATACTAGAGGAAATGTTAATACCTAAAAATAGATTTACTATCCTGTTGGAATATACATTTTACATGTAAATGCATCTGCTTCATTGATTTTTCTTATTACATATTATCTTATTTATTCGTATTTATTCGACAGAAATGAAAATGCATACACACGACCCAATCCGCAACTTTCGGCAAAGGAAGAATCCATATATGATACTGTACGAGAAACGCCTACCCATGGTAAATTTGTTTTATTCTTTAAAGTTGTACGTCGTTGTTAATTCACGAAATAGGTATTGTTCTGTGAGACTTTTTAACGAGGCAACCACATTCTGACTTGCATAAACACAATATCTCATAAACGTCTCATATACGTTACACTCGGTTTGTATTCAAGAAGAAAATGTGATGAAACAATGTTAACTTTACTGCTGTCTAAATCGTTCAACATAATCGGACGTTCAACATCTTATGTATAATTGTAAAATGACTTTTTCTTCTTCAGAAATGCAGGACATGAAGAGCACAGTCTATGCTACCGAAACTATTTAATGAATGTACACGGGCACTTCGCGAAGTATATTCATAGATTATTATAGGGAAATGTTCATATCTGCCCCAATATCCACCCGAAACACCTATAGCAGCCCTAGAGCGTAAGCCCTCGAGAACGATTTTTGGGGAAGACATGAACATTGCCATATAATAAACTTGTTATCACATATTTTCTAAAGAGTTTAACGATTTAATTTGTTTCTCAAATTCTGTTATAATTGCGTATAACCCAACAACAACAACAACACACACACACACACACACACACACACACACACACACTTCTGCTACTGCATATAAGATATAATTTAAAAAAACATATATACAGAGTATACAAATGATTCTTTATATCCGGACTCAGAAAGTTGCTATGGGTGTTTGTGTATAAACCGACTGTGCTTTCGAAAAATTTGCGAAGTGGTACGCAGTCAATTTGATTTGACTGTTCATAAAACAGCTATATTTCCGTTAGATCTTCGAGTAAATAACACAGACGCAGTCAAATTGGTTTACTGGTATGTTACCACATAAGTTTCAGGCATACAGTCTATAATTCTGTTCTGGTGTACGCCAATCTTGATGTTTTAAAAACTCGCTGTGTCTCGTTAGATTTTCTACATAACTTGCATGTGTTCAATAATTAATATTAATTCTAAGATTCTAAGATTTGTATATAGGAAATTGTTTTGCCTATTACTAACTGTATTCTAGTGTACAGCTATATATCTTCTATTTGTACTTTCTGATTTTAAAACACCAACAAGGATACATTTTTAATTGAAATATGTCCTGGTAAACCTTTTTATTTTCACAGAATACTCAAGATCTCGGAAATGTGTTACCACTATATTTCTCAGCCCACGAAACCTCAAAGAAGCGTTTGTGGTCACACTTGCCATTATCATCAATTTGCCTTAAACAACACCTCTTCAATCATTAAACAGATGTTGATGAAAACATTAACTGATGCATCTTCTAAAGAGTTTAAATAAGTCCCGCCCACTCCTAATTATTTGACTGATCATATTTCAATAAAACTGTTTATATTCTTATATCAAACTCTTGTAATGTAAACGTACAATTAAAACAACAACTGAGATAACCTCCACAGACACCAATCTTTCCATTCAATTGCTAGTACGCTTGTTTATACATTGAATCATTAGAGTGTCATTCCATAATTTGTGTTTATCCCTATGATAAAATGCCCAGTTCTTCACATTCCAACCATTTAATAACATTCTGATTAGCGAGACATTACACATATTCGGCGATACAGATGTCTATCCTATTCATATTATCACATTATCCAACATAAGTGCAAAAAACAAACAGAAAAAAAGAAATGTTCATTTTGTCACATGCAGTAGGAACGACAGCCCTATGGCGTATAAATAAATTAAACACGGTCACGTGATAAAATCGATAACACAAATGACATTATCGGCGAAATTGACTCTAGTCAGACTTATACACCTCCTGTCTATATTTAACATATTTAATTCCATTTTGAACAGTGTTTTTTTCCCAGAAAAAATGGACAGAGGGTGTCATGATACCGTTATATAAATAAGGAGATAAAAATGATGTAAACAACTATAGGGATATCACATTAGTCAGCTGTTTATCTAAACTGTTTACATCGATATTGTGTAAACGTATAGTTACCTTTTGTGATGAAAATAATACACTGTCTGATGCAATAGTACACTGTCTGATACACAATTTGGATTTAGAAAAGGAAGATCTAATGTGGGTGCATTATTTGTATTGTTAACCGTTATTCAGAAATATGTAAATTAGAATAAAAGGTTGTATTGTGTATTTGTTGACCTTAAAAAAGCATATGACTGTATTTATAGAAATGCATTGTGGTTAAAAAATATATAATCAGTGAATTCAAGGTAAAATGTGCAGAATAATAAGAGATATGTATTTAAAGATAAAGTTTTGTGTCAGGTCTTGTCAAACTTATTCTGAATTCTTTGAATATGCTGTAGGTTTACGTTAAGGGGAGGTAATCTCTCCAATCGTATTTTCTCTATTTCTTGAAGACTTAGAGTTGTTTTTGCAACAATATATAAATTCTGGTTTAAAGATAGGTGATATTATATTAATGTTACTACTTTTTGCTGATGATATGATTATTCTTGGAAATTCACCAGAAGAAATACAGAGTAGCCTCGACAAAAGTTATGTTTTTTAAGAAAAGATGTAGACTATTACCAAATGAGGAATTCACTTATAATAATAGTAAATTAGAAGTAGTTGATGATTTTAATTATTTGGGTACCGTGTTTAATTATACTGGTAATTTTTCACTTAACCAAGAACAATTAGTTGGTAAAGCTTTGAAAGCCCTTAATGTTTTATTAGTGAATTGTCGTAAATATAAACTTAAACCTAAACTACTTTGTCAGTGTTTTGATGTATTTGTTGGTTCAATCTTTGGATATGCATCGGAAATATGGGGCTTTAGCAAGTCTAAAGAAATTGAAAGAATACACTTAAAATTTTGTAAGAAAATATTAAATGTTAAAGTACTTGTACAGCTGCTGTTTACGGTGAATTGGGACGTTATCCTTTGTATATTTCACGATATGTTAAAATTGTTATGTATTGGTTTAAGCTGTTAAATACTGATAATATTAATTGAAACATTTTTATAATATGGCCTATGGCGACTGTGCTAATGGCAAAAAGAGCTGGCCCCCGTTTTATTAAATATCTTACGATAATGCTGATCGTTAATCAAATTTTAAAATCGTCAACGTTTTTTCAAATAAATATTCAGTGCCGACAAGTATGTGTGCACGTAGAGCAGAAATATCACATGAATAATAAAATGAAATGAAATCAGGTTTATGTGTAAAGTGTTAATGCATAGTAAAGCATTTAAGAAATTAACTTACTATCAGAATTGTCGTAAGTTGTTTCATAAAATGGGGCCCTGGTTATCTAATTTTAAAATGTTGCTGTATGAATATGGTTTCTATTGGGTTTGGGATAACCCTGATACAGTTGTTTGTAAGTCATTTGTATTAGTATTCAAACAAAGAATAATCGATTGTTTTTTGCAAAAGTGGTATGCTGAGAAAACAAAATTCTGGTGTCTTAGATTTGTATAACAATGTGAAAAATCATTTTCATTATGAAATATATTTAGATGTATTGCCATACGATTTAAGAAGTTTAGTAAGTAGAATAAGGTTATCGTCACATTCTCTAAACATTCAAGCAGGTCGGTATGGTGGTATCAATAGGATTGAAAGAAATGAACGTTTTTGTCAATATTGTAATACTCAAGATATTGAAGATGAGTGTCATTGCCTTTTAAAATGCCCATGTTACTCCGATATAAGGAGGAAATACATAGCACAATATTATAGTAATAGACCAAGTATGTTTAAATTCATCGCAATATTGCAAACTGAAAACAAAATGATTCTTTTTTAATTGGCTTCATATCTCAAAGGTGCGATGTCACATAGAATATCTATAACGCATGGGTGAACACCTTATATATCATCCTCTTTAGAGCTGATATATGTCGGTATATAAATCATATACTTTGTATGTTACACGTGATTTAAATATGTATTTTGTATTTGTTGTATATATGTTATGATGATCAAGTCAATAAAAGTATGTTCTGTTCTGGTCTGTTCTATTAATTGTGATTATGACAAAATACAATCACCGATCGTTGTTAAAGTAATAATATTCACAAAGTACATTGCTCGAAAATTATTGTTGTACACTTCATGTAATTTCCATTAATAGTTTAAGGTATTTTTCAAAGGGATGAATTTCAGATGTTTTAAGGTTTAAATTGCCGATAATGCGCTTTTCAAACTTAATTCGATTTATTTTATCATTTTAGAAGCGCGAATAAAAACAAATATATGTACTCGTAGATAAATATTTCCTCTGTCCATATGTAAAATTCCAATAAAATCGGAGTGAAGTGCTTTTTTTCCCCCTAAAATTAACTAACATGACCCACCAACTCAGACGGCAAGATATATATACATTTACAGACGCGACCGCGTACACAAGAAATGAAATAATTCCATTATTACAATACATGTATTTAAAATGTATATGTCCATGCACTCCAGACTAAATTTCTGATCTATACATGATTTGGGTTTATGCCGGAGTGCTCAAATTAGGTTTTAACAAACAAAATTGCAACGGAAAGTCGGGAAACGAAATCAGCATAGTGAAAATATATGTTGCGGTGTTAATTTTCTGAATCAGAAAAACAGCAAAAAAATGAAGCTTTAATAGCGAGAGTGATTTTTTTTATGAATGTGTTCATTGACATGTCTACTATTAAAAACTAAAATTTAAAGTCAATCAGAGAAACCCGAAAATTAACAAAGTACACCGTAATCGCTAAAATATGAAGAATCAGCGTTCGAAATTATTGTTCACGCGGGATCGTGGAATTATGAAATCATTTTTAAGAGATATATTTTATTTCAACATTGTTCAGTATTAATTTTAATAAATTATTAGAATAGAATTTTCACAGTTTATCTCAACGACACTATTACGCTGGTATCACTCCAACCCCGCCCTTCACCCCTCCCCACTTCACAACGTAAACATTAAGTTGTATATAGCTGAGAAAGCATTTTTTTAATCAATTTCGATTTCTTTCGTCAATTTACAAGCGAGAATAAAAACAAATACATGTACGCGTAGATAATTATTTCCTCTGTCCATTTGTAAACGTTTAATGAAATCGGAGACAAGTACTTCTTTTTCTGAAAATTAACTAACATGACCCACTCACTCAAAGACGGCAAAATGCATATACATTTACAGACTGTCTGGCACACAAGAAATAAAATATTTAAAATGTATGTGTCCATGCACTCCAGACTAAATTTCTGATCTATACATGCTTTGGGTTTATGCCAGAGGCTCAAATTAGGTTTTAACGAACAAAATTGCAACGGAGCGTCGGGAAACGAAACCAGGATAGTGAAAATATACGTTTATGAATGTGTTTATTGACATGTCTACTATTAAAAAACAAAATTTAATAAAGTCAATCAGAAAAAAAGTACTTTTTTTCCCCAAAAATTAACAAAGTACACCGAAATCGCTAAAATATGAAGACTCGGCATTCCAAATTATTGTTCACGCGGGATATAAAATCGTGAAATTATGAAATCATCTTTAAGAGATATATTGATTTCAACATTGTTCAGTATTTAATAAATGATTAAAATGGAATGTTCACAGTTTTTCTCAGGGACACAATTACGCTAGTATCTCTCCAACCCCGACCCTTACCCCGCCCCCTACACACCGAATTCATTAAGTTGTATATAGCTGAGAATGCGCAGTATTAATCAAATTCGATTCATGTCGTCATTTTAGAAGCGAGAATAAAAACAAAAGCATTTACGCGTAAATACAGAAGTCCTCTGTCTATATGTTCAATTTCAATAAAATCGGAGACAATCACCTTTTTTCCCCCGAAAATTAACTAACATGACCGTCCAACTCAAACACGATACAATTCATATACATTTACAGACGCGACGGGTACACAAGACATGAAATTCTTTTATTATGTAAATACTTATAATTAAAATGTATATGCCCATGCATTCCAGGTTAAATTTCTGATCGATACATGCTTCAGGTTTATGCCAGAGTACTCAATTTATTTTTTAACAAACAAAATAACAACGGTATGTTGGGAAACGAAAATTGAGGGAGCGACTAGACTTTAAAAGAAAGCAAGAGTGGAATGTGTCCCTTTAACCAAATAAATACACCACTGACGAGTAATAGACATGCTATTGTCAGTAACAAACATTATATAGTGCATTATGTGAAACACGGTACGCGTGAATCCAAAAAGTGCGGGTCTGTTTTCTTTATGTAAATAATATTTAGTATATAGTTTTATATACAACACATAGTGCAGACAACGTTTTTCATCAATGGGTCGCGGCGCCCTTGACCTTTGATATGCACATACTGATGCTTCGTACAAATCCAACAAGTAGCGCAGACAAGATTTGTGACGGACGAACGGCCAAATATAATCTGTCTCACCTACCACTTTGTGGTGGAAGACATAATTATAAAGACAATATTTTTGTTCGGATATATACTTTATTAAGCAAAGAATTGAGAGAACATAAACTTTAACATTGACTCTTGTCAGTGGTGTACATGGGGTCTTCGTCTACATGACTTGCAGTCTGAAAGAAAATAGAGACACCGAATAAAAAGTTAATATAAGCCGAGGAGAGTATTCAATTTGAATCAGGTGTTGCTAGGTGGAGGTGCATGTTTAAGGGAACGGGATATTTTTAAATTTAATTATTGTATAATGCCTAATCAACACGTTGTTTAGGTTATTTCGGGCCGCCCCAGAGATGGGGTATGATACATAGGCATCCAAGAACCATGCCTTATGCTTACTATCGAAGCTGCGTGAAGTTGGCTCAACATACAACATACGACATGTCGTTCATGAGACCTACAATATTCGACATACAACATTCGACATACAACATTCGACAAACATCAGTTTTTAAGTGAATGGCGTTTCACGCGATATATATCATTCGACATTCGACATACGACATTAAAAACATCCTTCAAAGAGAATGTCGTTTCTCACGTGAAACGACATTCACTGTAAAACTGATGTTTGTCGAATGTTGAATGTTGTATGTCGCGTGAAACGACACTCACTACAAAACTGATGTTTTTCGAATGTTGAATGTTGTATGTCGTGTGAAACGACATTCACTTTAAAACTGATGTTTGTCGAATGTCGAATGTTGTGTGTCGAATGTTGTATGTCTCGTGAACGACATTCACTTTAAAACTGAAGTTGGCTCAACGTTCGACATACGGCATGTCGTTCATGAGACACACAATATTCGACATACAACATTCGACATATAACCTTTGACAAACATCAGTTTTTGAAGTGAATGTCGTTCACGCGATATATATCATTCGACATTTGACATACGACATTAAAAACATCCTTCAAAGAGATTGTCGTTTCTCACGTGAAACGACATTCACTGTAAAACTGATGTTTGTCGAATGTTGTATGTCGCGTGAAACGACACTCACTATAAAACTGATGTTTTTCGAATGTTGAATGTTGTATGTCGCGTGAAACGACATTCACTTTAAAATTGATATTTGTCGAATGTCGAATGTTATGTGTCGAATGTTGTATGTCTCGTGAACGAAATTCACTTTAAAACTGAAGTTGGCTCAACGTACGACATACGACATGTCGTTCATGAGACACACACTATTCAACATACAACATTCGACATACAACATTCGACGTACAACATTCGACAAACATCAGTTTTTAAAGTGAATTTCGTTCACACGATATATATCATTCGACATACGACATTAAAAACATCCTTGAAAGAGAATGTCTTTCTCACGTGAAACGACATTCACTGTAAAACTGATGTTTGTCGAATGTTGAATGTTATATGTCGCGTGAAACGACACTCACTATAAAACTGATGTTTGTCTAATGTCGAATGTTGCGTGTCGAATGTTGTATGTCTCGTGCACGACATTCACTTTAAAACTGATGTTTGTCGAATGTCGAATGTCGTATGTCCAATGTTATATGTTGAATGTTGTATGTCGCGTGAAACGACATTCATCTTGAATGTTGTTTTTTAATGTTGTATGTCGAATGTTGTATGTCGAATGTTGTATGTCGTGTGAACGACATTCACTTTGAAGGATGTTTTTGAATATCGTATGTCGAATGTTGTATGTCGAATTTTGTATGTCGCGTGAAACGACGTTTACATTGAATGTTGTTTTTGAATGTCGTATGTCGAATATTATATGTCACGTGAAACGGCATTCACTTTGAAGGATGTTTTTGAATGTTGTATGTCTAATGTTTGTCGAATATTGTATGTCGAATGTTGTATGTCGAATGATGTATGTCTCGTGAACGACATGCAGTATGTTGAGCAAACTTCACGCAGCTTACTATCGATTAGATTCCTATGGTTATTTAACGTGCTTGGAGGACAGACTCCGATACACAAGACCACCCGGTTTACGTTCCCATCAGAGGAACGGGTCTAGGCTGTCTTGCCGCAGGACACATCGAAGTAACCCAGTGGCGCCAGTAAGACTTGTTCATTGGATTCAAAGCCGAGTATGCTATCCACTGGACCACAACGTCCCTTGACAAAAACTGAGTAAATAGCAACATGAAATAAAGTGTCAATACATTTTGTATCATACGGGTATATGATTGATCTGACAATGACATGATTACATACTTAAAGTGGCACACAACACTTTTAATGTATTTTTACCCAACAGTAAAGCAAGAATCTATTATAAGGAACGCAAAATCTGATAGAGGCTGCAATGTTCTATAAGCTATTTATATACTAAAACAGCAACTCTTGCCAAAAAATCAAAAATTGCTAAATTTTACACGTTTTCTTCATATCATATTTTACTGTAATGATTGAGTAAGGTAATTTTACATCGGGAGAAAACATTAATATACAATTATTTATTTTCTCTCTCAAAGCCTGGTGATGCCGCTAGTTTTAGAAAAGAAACACCATTAAATAGGGCAGATGGGAAGACACTTTTGTAGATGTTTGGTCTGTTCTGATATGTGAAAATGTGTAAAACAGACCCAATATTGGAAATTTGCTCTGTGTCCCTTTAGTAAATGGGAGACCCGTCACATAGATACGAGAACATATTGTTGATGTTAAAGGGACACACTGAAATGTTGAAGTATTTATCAAGCATTAACATTAGAATCTCCATGTATTAACCTGGTATCATTTTAACTTTAAACCTGCTTGCATTAAATTAAATAAAAAGTGTCAGTTTTGATTTTGTCTTCGTTATTCTATCAAATACGTAACTATATTATAGGTGCACTATTATCAACAGTAAGTAATGTGTCAAACAATTTCTTCTGAACTATTCTATCATTCTAATAGATAATATTATTGATAGCACAAATGCAATTTGTTTCGCATGTATTCAGTACATGTAGTTTACACGAGCTCAGATATAACAATCACTCTGAATTATAACTGAAATCATGTTTTACTCTAACTTTGAACAGCACCGTGCAAGCTTAACACCTGTGGTAATACAAACTCCATTTAAAGAACTACAATACGTGCGGTGGCAGATTTTTTATCAGAGCACAAACAATTTTTAAAAAGGCTCCCACCTCCATATGATCCAATGGCATTTAATACGGCTTGACATTCTGACTCCCATTTGGGGCCTCTCTGAAAAACAACATCAATCAAATGTCAATGATCAAACAGACATAGTTTATCCTTTGTTACACAATGTAATCTATTTAAAAAGAAATGATGAACTAAATTGAATAAAGCATGAATAATATTTACTGCCTGTGCTCAATTACACAGTTTATGTAATAAAAAATCATTATACATGCAAACTATCATTTAGCATGAATTGGAAATCCATTAAAAAAACAAGTTCCACTTTCACAGCATTTTTTCAGCCAATAGAATAGTCATTTCTGTTGAGACACTGGATACAAGCGTAGTAGCTCCATATCCTTAAAAAGCTTTAAAGTGAAGATTATTTTTACGAAATATAGCTATTATCACGTTTGTGTGTAATTTTCCCACGCCTCATCGAGCGGTAACAGAGGACGAATTATTTGAATCAGATACGTGCTAGTAAATGTTATATTAAACATATATCTCTTGTTTTTTCTTACCTGTAAATGAAATTTAAAAAAGAGGAAGAAAGAGAGATATTAAGTAGTTAATTAACAAAAAATGTCATTAATTACGTGTTTTCATATTGGCCCAGTTATTGGTCCTCGAACTGTCATATTGGCCCGCGGCCTTCGGCTTTGGGCCAATATGACAGTCCTTGGACCAATAACTGGGCCAATATGAAAACACTTAATTAATAACATCATATAATTGCCTATATTGTGCTGGACACTGTGTCACGGATATCCATTATATGGGTGTGAAATAAAAAAATCTTAAAAAAATCCTGTCGGGTTTACCTTTCAATATAACAATCATATAAACCGGTAACGGTTATTACTTTCAAAATAATGTTGATTGAAGGTAAAGTAAAGTTAACCACTGACACCTTACTCTGTCTAGATGATAGTTGCATTTTGAAGATTGACAGTCATTTAGCAAACAAATCCGATAAGGTCGTATCTTTCCGATTTCAACTCTGTATTAAAATGAAGAAATACTAAGCAAGATGTATGACAAGAGAAGTCATTTTCAGTTTGGCAACGTAAATTAATCTTACTTAGAAGAAAAGTCTCCGAACAACATATTGTGGGGTATATTTTTCTTAACGTATTCGTTCTTTTTAAAGTTTCTTGTCAAGTAGTAATTCAATAATTATTGAAAAGATGATAAATATAGATATACTAGGAAAGGAAAAGCAGCATTCAAGGAAGACAGTCAACCACATACACACACAGAAACAAATAACACATTTAAAGTTGAATAAAAGGCCAAATAAGACATCACAAACACAAAAGGGTTGACAATAGGGCTACCTCCTTGATAGGGCTACCGCCTTGGAACGGTCACACAAACATTTGTATAACTAAAAAAGCTTCTCAGTCTGGACTACCAGTCCATTGTCATAAATGCTAAGTTGTATTAGTATGTAACTTTTATAACATCTTCAAACTATAGAGGTTATAGGGTATGTATACCACACCGAGAAATCCGGTATTGCTAACGGTTATGGAATCGAGGAGGTAGTTCAGATTGAGCATCAAGCTGAACGGAAGAGAAGGAGCGATGATGCGGCTTTAGTTTGCATATTCATTACACTAGTGTTTGGACCGTAACACACTATTATTTTATGATATTAGTATCATGACAATATTACACTCCTTAACCGCAATTTGTGTGAGAAATAAAACAATGTTAATCTGCACTGTATTATTTAGCATATGAACCTGGAAGACATGTAGAAGACGTTGTCTCAATACTACAGCCTGTAGAAATACGGATGGTCATTGTGGTGGCTGCAAGGCAGGATGGAGCGGAGACAAATGTGATCAAGGTTAACTTGTTTTCTTTAATTCTTTTTGATATACCAATTTCCTCACACCTTATTGAATATAAAAAGATGCAAATTCATTACGATGAAATAGCATTACGTTTTAAATGTATATGTTCCAGATTACATGTATTGCATACATATGATGTAATAAAACATTCACAACAGCAAATATTATTTGGAAGTAAAAGACTTACTGATTAATATATCGTTTTCGGCTGATAACAGATAATAAATACATGTTTATCTTGCTCCAATGAAACATGACGAGAACTATGAGACGAAATGTAGCAAATGCTTAATTAGCGTTGTGAATCAGGCATTGTGATAGATATACAGTGAAAAGTGGGCCTAACTATATATTGCCATATATAATAAACATATGATTGCATTCTCATATGAGAAAAATATGATTATTTTATGATTCGTATGTAAAATGAACCATACATAATTCACATATAAAACATATCTTATGATATTTATGTAATTGGAGTTTCATATGCGAATACATTCATAACAGCTTAATTTTTAAAATACAAACATTATCAAATTATTCTCATAAAAAAAAAATGGTTTTCAACTTTTAAATGATTTTTATCTGAAACTTATTTAATTCTTATATGATAGGTTTTATATAAAAATCATGTACAGTTCCTTTCATATAATAGGTACCATATGAGAATCGATTCTTATATGAGGCAATATTGGTAGCCATATATGCATCAAAACGCATTCACCGTAATTAGTGTTATATACAGGTGCAATTTGATTCCTATGGGATAATTGCAATATCATTAAACATGTTAAATAGAGATTGTATATACTCTTTAGTACAGTAAAGGCAATACTCTAGCCTTATTTAATTTAGATATCCAACAGTAGTTTTATCAGGCATACAATTAGTATATTTGAACATGTTACGTTAGTCTACAATAAACTTATATGACTTACCAGTATGTACACATGGTTGGTATGGAGATGTATGCGCCCACAATTGCAGCCGTAATTGCAAATATGGAGATGAGTACTGCAGTAATATCGATGGTAAATGCCTGTATCGGTGCACATCTGGCTGGATTGGAGACCGGTGTAACCAAGGTATGATTAGAGAACAAATTAAGTCGGTAAGGTATTAATTGGCTGTCGATGAAATGTAAAATGATTCTTTTTATATGTTGAAGTTTTAAGTGTGGATTATTTTATGGTAGGCATAGCTTAAAGACGAATTATGTATCCGTCGCTATCCATAGCAACTGTATTATGTTAGTGTTTGCTGATGCTGCTTTTGTGTAGGAATGCATAATTTCTTCAGCAGCCCGCCTTGTAATAGAGCACTATATCAATAAAGTGTGTTATATAACAATAACTAAGACAAACTAAAGTTTCCTTTTAAATGTAACGGCGTTCATTGTTAGGTAAATATAACGAGGTTGTAGGGACAAGATGGGAATAACGTGATATATTCGATGATAACATTATAATAATGACTTAAACATATTTAAAACAGTTAACAGTACTATAAATTAAATCAAATAACAATCCAAAGTATGGCATTTGTACGACACGTGTCTTTGTGATGGGTGTGGGAGAGGGTTGCGGAGGCGGGGAGTTACAGTACTAACCACATCTAAAACATCGTTACGATACATGCGAAGAGGGGACAGAAGAACAAACATATCTTTTAGTCATTCGATATAGACTGCGGATAACAGATTACAGTAAATAATTATTCTCAATAATGTTCAGAAAACAACATATAAATTTCACCAACAACGGCATTACAGAATAACTCTTGCCACCCTCATCATGTACTATCAATAAAGTTGACACCAACGTGTCAAACCTAATCAAAGGTGGACCCGCCCATGGCCGAAATGTATTGCTTCAGCAAATACTGCGTACGTGGAAGTACCTATTTAAGCTAAGGTAAATCAAATCGACAAATCTACATATATTGTTTTATTTCAATTTAAAACAAACTAATATATACACAAAGAAAAATAACTAACATAAAGACCACACTTTTTTTATGAACACAATCCACTGATAAATCATGGAATCAATATAATAAATAGTGGCATGATCGTGTCAAACCTATGTCAAAAAATGCACCAGCCTTGACGGAAGGAAAAATATGATTGGTATGTACAAATTAATTCAACTTTTGAGCAGAGAATCAGTTATTCCCGTATTTGTCCGCGCTGTTGAAAGTTCAACTGTTTTGAAGGAGAACCGGTAACCGAATAAACTAAAGTCAGTATAACAGGCTAGCTCTCGTAAGAGCAAGCCAATTCATATATATACAAGGAGCAAAATGTGTGCTCTTGATTAATGTTGAGTTATTATGATGTTTATATAAGTAAACGAATTTATAACTAACCGGATTCGAACAGGTCGGTCACAGTATTCTGCTCGTTATTGTTTAGAATGTAACCCTGGAACATATGGGGAAAACTGTGCTGAACAATGCAGTGGAAATTGCCTCACTACTACAGCCTGTAAAAGTACCGATGGCCATTGTGGTGGCTGTAAGGCAGGATGGAAAGGAGACAAATGTGAACAAGGTAAACACGTTTTTCATTGATTTATCTTGATCTGCCAAGGTAACTTTATTTTGCAATATCGATTTACTCATACTCAATAGTTCATTGCGGATAGTAATAATACTAATAATATTGAATTTGCTCATTTGGTTATATCGTAAAATAGTAAACATTATTTTATATTCATATATTTCTTTCTTTTGCCCTTTCGCCAATTTCTTGTCGTCATATGGTATAGTGGTATATATGTTTGATATAATAAAGCTTTATCAAGAACAATTTATAAAGAACAAACGTTAATGATTTTGAAATGTTAGTCTAAATGCTAAATATTTCGTTTTTGGCTGAGCATAATAACACGTATGTTTGTGTTTCTCCTATGGAACATTCATTATGGAGATTTATGGAGATATCGAAATGCGGCAAATGCCTGAAAAGGAATTGTTATAAATTAAAAAAGTGATAAAAATGGTATAGACAACTATACCATCAACATAATGTTCAATGCAACTACACTCCTGGCATGGTCCGAAAGTTTCAGTTAAATACCTATCGGATGATTATACAGTACACTTCCGTAGAATCTTAATCACTTAAAACTAACGTTAAGGCAGTAATCGAACCTGAATCCATTTGAACTTTCAACTATAATATCCTTATGCATTCTATTAACGAATTAAATAATTTATGTGCATGTTAAAATTAGTGTGCTTATTTCATGTATTTTATAATATACTTTCATGACATACCAGAATGTGCGTGCGTATGGTTGCTATGGGGATGGATGTGTCCAAACCTGTAGCAGTAATTGCAAATACGGTAATAGGAGCTGCAATAATATCGATGGTACATGTCGTTATAATTGCACGGCTGACTGGATGGGAGACAGGTGTGACAAAGGTATGGCTATTAAACAAATTCAGTCGACTTTTAATGGATGCAGTATTGCCTTGTTGTTGATTCAAATGTCAAACAAATACTTTGATACGATGAAATTTTAAATTCAGATCAGTGTATGAAAGACCTAAGACAAATTATGTATCCGTCGTTACCCTTAGTATATATTTATTTTATTTGCTGATGTTGCTTTCTTGCGTTCAATTTGATTAAATATTTATGGAATATTTCTGAAGAAGTTGGTTTTGTCATAGAGGACTGAAAATGACATGTTTTCTATATAAAATAATAATAAAAATATACAATAATTGATATAAATGACAAAGTATATGTTATCATGGTTATAGAGCAATATTTGGATAATATGACTTTTGAATAAACAACTGTACAATTAATTCATTACAAATCGGATCTCCAACTAGAATTCGGTTACAGTAACCTGCACTTTGTTTTTTAGAATGTAACCCTGGATCATATAGTGATAACTGTGCAGAACATTGTAGTTCAAACTGTCTCAATACTACAGCCTGTAAAAAAACTAATGGCCATTGTGATGGCTGCAAGGCAGGATGGATAGGAGACAAATGTGATCAAGGTTAACAGGTTGTCATTTATTCAGTTTGAATTGGCAACATCATTTGATTCTGGAAGATCGATTCAATCTTTTTCACTAGTTAATTGTATTAAAATTGTTTTTGCTCAATTGTTATATAGTACAATATTTACGATTATTTTAATAATACTCAGATATTCCTAAAACAAGTTTCCTTTCGTCATATTGTACATTCGTTACGTATATGTGATGTAATAAATCATTAGAAAACGTTAATGATTTTGGAAATAATAGACTTAAATTAAATGCTAAATACTTTGTGTTTAGATAATATGTGTTCATACTGAGATGATGTAGCACTCTAACACGGATTGCAATAGAATTAAGCATGAACAAGGCTGGATACAACTATAAATCAGTTACAGTTCCATTCTAACTGATAATGGCAATTCCATATAATATCCATTGTATTTGTATAGCATTTTAATCACTTAAACATAACGTAATGGCAATTATCGAGTCCAACTATATGTTTATCATGCATTAAAAAACCTATATAGGCACATGATAAATTATTTTGACTTACCCGCATGTAAATAGATAGTATGGGGATGTATGGGCTTAATATTTTGCGGTCAACTATACCAAAGGCCTTTTGCAAATCTAACATGACCGTGATTAATCCTTTTGCAAGATTTATCCTGATAAGGTCCAAAAGATGATTAGCACATGTCGTTGGAGGAAGGGCTTCTAATATCAGATTGTAATTCATACAACAACGTATTATAACTATAGTCTATACTGTAATGTGGACTTTATTATGTAGAATGTAACCCTGGGCGGTATGGAGATGGCTGTGCTGAACGTTGCAATGTAAACTGTCTCAGTACTACAGCATGTAGGAATACCGGTTGTCATTGTGGTGGATGCAAGGCAGGATGGAAAGGAGACAAATGTGAACATGGTTAGCATTTATTCCTTAAATCCCTTTGAAATAAGTCACAAAGTAAAACTTAGTCTTCACCACCCTTTCTGTTGTTTTTTGTCTCTTTCATTGTATTGTCAAGTCCTTGTTTGCAGTACAGTGCGGACCTACGATGCCATTGCGTTCGGACGCTGTGGATTCTATAGGACCCTATATATCATTTTAGCAAAAAATTAATGTGTGTCACTAACACAAAATGTATGTTTAAAACTTTACTAAGTAAAACAACATCAAACTAATAACATATCGAATGGGAAATGATCCATTTGAGAAACCCTGTCAACAAAGTACATGCAGTATCCATGGTACCAGTCAAAATCATAACCACGTAGATGCATACAGTGGATCATAGCTACTAATCATCATAAACGTAGGGTTGCTGCTTCTTGTCAACACTATGTTTAATACAACTACATAGCATTTTAATTTATTTTTACTTTGTAGAGATATTTCAGACATGTGTGTACAAGTATTTAGTGTTTTTTTATCATAGAATATGTCTTGTAAAACTGACAATATGTCAAATGATAGAACAATGATCGTGGCTGAATTGAAATTAATTATTTTTTTAAATTGTATTCATGTTTCATGGATAGTTTGTCCATGTCTGCTGTTACCTTAGTGTCAAGTAACCGCCTTAGGTGATCTAGACATTTAAGTAGTTTTTAACATTTACTTTAATTACGTTTTTACTAAATAAAATTCTTATTTTTGGTAAAAAAAAAAAGTATTCCTGACTGAAAAAAACTTAAGTTTTAGAAGAAAAGATTCGAATTTAAGTTTTAAGTAGCGAAGTATTTACTTATATATGTCGGTAAACCCGACACTTGATATATAAACAATATAATAATAACCATCAATAAGTATGTGCTTAATGTGGTACAGAGCATCAATCTTATAATGTGTGTTTTTTAAATTAAATACATGACGCAAAAAAGCTTGATGATTTTGAGGTGTTTTTATAATAACAAGTGTTACTAAGAATATCTCTATCTTGGACAGAAGAAGGCGAATCGTACCATTTAACTTTCCATTCTAGAATGTGAAGAAGAAGAATGGGGTAAAAATTGTACCAAAGTGTGTGGTGCTTGCTCAGAGGGCGTTACGTGTGATAAAACATATGGGTATTGTAGTAACGGATGTATGTCTGGTTATAAAACTACAGACATGTGCACCGAAGGTATTTTGTTATTGAATCATGTTTTGATATCGATTTAGTTTAGTTACGATCGATGAGCAACTACAAAGGCATGCCAATTAACTAGTAGCAACAGGCGGGAGTCCCTTGGGTAACAATACTAATGCATTGTTATTGTATGTTGACTTAAATAAAATCGTTGTTGCACATAAACGAGAACGTGTAGGTTTGGCAGTACTTTTAAATTCGTCGTAAAATAATTGTGTTACAACCATTGGTTAAAATGGCATGTCAATTAAAATGCAAAAAGCCATAATAATTCTTAAGAAAATCGATGGGTTAATAACACCCACGTTTTTGATTGAAAAAAACAGGTTATATTAAAATCGCCTCCGTCTGTCCATCTGTCCGTCCGTCCGTCCGTCCGTTACCATATCTCCTCCTAAACCGCTGAACGAAATTCAACCAAACTTAGGTTATGACTCACCATATGATGACGGCGTGCAAGAGCAACATTATTTCTGACTCCGCACTCAATGGCCCTCAGTGGATGGATCAAATACACTAAAACTTCAATTACACTGTCATTTTTCCATATTTCTGCACATAAACGATTTTATTATTTCCAACTCGGACGTCTGCCCGGGTGCCCAGGGTGGGTATTTGAGGTCATTGTTTTAAATTATGTCTCAAATCAAACGTTATGATGATGGTATTACACTGTATACATTTGTTTTCTCCTACCTCATCTATGGGGCCTGGGGAAAAGGGGTATCTAATAAACTAATAATTCAATTACTGTATTATTTCCATATTTTAACACATTAATTGGTATAATAGTCGTCTATGAAAAAGATACACAGCATGTCAAATGATTTATTATTTAAAACTCGGACGTCTTCTCTGGGGTAAGGGTTGGAGGGAGTGGGTGTTGGTGGTAAGGTAAAAGGGGGTCAATTATTTTTCTAATTGTGTCTCAAAGAAACATTTTAATGAAGGTATTAGAGTGTATAATACTATGTTTTCTCCTGTATATGTGTGTGTGTTGTGGTGGTGGTGTTGTTAGGTTGAGGTGGGATGGGGCAGGTTGTAAAGGGCGTCAAAAGGTCCAATATACACACCATTCAGTTGCATTGTCATTTTTCTATTTGTTTTGTTTTTTTTGTTTTTAAACTTGGCAAATATACAAGTATATTCTCTGAAAATACAAAGCATATCAAACAATTTCAGCGTTTCCACCTTAGAGGTGTGCCGAGGTGGTGGTGGGGGGGGGGGGGGGGGGGGTAATGAGGCTGGGTGTGTGGGGGATAGGGGTAAATTCTGTCAAACATATTTCTTTTCTTTCTCAATAAAATGTAATGATTTTGGGCGTATCAGTATAATTTGCTCCAGGTCACGATGAGATCTGGGATAGGGATCAAAATTTCAAATACACAAATACCCTAAACATTGTTTATTCATTTACAGTGTCATACATGTATACAGAAAAACATAACTAGTACTATTTCTGATCTGAGTATCAAAGAACGATCAAATCAATAACATGTAAATAGATATAGGGATAAAAGGAATTAACCTGTGTGACGAAAAATAATAGCACTATATCAACTAAAAATAAAATAAAGAAATTGTCTATTATGCGTCTTGCTTAAAGCAGCTATCCGACCAACAGCAGCCAAATTTTACAACGTATATTTATAGTTTACTAGATTTGTATTGGGATATATGCACTCGTTCTTCAGCGTAACAATATTGCGCGACTTTATTGCTTACGCGCTTTTAATATAACAACGAACAATTAGAACAAAAAAATAGGTTTTAATATTTAATTTTCATCAAAACTATTTATTTGAAACAAACTAGTGTCGTTAAATCGTTGGAATTTTCACAAGGACATACTTTCTTTCTCATACATGGACAGAAAACTGCACCAATCACGAACGAGTATACATTACACACCCACTATGACTTTTCTACACGTCAATATACTGACGTTTCCTGTTACATTGCAAGTAAACGGAGCTTGTAAATGCGTATGCAATAAACACCGTTTCTAAACCTACTAAGGCCTATATAAATCTTACATATTTTAGAAGCCAAAACTCTATAGACACAATACAATATAAACTGCTTTAACCAGCCATACTAAACCCCAAAACTGGAGCGTGGAATTAAGAGTTACCAACTCATAATTCATTTTACACATATTCCATCACGGGTATTTTAAGCAGAAGAACTCGGGCATATATCCCAATACAAATATAATAACCGTTTTATTGCATACGTATTTTTAATATAACAACAAATAATTAGAACAAAACAATAGGTTTTAACATTTAATTTTCATCAAAAATATTTATTTGAAACAAACACAGTGTCGTTAGATCGTGGTAATTTTCACAATGAAACCAACATAGTGACATACTTTGTTTGACATGAACAGAAAAGTGCACCAATCACGAACAAGTATACATTACACACCCAATATGACTTTACTACACGTCAATATGAGCAAATATTGACGTGTCCTGTTACATTGCAAGTTAACGGAGCTTGTAAAAGCGTATGCAATAAATTATAATATGACCTGAACACCTCGATAGTTTTCGGATAAACGGTTTTTGTAGTGTAATAGTGTATTTTTTCTTAGTGCCTTTAGGTATGAATTTTGCGTTACTGTTTTGGATAAGTTCTGATAAAATACGCATTGTTTGACGTTATTTGACCTTTATTACATGTATACGTATATATGATATTTTACAACAAGCGTATTTATGCATCTAACTTATTGTTTTGCGTGAAACGAGGGTGTATTTAAAAATTGTATCAGGTTGATATGAAAAAGGCATATCCTAAACGGGGATTTATTTAGCTTGAGTAATAAACTTAAGGAAGTTAGCTTGGTAAGTTTTGAAATTTTCAAGTCTAAGAATTTTATTTTTTAAATCATAGTTTTATTTGACAACATAATTGTTTCATTTTTTACATTCTAATAGATATGGATATAATGTATTATTTAAGATGGTAACATTTCAAATTTTAAGCATTGTTTTCGTATTTGTTTGCGTCATTTATGACCATTTTTGTTGTCAACAAAATACAGGGTATGTGTAGCTCTGCTTTTGCTTTAAAAATAAGATTATTGTGTAATAGATATATAAAAGCCGATAGTGACATAATTTTATTTTCGATCTCTTTATCAGCAAAGTTGTGAGTACAGTATTTTACAGAGAAAATGTCAAGCTACATGTTACTCCAAAATATGTGTAATTTATAGAAACTGTAATAACACAATCATTAGAAGCCTGATGACCTATATATATATATTTACTGGTTTTAAACGAAATGTCATAGGACCTTGTCATATACAAGTTTTAACAAAAGTTGAGCATTATAACGTACTTCTTTTATCTTAAATTATTTGGGGTGCGGGTGCGGTGGAGTGCGGTCCATATATGTTGACTTTTTAAAGTAAAAAGACGAATGAGGATTACAAATGTTTGTGTATGCTTTGAAAGATATGTATATATGTAATCAAAACATTATCTTTGTTTTTCAATAAATATAATGTTATCCAAAAAACTGTGAAAATGTTCAGTGACTCTATTTTCCTCTTTTTAGTGAAATTTTGGGTTAGAAATATATGTCATCTTTAAAGACGTCTAGTGGGGACACTCGTCATGTTTCCAAGCTCTGCATCAACAACTTCACTATATTTCATCTTTAATTTCTCAACTTGACAGTTTGCATCAGCAATAGTCATTGATTTGATATCTGCCCTGTTAAGTTTTAACTGTCTCAACCAATCACTACCAAACTAGGGTCTTCCACCATTTTCAATAACACATAACTTCAATGTTTTTGTTGGTTCATCAAGTTGAACTCCGCAATGTATCACACCTAACGGTGAAATTACTTCCACTAAATATGTCCTGAGAATCAAATTTGTTTCCCAAAGTTCCAAGTCCGGAAAATATTTTTCAAAGTCATTCTTAGATCCTGTGTCCAACTCCATTTTCAGCTCAACATCTTCAACCTTTGGTGTGACCCAAATAACTCCTCTGTCTTTTACTTCATCAAACTTATAATATTTTCATCACTGTCTAATTCTTAAGTGTGTACTTTAGATTTGACACGTTTGATACACTCTTATTTGCATGCTGGTTGAATGTGACATTTTGTAGCAAGTGGCTGTCCAAAAACGACATTCATGGTTAAAGCGGGCACACCTGTAACACTGTCTAGTTTTCTTTTGGGCGTATGTTTGCATATTTCTGAGGAGTGTGTTCATACTTCGGAGGAGGAGGTGGTTCATTTTTCATTACCTTCATGTTATGCACAGTTTGTTGCTTACTCTGAATTTTTACAACATCTTTAGATGCAGATTCCATGGAAAATACTATCTCTAACGCTATCTCGTATGTGAGGTCTTTTACTGAAAGAAGTTTCTTTTTGATAGCCCCGATTATCAGTCCACAAACAAAACGATCACGCATTCTTGAAAGTGTCCCCAAATTCACAGTATTCTGATAATTTTCTGTGGTTTACATTAAACTCATCTTCTCTTTGGTCACGCTTGTGAAAGCAAAATATTTCGGATATTACAATTGGTTTAGGTGAGAATGTGTCGTTAATAATTCACACAATGCATCATATGTTTTAGTAGATGGCAGATCTGGTGATGTCATATCTCGTATTAATCGATAAGTGTCACCACCCCATCAATGAAAGCAGGGCTGCTACCTTTTTATCATCGCCAATTGCATTAACAATAATGTATTGGTCAAGTCTTTCTTTATATCAAGTCTACGATTCCGTACTCTCATCAAAGCATTCTAATTTTTCTATCTGAAATGCCATTTTGTTAAGTCAGTCTTATAACCAATTTTACGAGTAATACTGTACTGCGACACTGGTAGAATTCGGGCTTTGCAGTCAATTGCACATAAATGGCGGAGAATTCGTATTTTATTGATTATTTGTACTTATCGTCAGCTAGATATGTAATTTATCTATCGATCTGTAATGTTAGTATCATCCTCGTCGCCAAATATTACGTAGTATAGGCTGGAATAGCACGGATCAAGATTACCTATTATAGCTAAAAATAGATTCCATTTGTACAAATATGTGTGATTTTGTCCGAAAATAGATCGGGAATCTATTGAATTTGATTGTGCTTCTATCGTTCAATGGCACGATATTTTCGTGAAATTTACAGCCTTATTGAGTGACGTCAATATCGATCTGTGCTATTACCTTACAACAAAACAACATCCTTCGTCAGCAATGCGTTTTATTTATATACAACACAAATCACTAATATAGAAGATATCATCATCATCTAGAACATTACTAAAAGTAACTAAAACAAAATAATTTTAATAATATAAGTGTCTTCGATTACTGTTTAGTAAATAAACAACTGTAAAGTCAACAACATGTCGTACTAGGAGTTGGTTTAAATAATCTGAACTGTTGTTTTTAGAATGTGATCCTGGAAGGTATGGGGATGACTGTTCAGAAAGTTGCAATGCAAATTGTCTTAATGATACAGCATGTAGGAACACAGATGGTCACTGTGGTGGCTGCAAGGCAGGATGGAGAGGAGACAAATGTGAACATAGTTAGCATGCTTTACATTAATTTAGTGTAAATGCTACAGATCGATTATTTCCTACTTATACTTCATTGTGGATAATAATATTATTATAGTATTTACTCATTTGTTTACATTGTAAACTAGTAACCATTATTTTAATAATAATCATATATTCCTCATCAATTATATTCGTTACATATCTTTGTAATAAAGCAATAATAAAGTTAAACGTTAATAATTTTGGAAATGATCATGATGATAGACAAACTAAATGCGAAATATTTCGTTTGAACTGATATCAATTAAATGTCTGTTTACATTGCTCTGATGGCACATTCCTTGTGGAGATAACTTTGAGTCGAACCTGTAACAAATGCCTAAAAGGAAATTGTCATAGATTTAAAAATGAAACAAGTTTGGATACAACAGTATACATCGAAATGTGTTCAGCGTTATATGTTTTAGAAGTAAAAACGTTTGATTTTAATCAGATAAGAAAAGCATTCGGTTATATAATCTAAACTATACTATGCATTTTATTATTTAGAATGTGACCCTGGGTGGTATGGGGATGACTGTGCTGAACGTTGCAATGAAAATTGTCTCAATATTACAGCCTGTATAAATAATGATTGTCATTGTGGTGGATGCAAGGCAGGATGGAAAGGAGTCAAATGTGAACAAGGTGGGACTCTATGATTGTACCTTTCGTCCCTCGAGTTTTCTGGTCGTACCCTAGATTGGGTTTCTCTTTAGCTGCAACTACTATGGTTGTTCAGTACGATTCTGGATACATCCGGAGATGTTTATTATTTTTTTGTATGTGTTTCTTTAGTTAGTTTCTCTGGATGTGGACTTTATTGTTAGAGAATTCCTTCTGATGGGATGTAGTTTTGTTTACAGTGTCTTGTCTATTTGGGCGCTGAAGACAGGATAATAGCGAGGATTGTGCGCATATAAAATCGATTCAAGCTAACCTGTAGGCCTTATTGCCTACTGAACGTTCCAAGTCGACAAGCCTGTCTTCACCACCCTTTCTGTTGTTTTTTGTCTCTTTCATTGTATTTTCAATTCCTTGTTTGCAGTACAGTGCGGACCTACGATGCCATTGCGTTTGGACGCTGTGGTTTCTATAGTACCCTATATCTCATTGTTATTAATTCATCTTCATTTGACATTTTCTTCACATTTTCTAATTACATATAAAACGAGGAATGTTCTGTATGTTTAACAATTACTTTACCTTAGGAGTGATGGTTCTGATAAACAATATACTACTTATATTCGGTCTGGATCTATAGTTTTCGTCATGCTCACTTAAATAACACTAGACATGCACAATTGTCATCAAGGAGACGTTTATTTGCAAGAATAGATACAAATGAAACATAGCTGTATTTTTTTCTATAGTGAACTCAAGCTTTGCGAAACATTTTCTTCACAGTGCATTATCTTACATGGCTATTATAATTATAATATATGGTTAAGTGCTATTTATACAGTTTATATTAAGCGAACTTTTAAGATGACCTACATGCTGAAATTGGACATTATTTAAAAATACTCAAGCGACTTGAATAAAACTTGGCTGCACTATTATGTATGTTCTTGAAAATTCTAGTTGTGTCAATACAGTCATCCTGCAACATCCGAAGATGTCAATATCTCCTACTAATAAAAGTTCGGTGACGGTTTTTTTCTGTTTAAATTTCCATTTTACGTTATAATCAAATTCCCAAGGATAACACCATTACATTGATTATCTTGCAATGACACCTTACTAAACTTTACTTTTTTTCTGGTGAATATACAACTCTATCGTATTTTCCATTATAGACTGATTTTTTAATTTCTTAAACATTGGTTTCAGAAAAGCTAAAAATCTAAAAAGCTAAAAAGCTAACCTTTAGCTGTCATTCCTTACAGTGGGAACTTCACCAACAGACTGAAGTTAACATACCCCAAAGCACGAGTGCGGGATACTAAGATTGGCCTGTCCCAGGTTTGAGATACAATGTTCGGCTTAGTTAAAACTGATTCATCGACATTAATCGTCTTATATGTATAAAATCAACTATTATTGTTAACTTCTAGAAATGGTTCTGAGAGGAGTGCTTTGTTGGTGGTACTGTCCAATATTCTGTCATCCGATATATGAGGAAAAGACGTCAGCAGATCATACCAACCGTTGTACGTAGTGTGTATATAATAATTGTGTATTGTACATACTATTGTTACTATATTTTAATTTTTAATATTAGGCGTTTTGCTATTTTTGCTTTCTGTGTTTTCCATCTTTATGTGCCAAAGCGCTTTGACAATTAAAACAATTTGTCATACGTTATCATCAATAAACATACCTTTTAAACAATGTAGAAATGAGTACGGTATACATTTGGCAATGTTAAGCCGAAGGAAGTGACTGGCCGAAGGTCAGCAGTTAGTTGTCCGTCGTCCTTCAATCGTCGTCCGTCCGTCCGTCGAAAACCAGCCAGTTCGGACCATTAATAACGGAGTTATGGCATCTGGTTTAATTAAATATGCCAAATTTTGCCACTTAAACACGATAGGGTCTTCATTTTTTGTCTGCTCTTTACCAGCCTTTGCCAGATTGTTGATATGAAAGCTCGAACAAGTTCGAAAGCTAGCCTGTTCGGACCATTAAACACCGGAGTTATGGTTCTTGATTTTCTAAAATATGCAATATGCTATATTGGAAACCTGGGCTAAAAAAATTGTTTCGTTAAAGTTAATGTTATTCATTATTTTTGTCTGTTTTTGTCATGTATTTTTTTTTTCTTGTTTTTTTTAATTAATCTTTTCTTTTAATTGTTAGCATCGATCAAGGTAGTGCGAGCAGTCTATGACCTTACAGACCTTTATGATTTTGATATGCTTCGAAAACGTGGGTATTCCCCATGTTCTTCGGTTTCCTCACACATCAATACCTCGCCAACGATTTATGCCGCACTGTCGAGCGTTCTTTATAATATATAACGTGTATAGTTTATCAGAACTATGTGCAAATAAACATTAGCGTTAAATATATTTCTCTTTTAAAAGAGACATCTTTGTTTTGATTAATCGTTGATTAATAATTATTTATCAGATGTAATATAACAATACTATTGTATGTCACTTCTAGATATGCGCAATGTAAATTGCTTTGAATTTAAAAGGCTCCGATTTAAAATAAATATAGGTAGTTGCCATTTTAGAGTGGAACACAGAAGGAGCTAAACACTAAACATTATCAAATAACTGGCGGTGTGGGAGTTAAATAAAGTCCTGACATAACAATCGTAATAAATAGTGTAATAAATATGGAAATAAAACCAAAAGCATCCCGCGATCTGTTCATTCATCTCGGTCTGCCATCGGAATTGCCTTGTCGATTTCCGTAACAGTTATAATTACCGGATAACGGAAATCAATAAAGTAGTTCCGTTGTTCAGTGTCGGACAGAGAAGACGGAAACAACAAACGACGTCATAATGCACAACATACGACGTCATAATACAACAGCGATATATATGTATCCTATAATTAAAACATGATTTAAGTGCTCACTTTTGGATTATCAGTTGTATGGTTCATCATAACGTAACATATACTCATCAGAATACTTTAAGGACCATATTTGGATTTGTGTCATTCTTTAAATTTCTTTTATTGAATGAGTTACTGTACATGTCTTTTTGCAATGTTTAGTTTAGTTGTATTGTTTTGCAGTTGTTACGTTACATACACAAGTATTAACTTTATAACTATATTTATATGAAATACACTATACTATTAAATACAGTGATTATTACTGTTATATTGTGTGGTCCTTAAAGTATTTTGAGGAGTATACGCTGTTATCCCTTCCGCCGCAGGCGGAATGAGGATATAGTAGTGACCTGCGAGCTTCCATTCGTGCTTCAATCCTTCCATCCGTACTTCTGGACCATTTCTCGTCCGCTTCATAACTCATCTCATCAGACAATGAGCAGAATCCAACACCAATGTGAGTATCTTCAAGGTCAACGTCACACTAAATGGCAATCAATTATTTCATGTCTATAGCAATACTCATTTCGTGTCTGCTCCATAAATCTTATATTAAACAGAAAAAGTTGCATACTTTGATTGTTGTGAAGTCAAGTAATGAACAGAGTAGACAACGGTTTCGGTTTGAAAGACTTGACATATTGATTTAATCGTTGTATGACGGGAACAATGTTAATTGACAACGTGACAGTTAAATAAATTCACTCTGGCATTTATTCATTTCATAACATTTGCCATCCACATCCATATCCTTACAAAGGTGTCCCTAGAACGCTTAAAGTAAGGCTCAGCATGTCTCCGCTACTGTAATATTACATGCATCTAGACATGTTAACATTAAGACATCAACAGCTAGTCTCTCAGACTTACATGCATCTAGACATGTTAACATTAAGACATCAACAGCTAGTCTCTCAGACTTACATGCATCTAGACATGTTAACATTAAGACATCAACAGCTAGTCTCTCACACTGGCACGTCTTGTTTTATTAGTCATTGTCAAAGGTACAATGACATTATGTTTGTCGATGTCTGTGAGTAAAATATGAATATTGTAGAACATTATCATATTACGAAAATAACATTTCTGTATAGCAATAAGTTAACGACTGAGTAACCTTCCAACGAATTAAGTACCTTTTGGCCATGATTTAGACAACTGGTTTGCTTCACATCTGAGGATAACAAACCTATAATAAACTTATATTTACTATGTTTCATAACCCAATGAATGACTCTATATTTTCAGGAGCAGTTAAAATGTGTTTGTCGTGCAGAAATGAATTACTGAAATACACCACAAAGAACAACATATAACGTACAGAAACCGGCTGGGCACATAGGGAATACATGTATATAATTGTACAATACATCAGAACTAAATGTTGCACAATGCACATGTAATATTACTTCTAAAAATGTACAAGTGTCTTACCAGTCTAACAGACAGATATTATTATATGAAATATTTCAAATATAATTGTGTGCTCTATGTTACAATATCCGTACGAACAGGTAAACATACGTTATACTGTTATATACTGTGTTAATGAATATAAATTTGATTATAATAAACAGTGACAGATGAGCACAGACGTTCAGCCAGCACATGTCTTATGATAAGCTTACATTAAATAAATGATTTTGCTGCTCCACCATAAATATGTTTTAATCATGGATATTAGTTCTATTATTCTTACCATAACACAATATACAAACGAACAAGACACTCCTGCCGTATGCATAAATCGCATATATAGACTATATATTTTGCCAGGTTTAATGTATTAATCCACAGTATTTCTGTTTCCATGACTTTTAAAATGATTTACAAGGAGAGGAACTCTATCAGTTGTTCTTTCGTGTCAAATCTTATTATCATGTACTGTACCAATATAAATATAAAATATGTTTAAACCAAAATGGGATTTTACTGGAGATTGAAACATTGAGGAAACTTAACTGGTTTGCTTTTGTAATTAAAAAATAAAACTTAATTCCCTCGATTAGGTACAATAAAATGTCAGCTTGTTTACGACAAAACTCATGATTACTTAATGGTATCTGACGGATATAGAAACCGCCACTTTGAGAGCTATGACAGATAGGTAGATAGATAGACAGACAGACAGACAGACAGACAGACAGACAGACAGACAGACAGACAGTCAGACAGATATATAGATAGATAGATAGATAGATAGATAGATAGATAGATAGATAGATAGATAGATAGATAGATAGATAGATAGATAGATAGATAGATAGATAGATATCGGCAGAAATACAGATGTACATACATGGTTAAAAAAACAACACAATGCATAAAATAAAGATAAAATGCATGCATGAGATATAAACCATGCTTTGCACATCAAAGCCAAAGATAACACAAGATTTTCCCTTATTTCCATTGTGGTTCTTGATAATGATGGCGTGACTAAGAGAAGCATAAGTATCACATAAACGTCCAGCATATAACACTTCTTTTTAACATTGGCACATGCGAGGCATAAATATCATATATTAACTATTTAGTACTTAAACTATTTCGATATTGACACTTTAATAATATCCCATACATAATTAAAACTTACTAGCATTAAATGCAAATGGACAATTGACTATCATTTAAATGAATAGTAAATTAATTATAACATAGATAATTTAAATGACTAGCATTAAATGGAAATGCAAAACCGACTTTCATTACTGTACAAAAACACTCTATTTAGGCATCAATTGGTTTTTGACAGCTACTTGAAATCCCAAATACCGTTTATGTTTCTTATATGAAGAGGTAACTAATTCCATAAAGTACACCCTTTATATGCACATGACTTTATACCAAAACCTTTAACTTTTGGAATTGAGAATCTTGTAGAGTGTTCGTGAACTGAACTTGCTAAAGTAAAATGCTCACCCATATCATTAGGGGCAATACCTGACTTTAAAAACATGACATGAAGTAATTTGATCAACTCTTTTTGTAACGGGTAACCAGTTCAGAAATTTGAAATGTTCTGGTCCAACATGTGTTCTGTGGTCTATGTTTAAAACAAACCTTATCAATTTATTTTGGGTAGTTTGGAGCCTATTTTTCTATAATTTGGACAACCCGGAAAACCAGAATGAACATGCATTGTCAAAGTGACACTAAATAAGGCACATAACCAGAAGTTTCTTAATATGTTGAGTGAGAAATTCACGTTTCTTATATAGATTTTAACCTTAAAATAGCCTTCTGTATGATAGACCGTGCAATTGTTTCACGCGATATAGAGTTGCACCAAGGTATTTGACTGAACATTTAGACTCTATAGTTTTACCGTTACAAGATATACTACTCAAAATGTGCTTAGGATCACTTTTTTGCTATCTAAATGTCTTGTTGAAATAAATAGCATTATTTCTATTTTACATGAAATTATTTAGTGCAGTGTATGGTCATGTGATCTCATGACTTCATTCGAATTGTGGAATTGTTGAAGTATCAATGAAATTAATATCGTTATTGTGAATTAATTTCTAATAAAATTATATTGAAGAATAAGAAAGTGATCCTTAGCAAATTGTGAGTAGTATATACGGTATTCATATTGTACTGTGATCTCAACCTGGCTTAGAACCAAATAAAATAGATTCTGTCTTACCAAGCTGTAAAGACAGTTTGTTCCCAATTAACCATTTACTGACTGTTTCAAGTTCCAAGGTCAGAAAATATTCGATTTTACTCTTATTTTTACCTGCAACTAATATACCAGAATCATCAGCATAAAGAAGTAACTTAAGTTTTACCACTGCAGACATGTCATTAATATAAATTAAGAATAAATGTGGCCCCAGGGGAACACCACAAGTAATATTGGCATGGGAAGAAAAAGTACAGGAAACATCCACCAACTGTTGTCTGTCAGACAAGTATGACCAGAACCATCTAATGATATCATTGCTAAGTTCTAGCGCTTCCATTTTCATCAGAAGAATATCATGATCAACGGTGTCAAAAGCCTTCTGCAGATCCAGTAGAACCAGCCTGACAAAATTGCTTTTATCCATTTGAAAGCTAATAAAGTCTGACAATTGGGTAAGACAAGTATCAGTAGCAAAATCACGTCTGAAACCAGATTGAAACTTGACATCATAGTTCTAAATTACCGTATAGAGTAATACGATATTATTCATGGTGTATTCACTATAACACGATCTGTACATATCTAAAAAAGAATTTTTAAAAATTTGAAAGATGTATTATTCTCTTCTGGTTACTCGGGATCTGGTATAGCCAGATTTTTGCAAATTCAAAGTGGATGATTAAATATTCATATCAAACAAACATATGTATAAACTGTTAAAACATATTTTAAACAAAGTAATTACATAAAAATATTGTCTGAAGTTGCATGCAAAAGATGTTTAAACTAGAAAGTATAGCTTCCCTTTTGAGGTTTGGAGGTGGAGAGGGGTACCCACTAATGAAAGCAAATGTATACATTCCAATGATATGGGTAATGAATTTCTTTTATTTTTATTTTAACTTTTCCCGCATGTAATGAAATAGAGAAGAAATATATAAATACATTCTATTATATTCTTCAGTATTGTCAGTTAAACACTATGCGCAACTAAAGAACATTTAGCTTATTCATGGATAAAATAATACTCAATGTAGCATTATAATAACTTCCTAAGAAGTTGCGCACGGTGTTGGTACAAATCATAAAAGGAACAGAAAAAGTTGTTTGGTTTAGGTTTTCAATTTAAATCGAACGGATCTCTCTATTCAGTCATAAATGCAAATATAAATAAAAATGATCAAAACCTTTTCATTGAAATATATTTAAGTGGTTCTTTTATGATATATTCGTTCTTTATCACACATTTTGTCACAGAAAACGTCCAAAAACGTCATGTCCAACGTTACAGAAGTTTGCAATGTTTTTTGGTCAAATCTTAGTTATTCACTTATTTCTCAACGGGGGTAGATGAAATTACAAAGGAATAATGTCGTGATCAGTATCAAAATCGACATAATAACGTTTATGACTTGAGACGTCACAGTTTCATAACATCGGCCATTTTTAATCTCTTTAATATGGCAAACAATCACATAGTCAATAGAAATATAAATAAACTTAAATTGCAATACTAAATGTGCGTAATCCTGATAAACCCATTCAACTGATTAAAACAAAATATACAGTTCACTCCTACTGTGAATTCATAATAATACATACATACTCCGTGAACACATGCATTAGAAAACAGAAAAAGCGTGCTTCAATGGTTTTGCGGACAATCGTGTTCGGCCCACTGGTCATTTATATAATTATGCTTTACTTGATAAATAGTCATAAATTACTATTAACATTTAACCGATGTAGTTTTGTACAAGCTGAACCAAATATTGTTTGACATCGATATTGGTTAACCCAAAAAAGGTTGTATAAAGACATAAGCATGCCATTTCAATTATCTGAAAAAGCAAGTGAACATTAAAATCGCCTCCGTTTGACCGTCTGTCCGTCATTCGTCCGACCTCCGTGACTTTCCCACATGATAACGGCGAGCAAGAGCAAACTTATTTTGGGGGATCAAAAGGTAAAAACAATACATGTATATAAAAATATACGTCATTTTTCCTTATTTTGCACGTAACTTGGTACATGTATATATACTCGTCTATGAAAGATAAACAACATATCAAATTGTTTCATTATTTCAAACTCGGACGTCTGACCCGTGGGTGGGTGTATGCGTGCTGTAATATAGTATTTCTTCCCGTAGTTATGTCTAAAATGGAATGTTATCATAGTTATGTTGATCATGTTGATAAGATTAAACTATATATTGTTTCACTCCTATGTCACCCATGGGGCCGGAAAATGGGGCGTCAAATGGTCAAATACACGAAAAAATATAAATACATAAAGGAAGGTAAGATTAAAATAAAGGTGGGGTAATATTTATAATCTGTTTATATATGTTCTTCTCCTAGTGAAATGATTTTTATTTATCTATATATGTTTTTCTTTATGTCTTTTGAAATCATGATACAGTGATGCTAATTATTAATTATCTGGCTGACATAAATGATAATTTCATAGTGTGTCTTATTGTTATATTATTTATAATATAGTCTGCAACTATTTCATTGTATCAGAAACAACCGAAGTACAGTGATGTATTGGTTAAAGTGTCCGACCTACATTCGGAAGGTCGTGGGTTCGAGTTCCATGGCCGCGTCATACCAGCACTTTAAAAATGGTAGTAGTTATTTGTAACCATTGCTTGACAAACAATAATAGGTAGTACTACATCTGGTTGGCCCAGTGTCAGAAAAAATAGACCGGGTATGGTATCATGTACTACGGTGTGGTATTCCAGTGAGGCAGCAATATATCTGCTTCAAGTGGACTGTAGAAAGATACATAGCACTACACACAACAATCACTCACACAAAAGTTCACACATAATGCCGAGTCAACGAGGGATTCTTCTCCGTGTTCAAATCGTAGAGACACACTGTATCAGAGAAGTCTAGACTATATTGTACCTATTCCTTTAGGACGTTCTATTGGCTAAATCCTTAGAACTACACACACACACACACACACACGACAAACTGTATCGTAGAGTCTGTCTTGCATTTAGGTCGTGGATTCGATTACCCTTGCCACATCATACCAACAACTTTAAAATGGTAG
>JAWPHD010004060.1:0-55000 GCA_037043455.1 Cyrtodaria siliqua
TTTTTTTATTTCAATGCATTATATATAATATCATATACATCACAGCTTCTAATTAATTACAATAACGTCGTACTTGTTCATTAACCATTACACGCTAAGCACGACTATACTAGCCCTCGCGTCCATTGTAAATGGATCATATTTACAATGTCCGGCTGCTGATCAGTCATTTCTCCCAAAACACCCGTTTGTCAAATAAATGGAGAGGTCCTAATCCAAAGAAAGAACAGTCCATTATGTACATGTAGCGAGTTGAGGGTTGGTTACAATACGTCTGTTCTGGGAATACTACACGTCCTGTTCAACGTTTGACTCCACTGTACGGGCTGGCGTGGCGCAGTCGGTAGCACGGCGGATTTGTAACCGGAGGCCCCGGGTTCAATCCTCCGTGGTGCCACTGTGTTCCGTCGGTGTGTTCTTGGGCAAGACACTTTACCTTAGCCTCGTCCGTCGGATGGGGACGTAAACCGATCCCGTGTATCGGTCTATCCTCCGAGCGCGTTAAAGAACCATAGGAATCTATTCGATAATAAGAGTAAGGCAGGTTCCCGGATTTCTATGTATCCTTCCCCTCACTCTGGGGCGACTCCAAATAACCTGTACTGTGTTGATGAGCCGTTAAACAAAATTCAATTCAATTCCATTGTACGATGTATACTGAGTAAAAAAACAAAGTGTGCACTTATGCTTATCGCCCGCGTTTCAAATTCAATAAGATCCCAAACGATTTTATGGACGGTGATTTGTCAAAAAGGGCAATATTAGATATAATAAATCGCACTGAAAGATTTCGCGATTCTCAAGTCGACGTTGAAGCTATATACAGCAACCGAAACTATAATTAAGGAAATGAATGGTACTTTTACATTACCAAAATACAGCGTGTCAAAGCACACCAATAAACGATTTAAAAACAAGAAACCATATTGGGATGACACGTTAACGGAGCTCTGGAATGACAAACGATTAAAGGAGCGTTCATAATTACGATGTAATGAAAACAGATCGACGAAAAACGCGTTAATACAGAGGGACTATATACAGTCAAGACATGTTTCCGATAAACGCTTGAGAATGGCCGAACGATCATAAAGACAATCAGTGGCGAACGATATTGAGGAAATGTCTTCAACGAACACGAAGGATTTCTTGGACACAATTAAGCAAATATCGGTCCGCGTTCAGTTAGATCAATTCCTGTGGAAGTCATTGATATGCAGGGCAACGTCTTACGAGATGAAAGATCAGTGCATGATAAAAGGAAAAGGGACTTTGAGAAGTTATATACTGGCGGTGACGACGGGATTTTCGACGAAGACCACTATAACAGAGCTAAAATACATAAACTAGTCATCGAAAATAACACGGAAGACCCCTTATATGTCCAAAAAGAGCATTTAAACCTCAATATCTCAGTAGAGGCAGTAGCAGACATTGTAATGCAGGCAAAATCAAATTCAGCGAGCGGTTTTGATGATATTCCATATGGCGTGTTAAAACCCCCTCCCTCCCCCCCCCCCACCCCCCCCCCCCCCCCCCCCCCCCCCCACCACCCCCACGACCCTCTTCAACCGAACCGTCCATTGCGGTATTACAGCAACTGTATCAATTTATTTTCGACACGAGCATTATCATGTCAGTATGGAGAAAAACCGTTATATATCCAATTATAAAGAATATAAACTCTGATCGCCATGTGCCAATGCATTATTAGTTCGTGCAGTGCAATAAAGCAAACTGTATAGCGCATTTTTAAATAGGCGATTGACGAAATACAATATTCTCACGAATGAAGAGAATGGTCAAACAGATCATGTGAAGACCAGGTGTTTACTCTAAATAGTTTAATTCGCAACAATGAAACGATATTTACAGCAAACATAGATCTGCGTAAATGTTTTGATTTTATCGACAGAGACTTGATGCCATACAAACTCTTATAGTTTGATATATCTTTTGTAATTGTGACTTATAGGCCCAGTGGGTCGGGTGTATGATATTCTGAACTATTGTTTAATATATGCTTGTTTGTACTTGCATGTATATTGTATATACATGTCACGTTAATAAATGAGTTATGTACTTTTATTACATTTCGGCGGGTGAAAGATTGTGATTTCTCAGTGAAAGTATATTCATAATCACTAAATATTAATAACTAACTCCGAAAACAAAAATAACTAACTCTGACGTTGAGTTATGACGTCAATACAGTGTTGCTGACGTCGACGTCATCCGTCGATAACGTTCGATAATTAATGCGAATAATTTAGGTTACAATTATACATAAATAAACAGATTGTTTAACTGCTACAGATTATTTAACTGCTGGGTTCGATTAAAGGGAAATCCTTTACTCGATGCTTTTTCACTCACTCGTATACGCTCGTTCGTGAAAATAACAACACGACTACCATCTCGTGAATGATATCCTTATAGTCGATCCCAACTGCATAATCAACCTCATTACGAATATTACAGTGTTGTATACACTCAAGTGATATGAAAACGCAACACGGGAATTTCCGCTATATATTGTATATACTGCACACTTAATTGCACATAATATTCCAAAGAAATCCCAAGATGTTTTTAAAAAGAAAGTTGCAGTTAAATAGAGAAAGGACACAACTGTGATGTTGTAGACGTTTTAATCACACTACACTTTGTAACAAGAACTTCATAAATGTTGAAGTAGCTCTTTGAAAAATTGAGATAGTTCAGTACTGTATTTAACGTAAATAGTTTGCAAAATGTTGCATCCTAAGTTTGCTCACATGATTGAGCCAAACGCGTACTCTGTGAATAATGAAACATTGAAGGAATACTATTTGCTGTATTATTTGTTGGTTTAGTATTTTTTCCAAAAGGAAAGGTCTTACGTAGCCATGTACCATTCGATTAAAAGCAGCATATTGTACATACACTATATAGCGGAAATTCCCGTGTTGCGTTTTCATATCACTTGAGTGTAGTAGTAGTGGACCTGTGTTTCCTCCAAGCATAGGAGAGTATACATACATATTACACTCAAAGTAGTCAAAATGTATACAAATCAACATATAAATGGCATGCATAGAGTCACCTTCTCCGTCAAATTTTAAATGGAAATTCTGACGTGTTCATATGTTTTGTTTCTATTTTTGTTCTCTAAAAAGAAATAAACGGTATAAATCTGTTTATTTTTGCATCTGATATTTGTTAATACATGTATGTACAGATCTTGATACGTCTGTTAAAATGTATACATATACTATTGGATGATTAATATGGCTTACTGATTTTGAAATAAAGTGCTTCTACTACAATACATGTGAATTAAATAAATCAGTACTTTAACTATTCAATCACATATGACACATACAACAAAGATGAATTTAAATCATAAATTGCAATTGAAAAATAAAATAATAATAATAACACTATATGGTGGTGATTAGAGGATGTAATTATCATAATACCATGTGTTCCTTGTCGAAACGAAAAAGAAAATATTACAAAATGTGTTATTAATTACGAACCTCCTTGTTTAAACATTACTATCGGCAAATGTTGTAATACTTCAACAATGCTAGAGACATGATGCTATACAAACTATACGTCAACCACGTAGACGGCAAAATGTATAACTCCATAAAGAGTTTATTTACAGTTCGACTACAGCAAGTGTTAGGGCAAACAACAAGTTGACAGAATGGTTCGATTGTACTGTCGGAGTAAAACAATGGGATAACGTCTCTCCGACCATCTTTTCGATCTTCGCCAATGACCTTGTGGCCGAAGTGAATGACCTTCACCTTGGGGTCAATGTAGGTGACAACCAGATATCCACATTACTTTACGCCGATGACATAGTCCTTATCGCAAACTTACAACGGATGCTATATACACTGCATAACTGGTGCAAACGCTGGCGAGTGCTCATTAACACTGAAAATCCAGAGTGCATGCACTTTAGAAAGAGAAGGGTCAATCAAGGTAACATTGTTTTTAAAGTTGAAAATAAAGTTTTGCAAACGGTGGACAAGTGCAAATACATAGGAGTAGTTTTTCACGATAAATGTAACTATACGTATAACGCCGAAGCGTTGGCAAAAGGTGGCGGTCGAGCTTTGGGAAAAAATATTTTAAAAATTCATAACTTAAAATACATAGGGTTTAATTATTTTGATAAAATGTACAATTCCTGCGTAGTTCCCATATTAGACTATTGTTCATTCATCTGGGCTTTAAAACATTCCAGTCAATAGACAATGTACAACATCGGGCTATAGGAGATACTTCATAAGCGTACACATATTTACACCAACGCTAGCCATAATTGGAGACACAGGCTGGCTCCCCAGTATTTATCGCAGATGACTCAATACGATCAGATACTGGAAGAGACTTTTAGGTCATACTACACCAATTCATTTTCCATCGGCCTACCTTACAGCTCTTAGCTCTGTACTGAGTTCCCTAATACAGGAAGCTATACTTTTTATTACTTGTTTTGAAAAACCTATCTTAGTTTTATCAAAAAAACATACATAAGCCATACATTGAGTATGTTTTGAAAATGCTGTTTAGGTCGGATGGTGCTGACCCACCTACTTGCATGTAGAAACATGAGGAAAATGTAAAATATACTTCTTTTTTTGATTATGCAACACATTATGAATACATTGCAAAAATGTATGATTTAACCTTTATAAGTACTCTTCAAAAGTTGAATTTTATTTTTTTAGCAAGATTTTTTAGTTTGTTTACCTTGTCAACCAATCAAAATTAACAGATTCTGTGTATTTGCTCCGAATTTACCCTGGAACCTTTTCGCTGCCCGCTGATTGGTTGGAAATTGGTGTAGTCTGATCTAAAGAGACATTCAGACCTGACTGAAGTTGTTTTCTTCTGGCTAAATTGTTTGATACATTCAATCTGAGAAAAATGATGTCATTCTCTTTTAGAAAAAAATCCTTTTCGACAAAATATGAGGGCTAAAAGAGCTTCGGCTAAAGCAAAATTCCTTCGGGTTTTCCGCGTAAATTTAGAATCTTCAAAGTGCCATATCTCGACAACCGTTCCAATCTTTTGCTTCAAATAAAGTGATTTTAAATTGATTTCATCAACAACCTGTGATTTTCAACCAGTTGAAGCTATCTTGAAAATAATATCTACTCAAAAATGATATTTGTGAGTTTCAGGGGTCAAAATAGCAGATTTTACCATAAAATGCCATTGTTTTCGTATATATTCAAAATCTGCCTTCAGTTAGTTTAATTAACATTATTCAACTTTCAGTTTAGAAATGACAAAAAATAATTCTGAGACTATCCTCCCCAACTCCATTTTTAGGGCCATGCCATGTTTTACAATATGCTCATTGCACAAGATTGCCTGTTATTGTACTGTTTATTGTATATTTTTATTAGATATTGTTTATACCATCTTTACAGGTCATTTTCATGTAACCATGCAGCCAATAAGCACTGTTTAAAGTACAGATCCATGAAAATTCATTAAAATGAAGGGGGTGTAGTAGAGAAAAACTTTTGAAAAACATACAAAAGGTCATATTTTTTGCCAACTTAATAATTTAATTTGTAAAATGTATTAAACCGCATAACATATTTGCATATCGACACTAACCGATAGAAGTGATGAACTCAAAGTCAGAGTTTACCTCAACATTTCTTTCAAAACAGACATAAGCGGCTTTTTGACATCTTTTCGGACAGAGGTAGATTGTCGCTTTCTGACATGTTTTGCCAAACACTGTATGCAAAGCCTTCAGAAATGAATAAAACTTACTAGCTATACCTTTAACTGTGTCAAACATGTGCATTACAGGCCAAAATGTATACCAGGAGTCAGGTGTGGCTAATTTTGTACCCACAACCCTTAATAAAAGAATTTAAATTTTCTATGTTGCATCATAAATCTTTCAAATATTTAAATACCATGAAAAGAGTTATAATAAATGTCAAAATACACCATAATTCAACATTTCTCACACTTTCAAATCATTGTGTTAGAAAAAAAGTATGTCTGTAGGAACCTCAAACGTGAAACATGTCACAAATGTAAAAACGGTTACAAATGTAAAAAAAAAAGTCACATATGTAAAAACATACGACAAATGTAATACGTTTGGTGACATATGTAAAAAAAATAAAAGTGACAAAAGTGAAAAAAAAAGAACACAAATGTAAAAAAAAAGAAAAGTTACATATGTAAAAAAAAAAAGAACACAAATGTAAAAATGCATTATTAAATGTTCATTTTTTTTAGCTTAGTTGATCAAAGGTCATGACCATGACGTGGTGCGTCGTCCGTCCGTCCGTCCCTAAACTAATTTTGTAGCGACTACTCCTCCAAAACTACTAGATGTATTTTCATGAAACTTTACAGGAATATTGTCCATAACGTCTAGTTGAACTCACAGGCAGACGGCGCGTACCCTACCCCGCCCACACCCTACCCCCTCTACTACCCCCTCCCCCTCTACTACCCCCTCCCCCTCTCTACTACCCCCTTCCCACCTGTTTCTCTACTACCCCCCTTAAATATGTTTTCAATAAACTGTTCTACTTGGTTTTCAATGAAAAAAAAAAAAAATACATACTCTCTATACCATATAAAGGTCTCTGACTCTTTAATAAAAACTGATAAAAACAGCTATATACCTCGCTTAAAGCCTTGCTGTGCTTGTATTTTTGGTCCCAGCATCGTCATTCCGATTCGAATCAATAGGGTACATATTATAACAAATAGCCACAACACTGATTTCTTCAATGTGTACTTTATATCGCATCAGCGAAACGTTAAAGACGTTTGAAAGTAGGTCGACTTCGATCTGACCTAAGCAATGCATTTTCTATGTACATGGTACGGTAGTGGGAAATATCTATCTGCGACGACTCTCGCATAAATATGCAACGTGATCGTTGAAAGAAAACCGTTTAACAACACTCACCGGTACGAAGAACTTCCAGGAGTAATCACAGACGCTGCAATCGAGTTCTTTCGCAAACGGTTATTTGTTTATCGTTTCGATTCGCCATGTTGAAAATAAGTCACCCGGATTGGTCCAGTCTCATTTCCGGTCGCCTTGTACCCAGCTTCATATCGTAAGTATAAAGGTAACAAGGAAACCAGTAATTTAATTCAACATGGCGAATCGAAACGATAAACAAATAACCGTTTGCGAAAGAACTCGATTGCAGCGTCTGTGATTACTCCTGGAAGTTCTTCGTACCGGTGAGTGTTGTTAAACGGTTTTCTTTCAACGATCACGTTGCATATTTATGCGAGAGTCGTCGCAGATAGATATTTCCCACTACCGTACCATGTACATAGAAAATGCATTGCTTATGTCAGATCGAAGTCGATCTACTTTCAAACGTCTTTAACGTTTCGCTGATGCGATATAAAGTACACATTGAAGAAATCAGTGTTGTGGCTATTTGTTATAATATGTACCCTATTGATTCGAATCGGAATGACAATGCTGGGACCAAAAATACAAGCACAGCAAGGCTTTAAGCGAGGTCTATAGCTGTTTTTATCAGTTTTTATTAAAGAGTCAGAGACCTTTATATGGTATAGAGAGTATGTATTTTTTTTTTTTTTTTTTCATTGAAAACCAAGTAGAACAGTTTATTGAAAACATATTTAAGGGGGGTAGTAGAGAAACAGGTGGGAAGGGGGTAGTAGAGAGGGGGAGGGGGTAGTAGAGGGGGAGGGGGTAGTAGAGGGGGTAGGGTGTGGGCGGGGTAGGGTACGCGCCGTCTGCCTGTGGTTGAACTTAGCAAAATATCACGTTGATGTGAAATCCAAGATAGCCGCCAAAGCTAATAATAGCTTTAAAAAAAAAGTTTATAGCGACTACTTCTTGAAAACTGTAACTGATATTGATATGAGATTTTTCTAAAATGATCATCATGATATGTTGTTGTTCGACGTTACACATGGCTGCCAGTGGCCATCTTTGTTTACATAGAGTTTGTATAGTAAAAATTTGTAGCAACTATATTCCTCTGAAACTACTTAACGGATGTTCATGAAACTTCACAGAAATGTTGCTCTTGATGTCTAGTTGATCCTAGCAAAATTTCAGGTCGGCCGAAAATTCAAGATGGCCGTCACAGCTAAAAATAGATGTTTTAAAAAATGTTTGTAGCGACTACTTCTTGAAAACTGTAAGTGATATTGATATGGGACTTTTTATAAAATGATCAGCATGACATGGTTGGCATTTAACATGGCTGCCAGTGGTCATCTTTGTTTACATAGAGTTATATAGTAAAAACCTCTGAACCTACTTGACAGATTTTTATGAAACTTCACAGGAATGCTGATCTAGCTGTCAATACCTATCAGTAGAGCTTCAAGGTCATTGGCCTCCTGTTGTACTTGTATTCAAGGATAAGACTTAAATCCATATTTCGAGCCTATTTTTAGATCACCTCAGCTATTCTTACCCTCAATACAGCAATGCTATAAAAATAAAAGAACTAAGAGTGGCCTCAATTGATATACCTGAGTTGATCAGCCATGAAGCGTGCTGGCTGTAAATATTCAAGCTTCCCATGCTTTTTCACTGACCAAGTAGCGTTGGGAAATGTGTCTTTTAAGCGTTCGTACTAAACTTGAAATTCACCAACAGTCCCTTTAATAATGAAATGCATTATTCTGTGGAACATTTGCTTTGCTTTTTGTTGATGTTTTAGTGTTGTATTTTTTGTCTTGCCTTTTCAAAAAACAACAACGTAGAGACATATGAGTATGTGTTAATTTTACTTTGGCAACAAATACAAAGGCATCGTTCAGTTTTTGCTAAGTACAGGCACTATGTTAACCTAGAGTCAAATTATATAATCAGGTATTATTGCATAATTCCACTTATTCATAAAACTTACACATGATGACTCAAGCCACATAGCTACAAGAAATAAGTAAAGATCGCAGTCAAGGTCATCAAAACGGTGATCCTCATCCCATGTTCTTTTTAGATCACCTGTGCCGAAGGCTCAATCAGATCTATTGGAAAGTGATCTATTGGAATCACTCTTCGTGTTGTCAGTTGTCTTGACCAAACTTCACATGGATGATCCTTAGATGAATGCTTTTTAAATACTTTCTAGAACAGGCGACACGTGCACCAAAAGAAAAGGCACCCATCTAGTCTAAGTAGTTGTCAGAATGATCGTGTTTTTCATGTTGATCAAGACTGTGTAGGCACAACATGAAATTCGATGGAATTCTTATGAAAAATGTTTCTTATGTTTTGGAATAAATCTTTTTATATGGTAAAACTCTACTTTTGGTTTTCATTTCCCCCCAAATAGTCAAACTATTTCAGAATTGCAGAAAGAAACTGGGATTTAAGAAAAGTAGGTTCCTGGTAGAAGTTATGATGACATGTACATTCAATTGATAAAACTGTTGAAACAATATTATCTATTTTAGAATCAATTTAACTTTTCAATGAGGAGCCCACGCTTTCACTATGTCTCAGTAGAAATGGCTATTCTACCGTCTGAAAATACACTGATGGTAGTTGCCTCTCTTGTACTTTTTTTATACGCGAATGGTATGGGGTCATCCATAAACAATTACTCATTCCAGGCGACAATTTTGAAACTATAACACCCAAACAGGTACATTGCGCTTGTAGAATGAAAGAACCTCATTGTTTTGGATGGTTGAAGGACAAGGTCACCATGCCTTTATGGAAATATGAATTATGTAGCATGATTTCAAAAGCCACCATCAAGAAAGGTCATGTATATTTCCCTAGGTGAGAGTTGGAACACTTGATTTGGGGTCTAGGCAGTCAAAGGTCAAGGTTACCATAACCTTGTATGGAAATATGCATTCCAAGCTATAACTGAAAGCATAACACTCATGAAACTTCTTAGGTACATGGTCCTTGGTGAGAAGTGGAACTTATTGTGTTTGGGGTCAGTAGGTTAAAGGTGAAGGTCGCTATGACCTCATGTGGCTTTATTTATTCCACGTGATAACTTCAAAAACACGACACTAATCTTAAAACTTATAGATTCATTGCCCTTGGTCAGAGGAGGATCTCTGTTGATTTTGAGTTCACTAGGTTAAAGGTCAAGGTCATAATAACCTCATAGGGGTATACATATTCCAAGTGATAACTCCAGGAGTATAAAACCTCATGTAACTCATGTAACTTTATAGGCAAATTGCCTTTGGTAAAGGAAGGAACCCTTTTGCTTTTAGGGATTGAAAGACAAATGTCAAGGTCACCATGACCTTATATGCACATAAGCATTCCACATGACAACTTCAAAAGTATACAATCCGGCCTTAAGGGTAGTAAAAGTGTGCATTGTCCGTAGTGAGAGGAGGAAGCCTATTGTTTTTGGGTTCAGTAGGTCACCAAGGACACTTGGAACTGACAATTGCCGAATCCTGAGAGAAACATTCTCCAACCTGTAAATTGTAAGTATAAGGCCATCTTGAAACTTACAGAAATAATACCCGTGTTAAAATATTAATTTTAGGGTCAGTAGGTCAAAAGGTTAAGGTCACACTAACCCAATCAACCCAAAAGCGTCTCTTGCGCTGTAATTTATTTACTATTATACCTTCAATCTTGAAACATACAAATACATGTAGTATCCATTTTTTGCAACAACTACCCTATTGCGTTCATGGTAGTAGGTCAAATAACAACCCAACACCACCCTACGGCCAGCCATTCCATTCAACAGCTTTCAAAATGTTCACTTAGTAACAACGTACCAACTGGAATTTAATTATGTGCGCCTTTTTATAATTTATTCGGAGCGTCCGTTTCAGAGTGGTTGGTTAGAGTCCACTTGCTGTAAGTTCGATCCCTCAGGGGCCTAGGAATCTCTATGGAAGGAAGCTATCCAGCTGGCTTGCGGAACGTCGGTGGTTCTACCCAGATACCCGCCCGTTCATGAAAAATTGCGGTGGTGGTGATGATGGGTGGGGGATGGGGGTGGGGCTGGGGCGCAACATAGCTATAGGTGTAGAATTGATAAACAAAAATAACACAGAAATATGTAAAGAAAAAAAGAAATCGGGTTTGGGATGGAATGGGGTGTGGGGTAACTTAAAGATTGGATGGAAAAAGGAGGAAAATGCGGGGGTGTGGGGATGGGAGGTGCACATAAGAAATATATATTTGTAAGAATTGACTTAAACAACACAGAAATATGTCCTAATGTAGTGCATACTTATGTCCATTGAATATAAAACTGAATCACATGGTTTTAGTCGTATATGTAGTTTTGCCTATGCTTTTTCCAGATGACATTCAGTCACTTTAATATATTAAAATAGCATGTATATATGTAGAGCCTCATTTAATAATTTAATCCAAATTGAATAGGCGATGTCCCCTGTAAGTGTGATAATAAGGATCAATTACCATTCATGGAAACATTTGCAGTGTCCAACAAGAGATGTGCATTAGCACTTGAACAATATCACATTCGTGCTTTAAAGTTAGTTTGCTAATAAGCGTAATCTTGAATTATTGTGTCGTGTTCATTATCAGCTGATAATCTAAGTCTACGTGAAACAAGTGACCTCTGGGGCGTGGCTAAATGTGACCCCAGGATCACCATTTGAACAGGCTTGGTTAGAGGACCATACGCTTATAGTTAATGCAAAATATTAAACCTCTGGCTTTTGTAGTTTCAGAGAAGAAGTGTTGTCCCCCTATATAAGCCTATGTAAAACTGTGAGCCCTGGCGCGGGGCTTAACTGGACACCAGGGTTACCATTTAACAAACTTAGTAGAAGATATAAACTGATGCTACATGTAATGCATGAGAGCTCTGTACCTTGTGGTTTCAGAGAAGAATGGTTTTTAATGTTTTTCCCAATATAAGTCTTTGAAAAACATGTAAAATCTCAATATACAAATTTTGGACGCCCGGGGCACGATCATGTTTTATCCGAGGGACTTTATTTGAAGAGATCTGATAGGCTAGGCGTTGGCGATCATTTTAAAAGAAAAATTGTCGAAATCTGTCTACTGGTTCTTTAGAAGAAGACTGTTTAATGTTTTGATAATATATGATAATGGCGGCCATCTTGGACCTAATGCTAGCAAATCTAAAGAGCAAGTCATTTAATTAAGCTATTTAATTATTATCCATGTGTTGCTTAGTCAAAATTGGCCAAGCGGTGTCTGAGGAGAAGTCGCCACGGACAACATTTTACGGGCGGACGGACGGTAAGACGGACGGACGGACGCCGCACCACGTCATAATCATGACCTTTGACCAACAGAGCTAAAAAAATGAACGTTTAACAATGTATTTTTACATTTGTGTTCTTTTTTCTTTTACATATGTAACTTTTTTTTTTTTTTACATTTGTTTACTTTTTTTCTTCACTTTTGTCACTTTTATTTTTTTTACACATGTCACCAAACGTGTTACATTTGTCGTTTGTTTTTACATATGTGACTTTTTTTTTTTTACATTTGTAACCGTTTTTACATTTGTGACATTTTTCACGTTTGAGGTTCCTACATATGTCTACTTTCACTTTTACACTATGCATAATCTATCTTTAGGTCATACTACACCAATTCATTTTCCATCGGCCTACCTTACAGCTCTAAGCTCTGTACTGAGTTCCCTAATACAGGAAGCTATACTTTTTATTACTTGTTTTGAAAGACCTATCTTAGTTTTATCAAAAATACATATATAAGCCATACATTGAGTATGTTTTGAAAAAGCTGTTTGGGTCGGATGGTGCTGACCCACCTATTTGAAGGAAGAAACATGAGGAAAATGTAAAATATACTTCTTTTTTTGATTATGCAACACATTATGAATACATTGCAAAAATGTATGATTTAACCTTTATAAGTACTCTTCAAAAGTTGAATTTTATTTTTTTAGCAAGATTTTTTAGTTTGTTTACCTTGTCAACCAATCAAAAATAACAGATTCTGTGCAATAGCTCCGAATTTACCCTGGAACTTTTTCCCTGCCCGCTGATTGGTTGGTAATTGGTGTAGTCTGATCTTTACAATTTGACGATAACAGGTTAATTAAACGAGTCTTTAATATAGACTATGCCAACAGTAATACAAGATCAAATTGGTGTTGTGACTTAAAATCCGTTATGTCTAAACTTAATCCGTTAAAATCGTATGATAATCGTGTTATTGTTAATTTTGATATTGCCCTAAGCAATATTGTTAATTTCTACTCGAAAATCTGTGAAACAGACGTGAAGATGTCTAAGCTAAGAGCCTTTATTAATTCAAGAACACATTTGAATGTGAGACTTATCTCAGATTAAATCTCAGAAGAAAATGAGAGAGCATTAATTGGCACAGTTCCGGTGCGGTATATTGCCTCTGAGAGTAGACACAAGACGCTATGTAGGGGAAGGTGTTGAGCACAGGCTCTGTAAATTATACCAATTAAATGAAACTGAGGACGAATTACTTTTTCTATTGATTTGCCCTACGTATACCGTTATAAGAAACCAAGTATTGCATTAAGACACCAAGTATTTCATGAACAACTTACAGACAATTCGTATACGTGTCTTACGAATAACTGTGTTACCTCTTAAAATCTTGTACAAGTAAAGTTGCTAAGTTTTTGGTTAATGCCTACCTTAAAAGACGAGACATTCTGTTTAAATAGAAGAGATGTGTACTATATAAATTTATTATATACTTTCCTGTGAAATAGTGGATTTTATGATTAAAATAGAACCTTATATTTTCATTGTCTATATTTCACATGTTATATTTTCACTCAAAATTACGTCATGCAACTGTTGACGTTGCTTACGCTGTTGACGTTATTGACGTCATTGTTTTGGCGTATTATATTTTTTCTGAATACATTTCCAGGTTTTGAGTATATAATAAATAGAATATTTGTTGGTTTTTGGTAAATATAGGATTTATATTAATCTCGAAGTGAGAAAAATCAAATATTTCCACTCGTGCAAAAGCACTCGTGAAAATATACGTTTTCTCGATGAAAATAAATCCTATATTTACTCAAAACAAACGAATATCCTCTATATATTTATATTTGTATTTACGCATATTCATAAATGTAAAATGAATAAGAAACATAAGCTGTCTTGACGGTTTACATATACATGTGAATTGATATTCACCAGAAAATTGTCAGACCATGCTTATCATAACTTGTTTGAACTGGAACTTGATAGTTTGATATATCTTTTGTAATGGTGACTTATAGGCCCAGTGGGCCGGGTGTATGATATTCTGAACTATTGTTTAATAGTATGCTTGTTTGTACTTGCATGTATATTGTTTATACATGTCACGTTAATAAATGAGTTACTTATTTATACTGACTCACAAATAAAAGCGTGCACTCAAATTTGCACAATCAAACGAATTACGAATATTACATCCTTCTAAAGTTTTACGGCATGAATGTGTTCAAAACATCCTAACTTTATGTTTGATAAGCAGTTATAAATTTGATGTTCGTGAGAATTTCAGAAAACCAGCAATTAAAATGATGACTGGTACCCTGTGTTTTCGCGTTGATGACTGTTACCCTGAGTTTTCGCGTTCAACTTGATGCATTTTGTTCAAATCCTTTATGTGGAGCGCTGTGGTCTAGTGGCAGAGCGTTGGACCCATGATCCAAAAGTCGTCGGTTCGATTCCCGCCATTGCCATATGAGTTGTGTCCCTGAGCAAGACACTTTATCTGCATTGCTTAGTACTGGTTCTACCCAGGAAAACATCGAGTGTGATTCGAATAAGTTCATAGAGCTTTCGTACAATCGATGTAAAATAAATAAGTTTAAACTAAATCCTTGCATTTTGCAATATTAGTTTTGATAGTGTTTACTTTGAAGAACTGAAACTCTCTATGTGAAGGAATGTTTCACATAAACGTACCACTATTCTATTGACGCGTTTTTATAGTGTAAAACTTGTTTTACTAATTTTGACACTACAACTTTCTGAATATGTTCAAAGCAGATGTGCACACTTTCTTTATTGCCTCAGTGTAATAAACCACCGAAATCTCCCATTTGTAGATTGAAATCGTTGCGTTATTCTTCCAAAACATTTTTTTTTATTATTTATGTAATTTAATAAATTATTTTTAGCGAAATGTGGTTAACGGCTCAAAGTTATCAGATGTTAGAGAAACATTATTAAATTATTAAATACATTTATTTATCCACTGTATTTGCCTAGATATATCTTGAAATATCTCGGATATGCATGAATAATTCCTACATTATTTAATACTACCTTACTTAGCTTTTCACCATATGAATTTTGGTGGGATGACTCATTTGGAAAGGAAAAATAAATTAAAATCTGAAATTGCGTTAAGCGCTACGAATGTCGCCCCCACACCGTGTTCTAGTGTATTTTCTTCTCAATGGACGTTTTTTTTTAACATTTAAACGAGAAATTAAATAATATTTATTTTTAGACATTCAACGATCTAATAAAAGTACATATTTTAACCATAATGTATGTCCATATGATATGTGACAATTTATATGGTTGTCGGTATATCAACCCATTATACTAACGTTGACCAGTACCGTATCGGGCATATGACTGAGTAGATTATAAATCAAAAGGAAAGTACTTAGGTCATAATTAAAATTATGTTTGATTAAAATTATGTGTGTTTGCCCGAACGCGACCGTTCCAAAAAATTCGACTCAACTCCAAACTATTCTTCCAGTAAAAGCATGATTTTACAAAAAAAAAAGTTTAAAGATCGCCTTTTCCTTCGCCTAACTGGTCAAACTTGAACATCCTTTTGATAGTGAAAATAACATACCGGTATTTCCTCTTCAACTTTATTCAATTATAAATTTGGTTTACCAATTGTTTTACATAGGAATTTTATGTACAAAGTTAAGATGTTCAACATTGCGATACACACCCAGTATACTAAAATGTAGTGTTTGTTCCAAACAAACAATTACACTTTAAACAGTATAAGAGTACGATTCGGATTTCATTTCAAGAGGGGTATTTTAGTATAAGACCATCCTTAAAAAAAATTTGGTTTGCAGTGCTCCAACATAAAATGTTTTAGTTGGTTAGGCAGGTAGGTGAATAAATTAAAAAAAAAATCAGCATTATCGCGTTTAAAATACGTGAGTTGTTTCAATCGCGGGCGCTTACATTTGTTTATAGAGTATACAACCGCACCGAAACGCGAAGAACAAAAACGAACACAAACAACAAAACAATGAGGAAATAACCCTTTTTGATTCCCTTACCCATGTTTGATTTAATTTAATTTAATTTTTAATCAATGCATGACTCGACATACTAATTATGTATTTGATGTTTGCTTAAAGTCCCTATCCCGCTTTCAACAGGCAAACAACAGATTCCCGCATTCAACAGGCAAACAACAGATTCCCGCTTTCAACAGGCAAACAACAGATTCCCGCATTCAACAGGCAAACAACAGATTCCCGCTTTCAACAGGCAAACAACAGATTCCCGTTTTCAACAGGCAAACAACAGATTCCCGCTTTCAACAGACAAACAACAGATTCCCGCTTTCAACAGGCAAACAACAGATTCCCGCTTTCAACAGGCAAACAACAGATTCCCGCTTTCAACAGGCTAACAACAGATTCCCGCTTTCAACAGGCAAACAACAGATTCCCGCTTTCAACAGGCAAACAACAGATTCCCGCTTTCAACAGGCAAACAACAGATTCCCGCTTTCAACAACAGATTCCCGCATTCAACAGGCAAACAACAGATTCCCGCTTTCAACAGGCAAACAACAGATTCCCGCATTCAACAGGCAAACAACAGATTCCCGCTTTCAACAGGCAAACAACAGATTCCCGTTTTCAACAGGCAAACAACAGATTCCCGCTTTCAACAGACAAACAACAGATTCCCGCTTTCAACAGGCAAACAACAGATTCCCGCTTTCAACAGGCAAACAACAGATTCCCGCTTTCAACAGGCTAACAACAGATTCCCGCTTTCAACAGGCAAACAACAGATTCCCGCTTTCAACAGGCAAACAACAGATTCCCGCTTTCAACAGGCAAACAACAGATTCCCGCTTTCAACAACAGATTCCCGTTTTCAACAGGAAAACAACAGATTCCCGCTTTCAACAACAGATTCCCGCTTTCAACAGGCAAACAACAGATTCCCGCTTTCAACAGGCAAACAACAGATACACACTGTTTGTAAACCTACTGATGTCGAGGTATTGAATTGATTTGAATTGGATTTTATAGTCGCACCAACAGCCAATGTCATATGGCGACAATTCGGCTTCCATTGGTGAAGAAAGACCACTGGTTCCCCTCCGGGCAATTTTCATGCATGGGCGGACACCTGGGTAAAACCACCGACGTTCCAGAAGTCAGCTGGATAGCTTCCTAACATAAAGATTCCTAGCCTCCTGAGGGATCAAACGTCGAGGTTTATATATAACATGCTTTCCTATTTTTTTTCTATTTTTTTTTTGGAGAATCCAAACTCTATAGACACATTATAAACGGCTTTAACCAGCCAGGCCTAACCCTAAAATTGGACCGCCGAATTAGGAGGTAACAACTCATAATACATGTTACACATATTAAATCAAGGGTATGTAAAGAACCCTAAACCTATACCTTTAATTATATATACATTATTGTGTATGGCCCGAAAACCTGGATAGAGTTTTGATAAATGGCTTTGAAGTGTATTTTGCTTTTATTTGGCCGGTTAATTGTCTTTAATTATTTATTCATCAATTCATCATATTTACTCTGCATGTCACAATTACCGAACTTGCAATAGTATCGCTTGCACTCATATAATCTCGTAAAACCTGTCTACGATTGCAGACTTTGCAGAAAAATGGCATAGTGACACCATAGAATGCACTGATGCCACTTTTGTGTAGCTCGGCTGTTTAGGAAGCGAACATAAATAACAAAACACATGCGAAAATAAAAATAGCTCTCATATTTTCAGGTTTAACATGCGTTTAACATCGAACGATACCCACGCGTTTCAACATGATAAACATACCAAAATATTGCATCATCACAGGCAGTGTTAAGGTTTCTCGCTATCAAAAACAGTGTAAAGGTTTCTCACTATACGCTAGAAAAAAAAAAAACAATGCTCGGACCTTAAAATGCGGAAATAATAATAGATTTCCTACTTTCATGTTCAACATGTGTTTTACGCCGAATGTTAATATTCACAAATATACTATATAACCCGACTATCAACTTTAGCGAGTGCCCAAGCATGTTTTGTGTTAAATGCACTACCATGTAGCATACAATGATGGAAGCCGTAACTGTTCCATTCGGTTATCGAAATGTTGCGATTAGTATCTTCATTACAGTCAGTTGGCTGTGAAACGATTATTTTAAAACTTACGTGGGAACAATTGTGTTAACATCAAAGAGACACATGGCAATCTGGAAGTATTAATCAAGCATTACAATTAACTTCTCGATTTATTAATTCAGTATCATTTTTGAATTTAAATCTGCTTGCATATATTTAAATACCTGAGTTTTCACTTTTCTTTGTTATTCTACAAGATATTATTAGTAAAATATAATCAGCAGTTAGTATTATGCACAAACAATTGCTTTGTACTATTCTTATAATTAATATTATGAATAAACAAATGCATTTATTTTATATAGAATAAACTTACGAGCTTTAAAAAATCAAGATTGCCGTATGTCCCTTTAAACAAACCGTCTTAAACATATATTATGAAATTCTCACCACGAGTCCTGCGTGACTCCTGCTTTCTCATACATCATGTATTTTGATCAGAGAAATAAAAGTTATTGTTGTTGTTGTTGTTGTTGTTGTTGTAGTAGTTTTATTGTTGCGTTTTGTGTCACTTATAAAGTACAATCACATTCGAAATTGAAAGAGGAATATTAAAGTATACTTGTTTATTAAAAAAAATAGTCTAAACGACATATAGTTTTCAAAAACAGTGATAGCAAGATACCTTAAGTTTACGTGTGGTATCAGGCCATATTCCTATTTAACACCTCAGTTCATCAGTTTGGCTAAAAGTAATTAAACTCCTTTATGACGTGCCGAGAGCCCTATAAAAGAGCCATTATAGCTTATTATAAACACATAATGAACACGTTCAACTAGAAATCAATAAGTGATTAATCCTGATGAATCCACAATGAAGTTTAGTTAATGACGGTTCATTACGATATAAACTATTTTTTTCTGAATAAAATAGCTTCTTTTAAATTATTGGTTAATGCAAGTCATGGTGACATTGGAGTAGAGGTCACTTAGCACGCATATTCAGTCTATTTTAAATATTTCATTCATAACCTGTGTACAATGCAAACAATTTCGATCTTGAACTTGATGTTCTATATACAAACATGACCTTCGATAGCATAATGGGTACCATCTGATACTCATTGCAAATCACTAAGATCTAGAAATCACATGGTTTTATGAAATGAACCTTAAAATTGCACAAGTTATGGAAATACGTTCGAGACATGCATGCTACAGAAAAATGACAAAGTATGGTAATGAAAAATAATAACATTATTATTATTATTATTATGTGTATTATTATTATTAGTAGTAGTATTTTTCATGGAGAGAACTGTAACTAATGTTGTAATAACTTGTAGTTTAATCTATTTGCGTTTGTTGCTATGAATATTGTTATAATAAATTGATGTATTGTAACATATCTGCAATAAAATATTATTAAATTAATAGTAGTAGCAGCAGTAGCAGCAGCAACAACAGCAGCAGCAGCAGCAGCAGTAGTAGTAGAAGAAGAAGAAGAAGTAGTAGTAGTAGTAGTAGTAGTAGTAGTAGATTCTTTCGGAGATTTGGCGCACCCTGTAACCTGGTTTACCCACCCGCCAATTCACACCCACCCCTCCCCCTCTACCAACCCCAGCGGCCTTTTTGCCACTGACCGTCCCAATGCAGTAACCCTATTGTCAACCATTTCATTTTTGTGATGTCATACACATTGCCTCATATTTATCCTTGTAATACGTGTAACCTCGTAGTCCTTGTTTGACGAGATACATTTGTTTCTAAGTCAATAAAGGATCCGTTCTGTAATTTTGCTTGTTTCGATGTGTGTTTTTTGTTGACTGTCACCTTCACCTTTTCACCTCGTCTACATCATAGTGATATAAGTGCACTTGTCATGATGGCTCGATCTTCCAGTCACCTTCACCATGTCTACAACATAGCGATATAAGTGCACTTGTCATGGTGGCTCGATCTTCTAGTCACCTTCACCATGTCTACAACATAGCGATATAAGTGCACTTATCATGATGGCTCGATGGTTTAACGCAACACTGCTGTATCTCCTCCTATATTTATATGTAGTTACAACAGTGTTGCGTTGAACCGTCGAAATAATGATTGTATATAATGTTACATGATTTACCGGGAGTGTATATTTACATGTTTGTTATGCGTATTGATATAAAATACATGATACGTTTATAAAATTTTGTTTAATTAATTTAAAATCGTATATAGTACAAAGGTAAACAAATATGAAATACATTTTAATACAGTTTTGAAATATTTACATTGCGATTATCATGATTATATGTCATATAATGTAAATACAGAAGGCAAGCACAGAGTGGTTCTAATATTAAGAGGTTATTAACTGGGGTATTGTGTGCCTCTTTGTGATATTGGCCCGCGACAGCCCGAGAGCTTTCGCTTTTATGTGCTAAAACAGGACCATTATTATACATAATTTCACTTAATTATATATCGTTGAGCGTTAAATGAGTGTTATTGTTTTAAAACTGAAAACTCAATGTCAGTTAACAGAAGAACAATCTCCGCCCGTCCAACAAATAAGTGTACGTACACATCTGACCTCTTAAACGAAGCATACAGAAGAGGTTTTACAGAAGAATCTCTGCATAATACCGACGTACACATCTGACCTCTTAAACGAAGCATACAGAAGAGGTTTTACAGAAGAATCTCTGCATAATACCGATGGTACTATAAAATACATTATACAATAACCAATAGCTACACACAATAACAACGAATACGGATATAGCTAAACGTTTGTAGTTGTTTGTGGTGAAAATCAATGTCACAACGATAATGAACGGAATCCTGATTTTACGATCGGTACCTCGCTCTGTTACACTTTAGTGCCAATAGCATATCAATAAAACATATAAACAGCATCCAGTCAAAGAGACTTCTAGCAATATAAGAAAACAATAGGCAGTTAAATATTTTTAGGATCTCAAAATTGTCAATATCAAGACCGCTCCCCTGGAAGGGTGATTAACAGTAGCAATATAAGAAAACAACAGGCAGTTAAATATTTTTAGGATCTCGAAATTGTCAATATCAAGATCGCTCTCCTGGAAGGGTGAACAACAGATTCTTATGATGAGCTGAGCTCCAATATACAGTAAAACTAACGGGATATATCCCATCGAGGTCGCGATAAAAGGACTTACGATGCATATCGCTATCAAAGGGATGAAATATAATTATAACACGAATAAGTAACACCCAGATAAACAATTTAAAGGTCACAACATCCCACATCCATACCACCGAGTGCGCGACAAAAAGACTACCCATCTCATAAGCATGCATATCATAACACGATTAAAACACTTAATTAAACAAATATAACACTGTAGCCTTACTCATCAACAGAATAAACCACAATCTAACGTATTTCAAATTATAAGATGCCTATATTTTGTATAACACTGTCATCTATTGCTACCCGAGGGGCTAACCAACACAATGTTAAAACCGCACAAATACTATACAAAACCTATGCGAACTTGGAGCCAACTCACAAAGGTACAGTTCGTGTTTGTTTGTTTGATACTGTGGGGTTGTAACATTCAACAAGTACTATTACTCAGTTTCCTTTATATAATCATGTTTAACAATATTATTTTGTACGCAGTTAAGGTGTATATTACTTTTTGATACCATTAATGATAACAGTATTAATTGTGTGGCGAAGCAAAGCGTGGTGCTATTGTAGTTGCTGTTTACTAAAGTTGCATGGGGGTGATATGTGTCATAAACATGAAATTACAAATGTGTTTATACCCATATTATACTCCATAAAAGGGGAATTTTTAAACGTATGCTAATATAAACCCATATTATGTTTTTTCCCATCCGCATTTATCGTCCCACGGGTGACTCATAATAAAATAGTATTACCAGTAGTTCTTCAATTTAACATCTGACTGTCAACTGATAATTCAAACCATCCCTGTCTAGGAAGGAAATGTGTTATTATTCTCAAAGGCATTGTTCCGACATACTATATAGCTTTGTACTTTTAAGAGATGGTGTATTGATTAAGACGCAGACGATTTAAACGCAGACGACATTTTGTATACACTTTAAACGTTACCTACTTTACCTATTTATTTTGCATTTGAAAGGTCAGTTAGTACTAGAAAATATGAAAGCTATATGGACATCTCGAACAGTGGATATCTCAAACAGTGGACATTTTAAACAGTGGACATCTCAAACAGTGGACATCTCAAACAATGGTCACCTCAAACAGTGGACATCTCAAACAGTGGACATCTCAAACAGTGGACATCTCAAACAGTGGTCATCTCAAACAGTGGACATCTCAAACACAAACGGGTTGAAAATAGGGCTACCACCATGGAACGGTCAGTGGCACAAATGCCACGAGGGGTTTAACTAAATGTAACAATTGCATTTAACCACCAAAGATTAAATCGGTGTCCAGACTGATCAATAATGTGTTTATGTAAGCTATAATTTAGGTTATTTTTAATTACCCATACGCATCAACGCTTCCGATAATTGCTTGGTTCTTACTGAATTAATAAAGCAAACCTATTGTTTAATTTTTGTTTATAATAAACATACGTTTTATGAAATTATTTCAAAAATGTTCAGATATCTTTCATCAAACCGAGTGGTTCAAAACGGTTTACTGATTAAGGTACATCTTTTATTATTGTTTTCTGTTCCTTATTGTTTTGCCTTGTCAGTGGAAATGAACACCGACATCGGAAGCAATTAAACGGAAATTGTTAACAATTGCCATTGATGAACCATAACTACAACACATTATAATCAGTAAATTAGCATGATGAAGGTATTTCAGCAAAAAATGTCACATATTTAGCGAAGTGCATAGTGGCATTGTTACGAGCCATACCAGTGGTGTGAACAACTTGTATGCTATAATTACTTTCAATAATATATACGTGTTTATCCTTAAATTTGTTTACTCATACCTAAATATTTCTCTTGCTCTTCTCCAGAACATGTTTTAATATATGTGTGTATTTGTATTTAGTATGTCTTGTATGTAATACCGCCTCAATGCTGATGGCGATGGACATTGTAAAATGTTTATGCTTTAATAAAAAAAAAAAATAAAAAAAAATTGTTACTGTGATGTTACCAGTCGTTACACCTTGTACTATGCTTCGTTAATATATGTTGAGTCATTTGGAAAAGTCCAGTGAGATAATAGCAGCAACACAGTCCGTTTAGGTTTATGCGTTTTCTAATAGAAATGAAAATATTTTAGAGAAACAAGTATAGCGGATCTTACAAGAGTGTTATCTTCATATGAAAACACTTATTTTTTAATTATATTGATATTTTACGAGCCTTATCGAGTAAAATCTTGACAGAATTCATGAGCTGGTATTAAAGAGTTTTTTAGAGTTAATTGCAACTTTTCATTGCTTACAACAATTAAGAATTTATAAAACAATAAACGAATAGTATTTGAATTTAGGAATACAGTTCTGTTTTCTGATAATTAAAAAACAAAAACAGTTTTGTTTGTGAAACAAATCCATATTTTAAGAGCATTTATTTAGAAATTTCATATTCTATAGTTATAACTACACATTTAGATGGGGATGTTTCCCGAGATACTTCTTATGGGTCTATGTTTCTCAACTTATTCGTTTTTCTAGAGCTTGTACTCGAGTTGAGGACTTTAATATTCGTAATCTTTGTATAATTGAAAAGCTACTCCATCATGGCTACCGTTACCATAAACGTATACCCTAGAACCTGGTTTAAAACCCCAGCGGCCTTTTTTGCCACTGACCGTTCCAAGGCGGTAGCCTATTGTCAGCCCTTGGGTGTTTGTCATTACGTGGTCACGACTTAACATCATTAAGCGATTGGAAAGCTTAGCAGGACTTTATAACGGATATTTCGACAATAAAACACGTTTAAAAACATTTTTTACTGAAAGAATGCGATAACCGGATTAAAATAACCTATTAAATGTTTTAATTTTACAATAAGAACATATTTTAAGCCGAATTAAAGTTTTATTTCGTACCCCAGCCAACCCCGTTTTCGCTTTTTGGAGAAAGGGTTGGATGGGGTATGGAAGTTAATACTCGGACCACGTAATGGATGTCTTATCTTGCCTTTTATTAATCTTTATATATAGTTGTTCTTTGTTTCTTTGTGTGTTTGTGATTTTCTGTCGTCCTTTAAAGGGACACATGGCAATCTTGAGTTTTATTCAAACATTTAAATTTGCTCCTCCATTTACTTATCCTGCGTCATTTTGACTTTAAAACTGATTGCATATAATTAAATAAAAAATTGAAATACTGGTGCAATATTATAAAAAGTTAGTAATATGCAAAAATAATTTGCTTGGAACTATTCTAACAATTAATATTAATGATTGAACAAATGCAAATTAAGAGGAAAACTAACGGGAAGCCGTGAGTTTTTAAAAAATCAAGATTGCCGTGTGTCCCTTTAATTCTACTTTTGGGTCAATTGACATAGCATATACAATGTATCTTTTATACTTCGGTAAAGATCGGTTGTACGTTCATAGGTTGTTTCGTTGAATGGTGTTTTAGGTTATAAATGATGTTCGATTTTTTTAGCAATGGTTCTATTCAAGAAAATGTGGATCTTCCTCCACCACTAACAATTTGACCGTCCACCATCCTTAAGAATCGTTTTTGACAGAATCTTTTATGACTGTACGTGAACACTGGACCAAGTGTATGTGCTATGGAACAAAAACCAGAATTGACGGATATAGAAGAAGATGTGTTCAATTGCATCTATACTTTACGTTAATTTTGTAAACAGATTTTCTATTTTACGCTGTAATAATTTATAGACATTAGTTTAACAAATAATTTCCAGTTATATTAAAGTATTTAACTTCATCTGTATCGATTGATCCCTCTGCAGTCAGTCATTTTTCTCTTGATCGATGGCAGTCATTTTTCTCTTGATCGATGGCAGTCACTTTTCTCTTGATCGATGGCAGTAATTTTTCTCTTGATCGATAACTGGTCAACCTCCTGGGATTCTATAATTGCACTTTATGAAAAAATGAGATATAGGGTCCTGTAGAAACCACAGCGTCCGAGCGCAATGGCATCGTAGGTTCACACTGTACTGCAAACAAGGACAATACAATGAAAGAGACAAAAAACAACAGAAAGGGTGGTGAAGACAGGGTTACCGACTTGGAACGGTCAGTAGGCAATAAGGTCTACTGGTTAGCTTGAATCGATTTTATATGACCATGAAAAGGCAATTAGGTTCAAGAACTTTGAAACCTCAGTTGTTTTTTCGGTCGTACCCTGAAATAGCTTTTTCTGCAACTGTTGTGGTTGTTTAGTACAATGAGGTGTTTCTAATTTCAAATTGATGTTTTGCACAATATGTGTATCGTTTTCTAATTTCTTCGGATGTTGACTTTATTGTTAGTGAAATTTCATTTCAAAAGGATGTGAGTAACACTGTATTCACCATTATTTGTGTTGTTCATTGTCCTGTTTGTTGCCTATTTACTTTGCTCATTTCCTTTAGTCTGTGTTACTATGTTTTCTAATGAACCATAATTCTCAGTTTTGTCACGTTTATGTCTTTTAAGAAAGCATATAGCATTCATGTTAGTGGTAGTTGATGGTTACTTAATAGTTCTAATTACCTTAGTCAATCTTTATTTGGATAATATGATGAAGTTTCTAAGCTACGACTATGATGCATATTTTGTTACATTGCCAGTTAACAGCGAGAAGGAAATGTACAATTCATTTTGTCGACAACTGGTATAAATGCTTGTACCAAAACAATCTGAAATATATTCCAACGGAAGACTGGGAATTTTAACTATAGCATTTCTATTTAAAACATTTTTGTGTTTTTGGTTTTATCCTGTTTTATCTGAAACTAGTAGCAAATGGTTTTGTCCAATACGCCCACAAGTAATATGAGACTGTGTTTTTATTAGACTAATGGAAACAATAAAATGTTACTTATGCAGAAGAAATTAATACAGTTTCAGAAGCAGAAACGGATGTACCTTCAAATAAACGGTCACGTTGCCATTATACAGGAATCTCCGTATAGTTAACGTGTCATATCTCATTATAAATATCTCATAAAGTACTTAAGCGTTCAATTGCTGTGAAGAGTACTTTGAGCGGAATTAAAAACTAAAGTCAATACATAGGCTAGCACTCGTAAAGTGCAAACCACTCCCCCACCCACCCAAACAATGTGTTTGAATGATACACAGGCTTGTCCGTTCGTATGTATGTGTGCCCTTTCTAAAGCATAAAAAAAGAGTATGATAATGGACCTTTGGAAACGGCCGAGCACGACACATACGAAATATTGCAGTCTCGGTTTGATTGAGACTGTTCATGAGTGGTAGTGAAATATGCTAGCTACCGCTCACGCCCTCTAGCCCCGGGCTGAGCAGAACTCAATATTAATAAAATCAACAGCACAAAATTTTAACCATCCCGAAGATGGCATGCATATGGCGGTGCTCTAAACCCGTTTAATGTATCTTAGTTTCCTGAAACTTATCAACTTAGTGCTTAGTTGTAATTTGATTTCATAAGATATACTGAACCAAACAGCTAACGTGCCAGTAGACATACTGAACCAAACAGCTAACGCGCCAGTAGACATACTGAACCAAACAGCTAACGCGCCAGTAGACATACTGAACCAAACAGCTAACGCTCCAGTAGACATGCTGAACCAAACAGCTAACGTGCCAGTAGACATGCTGAACCAAACAGCTAACGCGCCAGTAGACATGCTGAACCAAACAGCTAACGCGCCAGTAGACATACTGAACCAAACAGCTAATGCGCCAGTAGACATACTGAACCAAACAGCTAACGCGCCAGTAGACATACTGAACCAAACAGCTAACGCGCCAGTAGACATACTGAACCAAACAGCTAACGCGCCAGTAGACATACTGAACCAAACAGCTAACGCGCCAGTAGGCATACTGAACCAAACAGCTAACGCGCCAGTAGACATACTGAACCAAACAGCTAACGTGCCAGTAGACATTACCTTTAATGTATGAACTTATTATGTGCCGACTGGTACCGTAAATTTACAGTCGATATTGACAATATATTTGTTTCGTTTAGAATGAAATTTGTTTTGATTTATTGATTGTTATTAAATTAAATTAATGTTGAGATATTAAAGGTATTGTCTACTAGTGCGTTAGCTGTTTGGTTCAGTATATATATATCTTTATAATGTCAATATAGCGTGCTTATAGTGTAAACGTGGCAGTAAATATGTCACACTATTTGATTACAGAGCACAGCTTATTTATCTTCGTGAAAATTGCTGCACATATTACCATAATCAAGCTGTGTCTTTGAGCAGCTATTTACTTTTACATCTATCAATCTGAAGACGTTTCCAAGGAACAAGGTAGTTATTTCATCTTTCATTAGATATATTTTTGGAGCTTTTTTTACTCATAATATCTACCTAGAGGAGTTCTGCCTTTTGATCAGTCTTTTTTTTTTTCTTTTTTTTTGTTGTTAATTTTTTTTTTGTGCGTTTGCCTAACAAACTATTCCCTTGTGGAGCCTAACTTGAAACCATATGATGAAAATAATTATAAAAGTCAAACAGGAAATGCAGCATTAACAGAACACAGTAAACTCAAAAAAGCGCAAAAGGACAAACATGAATGGCAATGTTAGCAGAGAATAAAGTCATATGACGTCACAAACACAAAAAGGGTTGACAATAGGGCTACCGCCTTGGAACGGTTAGTGGCAAAAAAGGCCGCTGAGGTTCTAGTGTGCACCAAACCTCACACTTACCCTACTGTCATCCAAATAAAACGGGAAAGTGTAAATAAAGAAATCCACGCCATGAACTAACTATTCTCTAACCAACAAGGCAGCATTAATAGGCAATATAAGTAAAACACAAATATGCTCGTGTATATATAAATATAACAAATAAACTGTGGCCTAGAAAGCCACAAAGAAGTTAATCAGTGACTTGGTTGGCAGAAGCGAGAGCAACAAGAACATAAGCCATTGAGGGCACGACAAAAGAAGATGGCAGACAAACATCAAACGTCACCGTCCATTTGGCCTTTAGATAGACGTCATCATAAGTTCCACAGCCTGTCCGGTCATCGCACAATTGAGGAGGAAGGCATAGTGGCGAACTGTAAACTTCATAAAGCTTTAGCACAATATTGTTGAACATGAACTTTACCGTCAGTAAAACAAGATGTTAAAAGTCTGGAGATATTTGTAGTAGTGCAAAAGCTAGAATTGGAAATAAAACCGGCTTTATATGGTTGTTTATGTAATTTGGGAATCCAGTACATCGTTGGAAGTCTGATTTTCTTTTCGTCTATTCCAGCCTTGAAAATCTGGCACTGAGTCATATACGTCATGATAACATTGTCTTCAGTAGATTGCACTGGAGTATACGCATTTGTACTGCCGAATTCCTGAGATAAAACATTGACGTAATGGAGGCGTCAAACAATAATTATATTATTAGCTGCTTTATCAGCAGAAACTAAAACAAAATTATCATGAAATTCCTGGGTTTCCGAACGAAAACCTGGGTCTAGGTGGAAGTAGGGAGGGGTTAGTAGAATAGAAGTTAATACGGATAAACTATGATGTTAAAACTAGTATTTTTGCAAGTAGAAAGGGAGTTAGGGTCAGCATGTTCTCTACGATACCATTTACTACTAAAATCCGCAATGGATTGGGCGGCATGACCACGGCATGCATTAAAATTAAAACGGCAATCTATGCTTCGGACCTTTAGAAAACAAATGCCGAATACGTTGATCTATAATATCAAAATTACCAGTAATTCTTTTAGAAAATGACTGACGTGATCAGACTCCTTGTCAATATTGGGGTCGGAGAACATGCTGCGTATAGCTTTAAATTATGGAAGCGGTGTTATACAAAGGATATGTTCGAATGCAAATTTTGCCTGCTTCCTCGTCCATCAGCTTAAGTGAAGAAATGGATAGAGAGGTGAGACCCATGAGACCTCAGATTTACGCGTTCGAATGGAAAATATAGCAAAAATGTCAATATAAGTCTCTTTTGAAATATTTCTTTGTTGATAACTATTACCATTAATGCCCAGTGGAAATGGTGTCTGCAAGTTTTTCATCCACTTTAGTTCTACTAAATGTCTAGCTTTTATTTTAAAGCTTTTGGTTGCATCATTATCCTAAATTATATATTCAACAGGTTGAACAGTAACGGTTACTAAAATCTTGATTTATCTCGATGCAAAGTGGAAATGCATGTAAGGGATACGTGCATTAAAACATAAATAAACAGTTCACTGCTACAATGTGTACTTGTACGATTGCGTTATCAAAGTGATGTGCAATTATGAAAACCATATAAAGCGAATAATCAATTAGATATAATACGTGTGACATCACACACTTAAAATGTTGACAATGCGGGAATCTCCTAGGAGATTTAAAACGAATTACAGCGTCACCAATTCTTACTTTTACCCTGGCAAACAACGAAACAATATATGAGTGGGACAGGTATCCGAATGCATATGTTTCCTTCCCCTCACTCTGGGTGGGTCTAAATCACCTTTATCGTATTGATTAGCCGTTAAACAACATTCATTATCTCTTCAAAGAACAACACCAGTAATCTATTATATTATATTGCAACAGAAAATAATTCGTCAGCTGTGTTATACTATTTGCCTATTACTATGGAAGACGGATGCGGCCATTTCGACTTCGCGACCTCGCGACTTTTCGCCCTGTTAATACAAGGCGAAAAGTCGAAGGCGAAAAGTCGCCAACACGAAAAGCCGAAGGCGAAAAGTCGCCAACTCGAAAAGTCCAAGGCGAAAAGTCGCAAACCCGCCGTTTTGGACGAAATTTCGACTCGCAATGTCGCCAATCGACAGTTTAAAATTTCGACTTTTCGCCACGAAATTTCGTCCAAAACGGCGTGTTTGCGACTTTTCGCCTTCGACTTTTCGGGTTGGCGACTTTTCGCCTTCGACTTTTCGGGTTGGCGACTTTCGTGATGGCGACTTTTCGACTTCAAGATATATATCCCGTTTGTTGTCTCACTTGCAATAGTCATTTCTGGAAGACGGATGTGGCCATTTCGACTTTTCGCCTTCGACTTTTCGCCTTGTTAATAACCCTTTCCACAAGGCGAAAAGTGTTTTTTGTTGACTGTGTTCTGTGCAAGCCACATTTCCTGTTCGATTGTTAGCTTAAGTCGTTGGTAGGGGGCGTGAGAGGTGCTGCAACTTGTATTACCTATCATGAACAGACTCAATAAAACCGCGTCTGCTACTTTTCTCTCTTGTTTATGTTTGTTACTTCCAATAGATCCCTTTTGCAGTATTTATTGACATTCACACCGACGTTTGTTGTGCTGTGTGGGGCTGCAAAACGTCTCCCAAACTACAAATCATTAGTGTTATTACTTACTGGTCCTTAGGGACCAACAACCCCAATCTGTGTGACCTTAAAGTAGAATACAGCTCAAGCCAGTGCTAGGGGGCGTGAGAGGTGTTACAACATATATTAACTCTCATGAACAGACTCAATAAAACCGGGTCTGTTATTTTTGTCTCTTGTTTGTGTTTGTTGACTCCAAGGGATCCCTGTTTCCGTATTTGTAGACGTACTTTTAATAGTGTTGCTATTTGGCACCCATTTGGGCAAACCGAATATCCTTTTATTCTAAATAATAGTTCACCCTGTCAAGAAATTCAATACTTTAATACTGTGCGACGTTGGTGTGCACTATTTAATATTTCAAGAAATAAAACATGATAGTGTATTATGGTTGTCACTGTATTATATGTTTGATAGAGTATTTATCATATGAATTACTATATGATGGTATCTATCTTAAGTATTAGGTGAAGCTTATTAAACTTAATGAATTATTATGCATCGTAAAATAGATCTAAAACGGGATGCACTTGAACCGTCCTTACTAGAAAATTATCGATATCTATTGATCCTATCTGTCAATTATTTATAGCAGTTAGAGTTTGGGATATTTACCTACGGTCTTGGCATGCCTTGATTATATTCTAGAAATAACCGCTACTTGATTATATCGTTATTTAAACTATGAATGTTAATTAAACCAATCATATTAAATAAACCGAATCGTGTGGGTGCGACGGTACCGTGCATACGGGCGAATTTTAATTGGATATTAATGACTAATATTGCTACGAGTGGTACTTCATCGTATTCATTCAAACGGCATCATTATTCTGAAGTCTATATTCAATTAAATGTATTTTATGTATTTGTTTTAATAACATATGCAATGTAATTGAAGGTATATATTCATTTAAATGTATTTTAGCGGCTGTTTTGTCACTTAACGTTCCAGGAGGTATCCCTGTTGTCAATTCGTTTGTATATGTGGTGTCACTTGCCCTGTGTTTAATTAACATTGTTCGTTTTAATGCTTGATTATGGTTGGCTGTGTTCTGTGAAAACTACTTTTCCTGTTCGATTTCTATATCTACTTTTGCAATAACCTAAACAAGCAATGTAATGTATGAGGCTGATACTGATTTTACATCAAAAGAGTATTAACTGAGATATCTAAATATTTAAAAAGTAATTTCAAATGATAAACAAATCCCTTATTTTGGGGTCAGGTGGCATTCACCTCCATCCCAACCCCGTATTTTGTTTTTATTTCCTGCAGTTTGTTGCATTTCCCAGACAATGTCTTTCAGTTTTCCGCATGACATTTTTTGTCAACAATTGATACATGTACTGTATCGGTATTTCAAGTTCTATTAAAAGTCAACCGGGGCAACTGCCTCGGAGTGCCTCATGGTAGCTACAGGCCTGATCTTCTCATCTTAGAGTGCGGACCTACGAGTTCGGACGCTGTGGTTTCTATAGGACCCTACATCTCATTTTAACAGGAAATTAAATTTTGCAGACGAATTAATTTGCTTTCTATTTCCTATCATGTTTCGGTAATAATCTGTAGTAAATATGATTGCAGCCATATTATGTTCGTAAGTGTGTTCATTCTTTCCTTGCCTCTATTGTATATACATCGATTACGGAAAAAAATAACGTTTAAGAATCTCAAGTATAAACTTTGCATAGATTAGGTGATTTTCTGAATTTAGAATTTCGAGATTTCTTTTCTCGTTCTTGAAAACTCACAATTTCACAAAATAAAGTCAATTTGAAAGTTAAATTTGTTATGTTTTATATTTCGAAATTCGGTCAATAATCTCAAACGGCGGTCAATAGCTTAAGGTCGGTTAATAAGTAAAACATTAAAGTGTACACAAACTCATTTGAAAACTTGGTCGAAAGGTATGTCAGTCCCTTTTGTAAAATAAAAGAAAACAATTTTACTGCGACCGACTTGGTCATTGTAAGATGTTTTTTCTCTTTTTTTTTTGCATAAAGAGACATTCATAAATGTTGGGTCTGACGTTAAAATGACCTTGATATCACCAAATGTCATTTAATCTGCAGTGGTCTTTGTCAAGGTGTGCGGTCAATATTTCAGCATTAGGTCAGTGATCTAAAAAGATAGGTCAATAATTTAAAAATATGTCAGGGTCCGTATTCATAAGCTTCTTAGCAATACCTTAACTTAAGCCAAATTCTTTAATTTTTAAACACTTTTTTTCTATCGTTTTAAGTTTTCTATCGTTTTAAGACATCTTCTTTATATGTTTAATAATGGTTTGGATTAATAAAACCCACAGCTAAAATACTGTCTTAAAATAGATGCTCTGTAGTGTCGTCGAGAGGTTAATAAGGATAGTTTAACAATGTAAAAATCTTCAATATTGACTTAAAGGTACACAGGCTCTATAGCAATCGATTTCTTCTTCGTAGGCGTGTCCTTATTTGTAACTTCCTGTTCACCAGCTCATTTCGAAATCGGGTATTTAAGCAAGAAAATATAACGCAGGACATCATTTAGTCTATAGACATCGACCAGTGCACATCGTACCTGTACACACGTAATGTTATGATTTACAGAAGAACAAAAATCCTCTTTCGGCACTCGAGCACACGACCTTCTGATTTCAAGTCAGGTGCTCTATCCACGCTTCTTGAGGAAATGGTATACTATTTACCATTTATTAAGAGGCAAAATAACTATATGCTACAACATACCAATAAATAGCCGTGGTCTAGTGGTCAAACGTACATCCATCAAAACCTAAAAGCGCAACGTCTTTTGTTCAAATCCCGTTCCGGGAAAGTTCTTTGTTATCATATTCTGAAGCCGTATATTTATCGATGTTACCTGTACGAAGGCTATATAAAAATGTGATATTGTATGCATCGATTTCTGCCTTATGACCTCTTATGACTTATGACTTTTGGGGTGTTAGTCGATTTGAAACTACTTCACACGTGACTCATTCACATTCATGAGTTATTACCAGCTAAAATAGAGACTGTGTAGCTTTAAGTTGCTTTATGCATACGGACCCCGATGACTAAGTAAACTACCGCTTAATTTCTAAAAATGAAACTTACAAACCAAATCAAACTGATACTATACTAAATATCAAACAAACAAACAAAAAATAATAAAACGTGAGTGTCTGTAAGACCTAAAATGTCTGGATAGAATAGCACATCTATATGTTTTTCACACTATGAAATCGAATTATTTCGTAATAACTGCATGTGCTTATATAAGCAGGTTGCTAACTGCTTCCCGGTCATATGATAGCAACGGATGTAAGTGTATGTTCTTGATTTTGTTCTACAATGCAGGTGATCCTGACCTACGGCTGAAAGGTAATATGTCGGTAAATGTATTTTATTACCAATGACGGTATCGGAGGAGATGTCACCTAAAGTTTCATTTTTTTCAGTATTGTTTAGACTACTTTGTGTGACAATAAGAAATAATGTGGCAAAGTTTCATTGAAATAGGTTCAGCAGTTTCAGAGAATATGTATATGTTTATGAAATTACTCAGGACAACTGACTACGGACGAAACTCATTCGCAGAAGCTCGCCTGGGCTTTTCCCTGTAGACATTAAAAGTGCATTGAGACATATTCCAAATAGGACATGCCACGATAGCCATCGAGGTAAATATCAGACCATATTTTTTGAACCCCGAAGTCTGACAAGGAGACATGATTTGAGTTTTACAATTAGGACCTAATTGCGTTACATACTTTAAGTACATGTTACAATGTTTGTTTGTTTGTTTGTTTCTATGGTGTTTTACGTCATTTTCAACACATGTAATGTTACATATGACGGTCGATTGTTTGTGGTGGAGGCAGACCACCCACTTTTCCTGGGTAGAACCAGTACTATACACCTCCCGCCATCCGTAAGAATCGACACTTCCTCACTTACAAGTCGAGCTTCCTGTGGGATTTGTGTCTGTTTCAATGTTTATATTTCTTATAAACATATATATTGAGTAGATAGTTGACGGTAAAGTATTAAAAAATGATAAAATATTAAACTATTACACCAAATATACATATACAAATCGAACAGGAAAAGCAGCATTCAAGGACGACAGTCAACCACAAACAAACACAGAAACAAAGAATAAATTTAAAGATGAATAAAAGGCCAAATAATACATCACAAACACAAAAAGGTTGACAATAGGGCTACCGCATTGAAACAGTCAGTGACAATAAAGGCCGCTAGGGGTTTAAACCAGATTCTAGAGTACATCAAACCTAACACTTAACTTACTGTCAACACAATAAAATGGACAGTTTAATAAAGAAATCCCCGCCATAAACTATTGTCTAACCCAACAGCATTAATAGGCAATATAAATCAAACCAAAAGATGCTCGTACATATATAAATACAAAAATAAAATAGCCTAGAAAGCCACAAAGAAGGTACTCAATGTCTTGGCAGAGGCCAGAGCAACAAGAGAATAAACCATTGAGGGCACAACAAGTCAAGACTGCAGACAAACATCAAACGTCACCGTCCTTTTGAGCTTTAGGTAAACGTCATCATAGGGTTCACAGCCTGTCCGGTCATAGCACAATCAAAGAGGAAAGCATAGTGGCGAACTGTAAATCGGTCCACCACCAAGCATGCAGTGCGTTGCAAAATGATAGGGTCATAACCTCTTTTGATAAACTTTTTAACATTAACAAGTTTAACAAAGATAAGTATGAAAGTGATCATGACCAAGGATCTTACGAAAGAGTATGAGAATGGACCTTTGGAAACGACCGAACATGACACATACGAAATATTGCAGTCTCGGTTTGATTGAGGCTGTTCATGAACGGTAGTGAAATATGCAAGTTTGTAAACCACGTCACCATAGAAGTCAGGTTGTGAATAGTCCTTGTCGCAGAAGAGTTCTTAAATTACTTTCATATTTGGAAAGAAGATCAGGATTAATAAAATTTTGCAAAGGTTTTACGAAGTTTATGGTAACGGTAACCCTGATCTTTTTAGTTATACAACGATTACGATAATTAAAGTCCTCAACTTGAGTACAAGCTCTAGAAAACGAATAAGTTGAGACACATAGACCCCATAAGAAGTTGCTCGGGGAACATCCCTATCTAAATGGGGATAATTAACAATATCAAAATTAAAATCATCTCTCTTGTCATATATTTTGCTAATTATTTCACCATATTCAATGGAGAGATGTAAATAAAAAAAAGCATCATTTTACATTGTACGTACTGCAAAAAATAAGTTACAATCAAGGGGAGAGAAAAGGAAGTAATGAAACACAGTAAGTATAATATATATAGCATTTTATGTCGCTTGTGACTGTGTCTACTTGTAGCGGCGAGCTCTTTGCTTAACTTTATAGTGATGACACATAAGCCACACACCGTAGGCACGTGACACATTATAGTGCCACTGGCCGACCAATCCTAGCATTAAAAAGCCGGGGATTTTACGTCTCACAACACAGTTAATTTTACATAGCTCTGCATATGTAGCAAGTCCCCTCTGGACCACTGTAGAACTTAATGAATTATCTTAAAAATAGTTTCTTTGTGAAACTTGATGTCTGTTGCGCGAAATATCCAGCAAAACACACGGGGTTGACCAATTTGCTTTTTTTTGATATCAATAGTTTGAAGAGACCCTCTTGTATTTGTCCATTTCACTGACATTTTCGAATGTATCACTACCCAATATTAGATTCTCAGATCTGGGCTCAAAAACATTCAGGCATATCCTAACCTGTATGAAATCATGAACGTGTCCCATTCTTGTCACCTGCAACAAAAAAAGAGAAAGTATTTGCACATTTTAAGAAATAAACAAGAACCGAATAACACAGATCTGTTTTTTAAGCTCCAGAAAGTTCTACCGTGACTGGCAAGGGAAATAACTGTTTACTGAGACCTAAACACACGACCACATGCATACGATGCTGACGCACTATAACTAAACCACCGCAGTGGCACGACGGAACACATAGTCGGGACAATAGAACATGTTGAATAGGGGAGAGTTGTAGTCGGACCAAAATAATGGAAATTAGGAGAATTTGATAGCGAAAACTACCTGTTCGATGTACTGAATTTAAACGCAAACCATCCCATTTTCATACAGTGATGTTTCAAATTGTCGTTAGGACTGACTATAATACTATTTTTCTGCTCAATCTTGGTTATATGTACACACGTATGTTAAACTAGGACTTGTTTTCGTATACTTGTTTTAGAACAAATTAAACACATTGTAAAATGCAAGAATATGATTTATCTTGCATTCATCGACGTCGATACTTGATACATTCAACGCAACATGTACATGTTGGTTGTTGTGTTGTTGTTTTTATTTCAGTCCAAGAAGCTCAGGTAGAAGGTAATTCCACAACAATGTTATGTTCAATTGTTTTCTATTGCTTATTGCACACATTCAGACAGTTTGCATTCATAAAGAATGCATCCATAAAAAATGCAGTTTGCATTCATAAAGAATTTAGTTTTGGTTATATGTTTCATTTTATAGATATACTGAGGCGTTCTTAGTTCTGTATCTATTGTACTTTTAAAGGTGCATCCAGTCAGATTTGTTGTTTTTTCAAATTTAGGTGAGGTTTAACTTTTAATTAGGAGTACGTATATTACAGATAGTTGTGATACAATAACTTGTTTTTGTAAAGATTCCAATAAAGTTAATTTGATATCATTATTTGTTCTGTCTACGTTTTAGTTCATGATTTTAGTCTTTGGTATGCTTTAAACATGTGTATGATTACCGTGTTATTTAATTGCCAAACGTATTTTGCAGAGACTATACGAGGGCTGTTCAAATAATACGTGGACCTTTTTTATATCGCACTCATTTATTGACGTAAACCTTTAAGATTCATATATGTTGTAATCCAACTCATAAGAAATCAAATGATTTGAACAAAAAATCGATACCATGTCTATTTACATTGCAGTGAATGATATAATGGGGCAATACGAAGCAGTCCAAAATGTGACCTCTGTATTTCGTAACTGCATTTTGGAAATTGCTAAATAAGATCAAAATCGTAAGCAAAAATACACAAAACTAAAGTAGATCAATGGTATTCCAAAACTACAATTATGAAATTTTATGAATATGGAACAAGGAGTACTATGATAAATATAAATAAGTAGACGAACACTTCCTTGCTTTTAAGTCGAAATTGACGACGTCAGAAAAAATCACGGAGCACTAAAATGTTAATACAATATTAAAGCACAGGATTTTTTAATAAAACAAAAAGTTTAATACAAAAATGAAATACAGAAACAAACAATTTTAAAATCTTACATATTTTTTTCAAAATATATATGTTAATAAATTAAAATACCGATATATTTTCAATAAACATGTCTTTTGGAATGCCGACTATGCCATTTGTTTTCTAAATATTTTGAATATTTATGCTAATCTCGATCGAATTCGTATGATCTCTTTCCAAAGCTGTGATATACTTATAAAACATGATTATTCAAGAATGATGTAACGTATGTATTTAATGCAAAACATGAATAATACAATAATCTAATTAAATAACAATTATGTCTGTTATTTCTAGCATTTATCATCATTTATAACGTTAAGTAGTTTTCGGTTTTCACGGCGAAGCCATAGCACACAAATGACGTGCTCCGTGGCGGCCACAGTGGGGTTATAAAAACTCTCATTTCTTGAAATCTGTTTCAAATAATTTTATAATATTTACTGATATGAAAGTGAAAATGTAAAACTTTATTGCTGTATAATTTAATTTACTTGATTTAAAAGTGTAATAACTATTAAATATGTCCACGTAATATTTGAACGGCCCTGAGTGTATAAACTGTCTTCAAGATTCTATTAGCAGGTCTTTAACTATGTTTTACAATTTAACTACATATTTTATCATACCAAAGACTTTAAAAATAGAGTAGTCACGTGTAACCCTTGCCTGACGAGCAAATAATGGGTAGTGCTACGACTGAGTGACCAGTGTCAGAATAATGTGACTGGGTGGGTGGGGGTATCATGTCTACTACGGCGTGGTATTCCAGTGTGGCAGCACTATAAAGAAACCATTGAGTTCGCTGCTTCAAGTAGACATATCATCACATCACACAACACACAGATAAAAGTCCAGACATTGTGCCTATAATCGTCGGGTAGGACGCCTGTCGTAGGTGGAGGGACTATAATCCTTAGAAATACACACACACACACACTGCATATTTTAAAATATTTTCCCTTCGAGCTTTTAAAAAACGGGTTTTCCTAAACTTGTTAAAGCTCTACATGAAGTAACATGTAGTACTTATTTAAAACGTACTCTTCAAGGAGACCTATTTGATGCAGAAAGCGAACGGACAAAAACAGGTTGTTGTGTTTTGAAAATCAATCTGAAAGAGATGTCATTTGTTCAGGAAATACATCATTAAGACCACATTTTCCTTTGGATGGATTTGTCTTAGTTTATAGAAACCTCTCTAGATCAGTCCTTTAGGAAATGAAAACCAGGATTTAGGAAAAAGAATTAGTTGATCTTTATTCGGCTTCCGATGTAATTAATTAGAGTCATTTTATTGCGAGGCTAATTTTATCAAGTTATTGTAGATCGGGCATGGTGCAAATGAACTAAATTAATCTATTACTGATTTAGTAATACGTCTTCTACCGTATTGCTGCCTTCAGACATGGCTCTGTCATTAGAAAGTGCAATTATGTCAACTGTGAATGAAGTGTTGAAAAAAGGAAATATTCTCAATATCGCTATAGTTCTGAAATCCTATAAATGTTTTTCAATTGCATGTTTGATTTTAGTTAACTTGTTTGTCACATTTCAATCGCTGTTTTAGTTTAAATTGATTTATTTTACCTCTATTGTAGCAGCAAAGGCTCTATAAAGTTATTTTAATCACTCTCAATGTCTTCGTGGGTACAACCAGTACTAAGCAAATTACTGCCGATGTCTTCGTGGGTACAACGAGTACTAAGCCAATAACTGCCGATGTCTTCGTGGGTACAACCAGTACTAAGCCAATTACTGCCGATGTCTTCGTGGGTACAACCAGTACTAATCCAATTACTCCCGATGTCTTCGTGGGTACAACCAGTACTAAGCCAGTTACTCCCGATGTCTTCGTGGGTACAACCAGTACTAAGCCAATTACTCCCGATGTCTTCGTGGGTACAACCAGTACTAAGCCAGTTACTCCCGATAACTTCGTGGGTACAACCAGTACTAAGCCAATTACTCCCGATGTCTTCCTGGGTACAACCAGTACTAATCCAATAACTCACGATGTCTTCGTGGGTACAACCAGTACTAAGCCAATTACTCCCGATGTCTTCGTGGGTACAACCAGTACTAAGCCAATAACTCCCGATGTCTTCGTGGGTACAACCAGTACTAAGCCAATTACTCCCGATGTCTTCCTGGGTACAACCAGTACTAAGCCAATAACTCCCGATGTCTTCGTGGGTACAACCAAAACTAAGCCATTTACTCCCGATGTCTTCGTGGGTACAACCAGTGCTTAGCCAATTACTCCCGATGTCTTCCTGGGTACAACCAGTGCTTAGCCAATTATTCCTGATGTCTTCCTGGGTACAACCAGTACTAAGCAAATTACTCCCGATGTCTTCCTGGGTACAACCAGTACTAAGACCAGAGCGCTCCACTCACAATTTTCGTTTTGAAAGACAGCTTCTTATATTATGAAAACAAATGTTTAGACATATTTCAGAAAAGCCAGCTATGCAGAGTTATAACGATACATATCTGGTAAATTTATAATTGAATCAATTTATAAAAGTCTCATCATTTAAGGACACTGAATATCCAGTTTATTTCATTAGCAATGTTTCACTTTTTTGATAACTTTTCTTTCCTGAAGAATGGCGGGTGACCTAAAATGTCAATTAGCACACCTGTAGTTATATTTTGTTCGCTATGTGGTTCCGGATGCTTTATGTGCAAAATCACCTCTGGACATGAGTATCAGACTATATAATTATATGGTGTTTATTTACTAATTGGAACATCTTTAAATCATTATTTTATTATAAAAAGAATGTTGTTGACCATTCAACATCGAATATGGATATAAAAATCGAAAAGGAAAAGTAGCATTCGAGGACGGCAGTCAACCACAAACACATACAGAAACAAAGAACAACTTTAAAGACGAACAAAATGCCAATTAAACATCACAAACACATGAGTGTTGACAAAAGGGCTACCGCCTTGGAACAGTCAGTGGCAAAAAAGGCCACTGGGGTTTTAAACCAGGTTCTAGGGTGCACCGAACCTCACACGTACAGTTGACTGGCGTCACTTTACATGTGAATATTTAAACATTAAAACATTGATATTAACATGAATGAAAGTCGAACATATTTTAATATAGATCACCCAAATTGTGATAGGGGTCAAAAAGAACATATATACGTGACCTGATTATTTTGGATGAATTGATTGCCACTTGCTCTTTGATTGAGAAAGATAACCATATTGAACGTGTTTTTAATGTATTCATGGTCAGGACGTACGTGGTGATATACGAAGTTACAATCTCTGATCATAAATAAAAAAATATATAATTATACTGAAGCGAAAAAGAAACGCAACTCCGAAATTTCCGCTATATATTGTGTGTACAATATGCTACAGTTAGTCGAATGGTATATGGCTAAGTAAGACCTTCCCTTTCGGAAAAAAAAGACGAAAACAACACAGAACACAGCAAGTAGTATTCCTTTAAAGTTTTATTATTGACATAGTACGCGTCTGGCTCAAGCATGTGAGCAAACTTAGGATGCAAACTTTTGCAATCTCTTTACCTTACATACAATACTGAAATGGCTCAATTTTTTCAAGAGGAACTTCAACATTTATGAATTTCTTGTTACAAAGTGTACTGTGATTGAAACGTCTACAACATCACAGTTGTGTCATTTCTCTAACCAACTGCAACTTTTTTTTACAAAACTTATTGGAGTTTATTTGGAATATTATATGGAATTAATTGTGCACTATGTAACATATATAGCGGAAATTCCCGAGTTGCTTCAGTATATATACGATATTGTCCGTTATAGGTCATACGTATACATATAATTCTTAATGTCGTAAGGGTAATAATTAATCCATCATGTAACTTTGAACTTTCAACATGATCGCTGTTTATTATAAATTCAATTTTGAAATATTAAGATATGTTAGTGCTATAGTTGGAAGGAGATCTTATATACAGCTTGATCTCAAGTTTGGATTCCACACCAGTTGGTAACATTATAGTATAGTAGAGTTGTTGTTCCGGCAACCTTATTTATATAAGAAATTAAAATATAACATATTAAACGCAACATTTACCACTTCTAATAAACACTGAACAGGGGATCCTTTGCAAGCAACAAACACAAACAAGAGAGAATGGTAGCAGATTCAGTGATATCAAGGCTGCAAGGACCAGTCAGTCTACTGATTTTACGATACACTCTGAATTAATAATTGTTATTTTTATGACCCGAGCTCCAAATTAGAATTGTCACGTGTTAGTCACGTGTTACACCGGGAGTCACACCGAGATAATGGAGATTTGTTATGATATTCACTTGGAGCTTACGTCATATGTCATATACCTCACTTGAATAAGTGTGATATATTTATGGCACGAACTTCGAGTTAAAATTGTCAGTGTATCCCATTTGAATAAGCCTTACTTTACTTTTATATCTATATTTACTGATTTACAAGCAAGTCAAGTTATTATGAGTAGCTGTTGAGACTAAATATAATCAGCTCGTTTTGGTTTATCACATGATCCGACACTCCAGGCTACACTATTAAAGTTCAGCAAGACTGCAATTAAAATTAAGTGGATATTCTTGATATTCCTTCTAACTCAATCAAACACGCATGTTTTATTATTATTCCTATAGGCATATCTATAGTAAAAGGAAGTAAGCCGTTTCATGTCACCATAATTGGAAAGGGGCATTACTTATAATACAGCTGTATAAGTTTCCTTGTGGACCTATTTCGAGCATTATGTGGTCCGCCTTAATTCCGTTAAGCGATGGGAAAGCTTATATTAGTGGGGTTTAATATAACGGATATTTCGACAATAAAAATATTTTTTACTGAGAAAATGAGATAAACTGTTTAAAATTACATATTAAACGTTTTACTTTTGCCACATTCAAACCTTTATCTGGTTTGTGTTTGTTGCTTCCAAAGGGATCCCCTTTTCAGTACGTTTAAGACGAAATTAAGGTTTTATTTCATATCCCAGCCAACTCCGGTTTTGCTTCTTGGAGATTGGGTATCACAGTTAATACTCGGACCACGTAATGCCTACTGTATTTGAGGTGGAGATAATTTGTATGAATAACTGCCAATCACTGAAAGATATACATTGCATGAAAACATGTGTTGTTCAATGTTGTATCAGATGTTATGCCTGATCAGTGAAACAAACATTAAAACATCCAAGCTGGATTTTTATTAATTATATTTTGATTTTATTTTTGTTCTAAAAACAATAATATTTTTTAAAAAGAGTTTTGTATTTAGCACCGCCAACTTGTTTTGTTAACCTGTTTTACTCTGCGTACAAGTGAAGTATAAATTGAGAATATTATGTCAGTGCCTTTTACTATCAAGTTTATTAGGCGAGGCTTAGAAAACGAAGAATGGCGAGGCTCTGCCGAGAAGAATAATATTCTATTTATCATGTAGATTATCCGAATTTTCTGTATACATTACTATTATTACCTATTTCTCAGAATGTTACGCTTATCGAGAACGCCGCCATGTTGTTGTTTTATGTTTGTTGTATGACGTCTGGCAACGTTACGTGCATGACGTCAGATAACGTTACGTTCAATAAAAGCCGGGTGATTCCGCATCGATTTGCTCTATCATTGCCTAATAAAGCAAAATTTAATAGGTCACCACTTTATTAGGCAGAAAAGTGCATATCTGCATCATAAAGGATTTTATAGCTATACCCTTAGACAATATTCAATACAGCAAAAATATACAAAGTAAAACTATAAACGGGACTCGATTTATATACCTTGGTTAATCTGAATATTTAACATGTTAGCAGTATATAAGCAAGCTTTCCATGTTTTTGCAATGATCATTTAGCGTTTAGGTCCTTAAAGCTGGCCTTTGATTGAACCTATAATACAACATGATCGTATGGACTGTGTGACATTCTTACATGTAAACACTGCATTCATAAAACCTATATGATTCATGAAAATAGGCTTAATTAACGATCACACCATGATATCCAAACGAAACTAGATATTCTTTGTCATAGTACTTTACTCTATGTATCAATCCGCTGTAGTGAACTAGGTTTATTATTTTGTGGTGCGTAGGTCACTGTTTTGCTAATGTGTTGTTAGTTAGATGTAAAACTTATAGTAGATCGATTTCTTCTACACATAAAAAAACAAGTGGGCCTCTAATAATAGCTTGCTAATAATAGCGTTTAGGCCCCTGAAAAAGGGTGTGCGCTTTCTAGTAACATCTAGTATTATCTGGTAACAATAATTACACAGATATACGTGATATATCGGCTTATATTTTGCAAAGTGCATTTATGTTTGTCATTCAACACTAAATGTCAATTTCAAAACCATTGTTATAGAATTTAGATACTTGATTTTAGTAATCTAGTGACATTTATGAGGTATCTTTCAAAATTGTTTTAAATTACCTTCTTGATCTTCTCGTTTTTACTTTGTTCTATCACTGAGTCATGTAATTTGCTTGACTTCTGAGAACTGCCATAAACAAATTATATTCAATTACCCGAAAATTATGTACTTGACTTTCATTAAATGTCATCATATCAACTATGAAAAAAACACATATCTAGCTGGATTATAATGACGACTCGTAAACATCGACACTGTCGCCCCTCCCTTATCATCGCTGGTGTTCATGTCCCCCACTACCAGATATTGTTCAGCCATAGTTAAAACCCGCTGGTCATATATGTTTTAGTTTAAATCAAGTGTGATTGCTGGTATAAATAGATATAAAAATCGAACAGGAAAAACAGCATTCAAGGACGACCACACACAGAAACAAAGAACAAATTTAAAGATGAATAAAAGGCCAAATAAGACATCACAAACACAAACGGTCAGTGCCAAAAAGTTCTAAACAAGGTTCTAGAGTGCACCAAACCTCACACTTACCCGACTGTCAACCCAATAAAACGGGACAGTGTAAATAAAGAAATCCCCGCTATAAACTATTCTCTAACCAACATGGCAGCATTATTAGGCAATATAAGTAAAACACAAAGATGCTCGCGTATATATAAATACAAAAAAAAAATAGCCTAGAAAGCCACAAAGAAGGTAATCAATGAATTGGCAGAAGCCAGAGCAACAAGAGAATAAACCATTGAGAACACCTATCCTGAGTTTGAAAGTCAAATGAATCTATATGATACACCATCCCGTATGGGAGACACAGAGTTCACGAATTCTAGTGTGAATCTTCCATTTTATAAATCCATTATATCAAGGTTAATATTTAATTACTTTTACACTTAACTTCGGTTTCATCTGGTTTGGCATCGTATTATACCATTAAAAGTATCTGAGAGCAGCGGATTACAAAATAAATGTTTCATCAGTGAAGGAATCAAACATCAGTGTGGAACGTTATACCAAGAAATGTTATATAAAACTAAAGCATCAGATCAGTGTGCCAATGTTGTCAACCCGGAAAAATAATATAATTACCTGGTCTACTCTGAGTAATGTTTTATGTATTTTAGTGAACGTAAATAATTTATAGTGTTCATACATATCTGGTTAAACAAATGAAAATGTGTGGTTCAAACAGATCTTGTTAACTTAAAATTAAAAAAAAACATATATTAGAAACGAGGACAACCCGTATCCTTGTATTGTGTAATCATGCTACGGGGTATAACATTTTAAAAGTAGTAAGTATGTTTTAATCATTGTCATCCCTCAAATACATGTGTTCATCAACAAAGATAGGTAGTAGCGTTTTACAGTTCAGTTCGGCCGTTTCCAAAGGTCCACTCTCATACTCTTCTACTTGCTCAGATATAGAGAATATCATGTTAGTGCCTGATCCTATCCAGTTTATCAGGTGAGGCTGAGAACAAATTAAGTCCGAGGCTGTGCCGAGGGCTTTATTTTTTTCGTTCCAAATCTGATGAACTGGATCATGTTCATCGTTTAAACTCATTTAATTGACCTTTTCCCCATTTTTCCACATTTCTTTCCGTTCCAAACTACCCAGACGTCATCAAATATACCATGACGTCATCAAAAGTGGTGCCGACGTCATCAAAAGTGGTGCCGGGATCGGAACGTAACTGCCGAGATAAGGTTTTATCTCAGGCGCCCTGTTTCTCGGCAGAATTGTGCAGATCGACATGATAAAAAGGTTAAGTTATTCCCGACGTAAACAGATTTGAATATATCCATTTCAGTTTAAAAGTGACGAAGGCTTAAGGCTGAATGTATGTTCAAGTAATAAACATTAATTCACTAGATTTTAGACTTGAGTGTCATGAAACCTTATTAATAAAATTAAGCAAACCACATTCAACTTAACATCTGATTCCCATGAGGGAAATACCAATATCAGAGACAAAAAGAGAGGGAGAAAACACAGCGGTAAAACCTCATCTGAGAATAGTTGGAGCACACTATTTTGTTGTTCTTAAATCAGTAGCGTCGATCAATTAAACGGCAACGTCGTAGTTTACTTCACTTAGTGTATTCAATTGTATTAACACATGTGTAAGTAAGTTAAATTTAACTAATCAAAAGTTAACAGTACACACTCAAACGTGTTGATACCTGGGGGATTTATAAACTTACAACAATGTCTAAGGCAATAATATACTTTTAATATAGCAACAAGGATCAAACATGTTTTTACATCTAATTGTCGATGCATGGTTTTAGGTCTGAGTTAAAGTTCGGGCATGAATTCAAACTTGGATCATGCAAATTTGGGCAACGCCATTTGAGTAACTATATATAGTTGTATACCTGAAACAACTTAGATCAGATTTTACAATTTCCATTTTTCCTACACAGGTTGATCCCTAACGCCTGTTTATGAAATAAATTGTTGTGGGTTTTCGCAAAGATAACCATACAAATTGTTTTGTTTCTAATTGAAATCATACTTTGGTTGAAATAATCCCGTTTCTTGGAGTAGCCTTTGGTTTGTTCTCTTGTTGTTTTGGCTTCTGCCAATCCATTGAGTACTTGCTTTGTGGCTTTATAGGCTTTTGTTTTTATATTCGTATATACATGACCATATGTGTGACAGGATTCATTCGATATTTAGAGATCGCTGAGCCCGATACTTTTATTAGATATCGGTGGTACATTTTCATTTGCTTTTGTTTTCTTACTTAAATTTCGACTCGGTGGTTCCACTACTCCGGCCGATAAAGGCTCTGAGTATTGTATAACCGCCCATAGGATATGTTGCCTGCCTTTTAATTTAGTCTTTCGGCTGTGCTGTACTTGTGTTGCGCAGGCTTCATAACCGCTGCTCCCAACTAAATTCCATTTTGTTTTTTTCTCTCTTCTGGGCATATAATTGTGATAGATACTGGGACCATACGCCGCTGTACATGGGGGTGTAATTAGTATAAAGTTCGCGATGTCCACCGCCATATCCATGCCATCTTTAGGATGGTTAAAATTCTGTACTATTGAGTTTATGAATATTGATTTCTGCTCAACCTGGGGCTAGTGGGCGTGAGCGGTAGCAAGCAGATTTCAATACCGTTCATGAAAACCAATCAAACCGAGACAGCAATATTACGTATGTATCGTGTTCGCCCGTTTCCAAAGGTCCACTCTCACAACCTTTTATACTTATATTACCTATTGATATCGCCTTGTTTGTTGGTGAATATAACCTGGGGGGATATCTTTATTTACACTGTCCCAATTTATTGTGATTGAATCGGGTAAAAGAGAGGTTGTGCGCATATTAAAACCCGGTTTTAACCATCAGCGGCCGTCGTACCACTGACCGTTCTAAGGCGGTAGCCATATTGTCAACTGTACTGTGTTTGTGATGTTGTATCTTGACTTCTTTATAATTGTTATTTGTTTCTATGCGTGCTTCTGGTTTGAGGCGGTCCTTGAATGCTACATTTCCTGCTGTACTTTTATATCCACTTGTATTCTGAATAGTACATGTCATTGAAACACATAGTCTTGACATACGTGGGAAAATACACTTGAAATTTCCAGAATTTTTAATTTCATTATATCAAAGGTCATACTAATTACTTTTTACACCTAACTTGGATTTCATCTGATTTGGCATCGTATTATATCATTAAAACCATCTTAAATTTAAAACGTGGTTTCGTTTAAAGTAATAATATTTTGTTTTAACATTGCGAATTAACTAATTTAAAGTTTGCTCCAGATAGCTTTTATTTTCACTGCTTTTCTACAGGTAATATACATATTGACTTTAAAGTACAGACGGCAGTCTTGACTCTTTTTTATAGCACAGTGGCTTGCTTGTGTAGTGTGGCGGCAGTAAAACGTCTCCCCGCGTTTTAGGCTCGTGTTTTGCCTTTAATTAGGAGTAATCGAAATGCGCAATGCATTTATAAATATCCCACAATAGGTATTGCAAGTTCCCTTGTATGCCTATGATATCTCAACAATGCACTCCTAGTTACATCACATATCCTAAAAACATATCACCCATTCTCAACTAGTGCAGCAATGTATCTTAATGATATCATACAAACTGGCTCCCATAAGGACACTTCTTCTAATGCAGTGAAGCTAATTACCATCAATTAGGGCCATTGATATTTTTACAATTAGTTTCCAAATATGACTAAGTATCCCATAAATATTCCAACCAGTTCGTTTCCCGATATGTCAAGCATTACTGGATCCAGATTTAATTCAAATAAGCGATGGGAAAGGTTATATTAGCAGGATTTTATAACGGATATTTCGACAATAAAACACGTTTAAAAACACTTGTTACTGAAAAAGCGCGATAACCTGTTTAAAATTACATATTAAACGTTTCAATTTTACAATATGAAAACTGTTTAAGCCGAAATTAAGGTTTTATTTCATATCCAGGTCAACTTCGTGTTCGCTTTTTGGATAAGTGGTTGGATGGGTTATGAAAGTTAATATTCGGACAACGTAATGCATCAAATAATTCGATACCCGTGTATCCCAATGATCTTCCACGAATAAGCTCCCTTGTTAGCTATGAATATTCAAAGACAAGTGTTCCCCGTACGGTTAGGTTATATAACATATATTCCACCAATTAACTCCTCGAAGTTTCACCAGTTAGTTCCCCGAGATAACAAATATTCCAGAAATAACCCACCAGTTCGCTCTCCGATTTGTCAAGAATTCCAATGATACCCAATGGCAATCGCATGGCCACTAACACAAATACATTCAACCAGCTATCTCTCCTATATGCCATATATACCAGTTATATCTCACCAATTCGCACGACGTAACGCACTACTACTGAAGTATCACAATAACACCTTACTCTGTAGCAACTCGTACGACTACGTAGCTTAAGATATACACCAATTCGCTCTACGTACGATCATGTATCTATTGATACCTCATCCGTGTGACATCTTTATTCACATGATATCCCGCCTTTTGGTCCCAAATGAAACATTATGATGAGGGGATTACACTGTATACATGTGTTTCCTTCTACGTCATTGGTGGGGCCTGAGGGAAGGGGCATCAAATACACTAATAATTTAATTACCGTGTAATTTGTTCATACTTTTGCATATTAATTGGTATATTAGACGTCTATGAAAGAGATACACAGCATTATTATTTAAAACTCGGACGTCTTCCCTGGGGGTTGGTTGGAGGGTGGTGGATGGTTGGTGGAGGGTGTCTTCTTTTATTATTGTGTCTCAAATGAACATTTTGATGAAGGGATTACTGTGGGGCTGGGTGGGTGTGGGTGGGGCGGGTGGGGAGAGGTAAATTCGGTCAAATATCTATTTTTTTCTTTCTCAATAAAATGTAATGATTTTGGGAAGATCAGTATAATTTAGTCCAGGGTCACCATGGGACTCTGGGATAGGGGTCAAAAATTCAAATAAACAAATACCTTAAACATGTTTTTATTCATTTACAGTGCCTTACATGTATACAGAAAAGCGTAAATAATACTATTTCTGACCTGAAAAGAACGATCACAACAATTACATGTTAAATGAATATAGTGTTAAAGGAAATTGACCTGTGTGAAGAAAAGATGGGTATTTTGTGATGGCGCGCTGTCGAATTCATTCTAGTTAATACTTGTTTTAGAACACAGATAAAAACGAAACACAATTAGTGAAAATCCTGTTTTTTATGTTTTCATACATAAAGCTTTATTGGGCGGACCTCTGATACAAAATTATAACACCATTTCCTCATGCACTCGTCTAACAGTGATGTACCTATACAAATTCTCTCCATATCACAACCCTCTTAAATGCAACAGGACAGACAGATATTTTTTTTATTGATTTAAACTTTACAAGTTTATCATCATATACAATATGCAAACATATTCGTGACAGAATAAACAAAACAAACAAACAACAAAAACATAATTTTGCGCTCTAGTTTCATATAAATTGTATTATTGACTAATTTGAAATATTAAATAATTGAATAAATATGTGAAAATGACACTGAACTTTAACTTACGCAAATTAAATATTAAATTAAAAAGACAATTTTGTTCTCATTATCACAAAAGCAATAACATAAATAATTGGTATTTTTCATTCGAGGATAAACCTACTTTTGATTAAACAATAAATCATTATGATAATCAAAGGCTTCTTTTATAAACCAAGATAAATTAAGCAACTCTTTCTTATTACGTGTTTTCATTAGCTCTATGAATTTTAAAACACTTGGACGTTTATAATAGTACTTTTTAATGTATTTTCTTCTTAAATTATCATATACAGGACAAATCAAAACAAAATGGTATTCATCTTCGATGTCATTAGAATAACAAATGGTACAATAACGTTGGTTTCTTTCTAATCTGTTCTGTGCGTAGCGCCCAGTTTCAATTCGCAGTGAATGCGACGATATTCTTAGTTTTGATAAAACAATTCGCAACTTATATGGCAAAATATCGAGATATGGTTCATATTCAAAATTACCTTTAAAATGTAAATACATTGACAAAACTCTATTATTTACAACATCGCTGTTCCACTTTTGAACAATACAATCGACTAAACGCTGTTTAAAAACAGTATGAAATGTTTTCAAAGGAACACTATTTGGATTATTCCAAACATAGCCAAAACCATACTCGTTTAGAAGCTTTTTAACATTCCCAGTCCAATTATTACGCCAATTTTCTATGTTATTGACGGAATTATTTTAAATAGTAGAAATTATAATATTGTCAGAGTTAACTGTTTTGCACCAATATTTAACGATTCTAACATAGCGTAATATATACAATGGATACCGCCCAAATTCCCCGTAAATACCCGCATTGCTAGTAGAAATCTTAACATTTAAAATATATTTACAAAATTTTAAGTGAATCCTTTCAATTTCTTTCGACTTAGAAAACCCCCAGGCTTCACAACCATAATTCAAAATGGATCCAACAAAGGAGTCGAATAATTGACACATTGTCTTCGGTTTAAAATTAAACTTCTTAGTATTAGCAATTAATATATGTAAAGCCTTTAAACCCTTCCCTGCTAAACTTACTTGATTTAAAACAAATGTTCCGGTATATTTAAAAATAACTCCCAGATAATTATCTAAGAAGTTGTCGTTATATGTCCATGACTCCTTTTGTCTTTATTGGCCCCTTTTCTTAAAAACCATAATTTTGGTTTTGACGGAATTAACTTCTAATCCCCATTTATTACAATAAGATGGTAATAAATCTAAATTTTGCAGCAAATCATCAGGTGATTTTCCTACTAAAACCATATCATCAGCAAACAGTAGAAGAATAAGAGTAATATCATCGATAGTAAGACCTGAACTAATATCATTTTGTAAAAATAACTCTAAATCTTCAACGAAAAGGGAGAAAATTATCGGGGAAATTACCTCCCCTTGCCTTAGACCGATTGAACATTCGAAAAAATCTGAATAACTATTGCAACTTTTAACAGAAGATTTTACTTTAGAGCACATGTCTCTTATTATTCTAAGTAGCTTTCCATTTATGCCTATTTTATAAAGTTTTAGCCATAAAGTATTCCTATAAACGCTATCAAAAGCTTTTTTCAAATCAACAAATGCACAATACAATCGACCTTTCTCATTTAATATCTTGTGAATAACAGATTGTAATACAAAAAATGCATTGATAGTTGAACGACCCGACCTAAAACCAAATTGGGCGTCTGATATGATATTATTATCTTTACACCATTTACTTATCCTTTTATTTAAAATACCGGTAAAGCTTTTGGACAAACAACTGACAATAGTTATTCCTCTATAATTATTTACGTCGTCAGGGTCGTTCTTCTTAAACAAAGGTATAATAATTCCCTCGGTCCATTTTTCTGGAAAATATCCCGAGTTTAGTACAGCATTAAATAAATCAACAAGATGCGAGGAAATGATATCTACTGATTCGAGGAAATATTCATTCATGACAAAGTCTCCAGAAATTGACTTATTTCGCTTCAATGAACGAACAACAGATTCTACCTTAGCAATTGTTATAAGTTTATCCAATTCTTGAAACTTACAACTGTTTTCATTAAAATCATGCTGCTGGCAGAAAGATTCTGCTTCATCATTTTCTACTTGAAAAATCTCCGATGACAACTGAGAAAAATAATTATAAAATCTCTCAAGACTTACGTTTTCACTCTTCGATTTATTTTTTCGTAAAAATAAATTCCAAAAATCTTTAGGCTTCTTATGCCTTAAATTCTCCATCTCACTCATCTTCTTATTTTCATACGCACGCCGTTTTTTCTTTATAAGCATTTTATAGGACTTCTTTTTAATATGCAATTCAACTCTATTTTCCATCGATTTACACTTATTATATTGATTTATTGACTTGTTATACATCTTTTTAGCAGTAAAACACTCATTATCAAATCAAACAGATTTTTTATCGGCAGTATTTGCAAAACGCACTCGATCATTATATATATATATTTTGGAGAACAGAGGATCCGCGGCATCGCGTATAACCTTCACAAAAGAATTAATAGAGCTATTAACACTGTCCCTATGATTAGCGTTTATACTGAGCGATATATTATTCAGATCAACAGGCTCGAATAGGTCCTTAATGTATGTTTAAATTAGTGGTTTTCCAAATATAGTCAATTCCTAATTTTATGTTTAAATAAATGCATCAGCTGAAAAATGTTTATGAACAACCCTTTTCACATCATAAAAAATAACGTAAAAACATTCCTTTAATTATTTTGATCTTAATCGTAGTGGCTCAAATCACAATAAAATAAGTTTTGCAGGAAATGAATTTGACGATTTTTTGCGGATTAATCTCTACCGTATTACGTGTAATTCCTACATGGTGCAATTAATTTAATTCAATTACAGTACCTATTGATTTAATAATTATTCTGCAACATTTCCGGCTTCACACACGGCTTAACCGTCGGAAATCCTATACACTTATCCTAATTTCCGTGTGGTTGTTGTGGAAGAAAAGCAACAGGAAACAGTCCCAAAACCATCATAATGTTGATCACTAATATGCGATGTTAGTTGTTGTAAATGTTACACAGTTTCGGCGACCTTTTATGGTGTAGCCTACTTATACAATTGTATTTTGATCTTAAATAAATAGGGACTGTTTTCGTAAGGCTAAATGGATAACGCAGCAACAGGAATTGCGTGCCGTGTACAGTTAGACTAGACTAGTGTTGTTTGACGGCTGCAAATCAGCTGTTGAATATTGGTCCTTCGGGATCATCAAGCCATATATGTGTGGCTTTCAGGTCTCACACCTCAATTAATTTCCCATAGGGTTACTGTACAGCCTTTCCCATCATCTGAGCTTCAAAGCCGGGCAGCAGACACATATCTTCACTATAGCCAAGACCAGTAATTTAAAACAATAAAATACATAAGTTAGCCAGGTTGGTTTTTTTTCTCGCTCATGTTTTGTGAACCCTATGGAAAATACAAAATTCATACACTATCTAGCTGAATATGTGGTGCTTCGGTCAAACAATTCTGAAATTTGAATGAAACCTCATATCAAAATGGGATTTTCTGTATCATCTGTCTTTTACACTGCAGATGTATGCTAAAGCAAAGAAAAACCTATTTTTCAAATTAAAAATTGCCTTAAATTGAGAAAAAATAGAATTATTTTTTGTTTTCCTTTTGTCTCTAGGCCCGTGAGCTTTCAGGGGAGATAATAGAGGTGTGAGATCTGAAAGTAGAATACAGCTCAAGCAGATGCTAGGGATCGTGGGATTTGTTCCAAATTATATTACATCACATAAACAGACTGAGTAAAACCGAATCTGCTACGTTTTTACTCTTGTTTGTGTTTGTTGCTTCCAAGGGTCTTCCTTTTCAATATTTATTGACATTTACTCTAACGTTAGTACTGTGTGGCGGTTGTAAAATGTCGCCCAAACTACAAATGAGTAGTGTTATTACTTATTGGTCAGTTTGGATCAGCAAACCCAATCTGTTTGGCTTTAAAGTAGAATACCGCTCAAGCCAATGCTAGGGGTCGTGAGTTGTGTTCCAAAATAGATTACGTCTCATAAACAGACTGAGTAAAACCGAATCCGCTAGTTGTGTCTCTTGTTTGTGCTTGCTGCTTCCAAGAGATCCCCTTTTCAGTATTTCTTGGCATTCACACTAACGTGTGTATGATGCTATGTGGCGGATGTAACAAGTCGTCCCGACTACTAATCAATGGTGCTATTACTGCTGGTCCTTTAGATTAAAGCCCAATCTGTGTGACTTTTAAATAGAAGACCGCTAGGAAGCGTGAGAGGTGTTAGCAGATATATAACTATTACGAATAGACTCAACTTTCTCTTTTGTGTGTGTTTGATGCTTCCAAGGAATTCCCTGTTCAGTATGTATT
>JAWPHD010004060.1:57500-198500 GCA_037043455.1 Cyrtodaria siliqua
ACAAAACAAATGTTATCTTTTGAGACGTTATGTTTCTTTCTACCGTTGTTGTGATGATGATGATTTCTAAGGTTTAAAGTCCCTCTACCATATGAGCCCCCGGGAAGAATCCCCCGTTGGCTCGGCATTATGTCTGGACTATTGCGTGAGTGATTGTGTGTTGTGCTATGTATCTATCTACAGTCTACTTGAAGCAGATATAGTGCTGCCACACTGGAATACCACGCCGTAGTACGTGATACCCCACCCAGACACATTATTCTGACACCGGGTTGACCAGACGGTTTTTGACCAGACGTAGTACTACCCATTATTTGCTTGTCAGGCATGGGTTACAAGTAACTACTCCATTTTTAAAGTCTTTGGTATGACGCGGTCAGGGGACTCGAACCCACGACCTCCCGAATGCAAGGCAGACACTATAACCACTACACCACAATGCTTCGGTTCCGTTGTTGTGATGGCTGAAGTATCTTTATATACCGTTATTTACCGCCGATATATGTTTTCGGTACCACATAAATTGCATATAAAACAGAGGGTATATTCCGGTATCTATCAGAAATGGTGTGTTACTAGACAATCCTAAAACATAAAGTTTTGTTTGTTTTTTTAAAAGAAAAAATCAGTGTGAAGTTTTTGTAACACAGTTGTTGTTGTTGTTGTTTCTATTGTATTTTCCCAGGATATTACAAAAAAACACATTTGAACGCTGCTTTAAGTGAATGCCCTTGTGATCGTGACAATATATATACAAATAGAAATACGAATGTGCTGAAACATGTGTTGAACCATTACGTAGTTCTGCGTAAGTCAATGTCAGTGAGTGTGCAATATGTATATGTACAGTAGGTGAGTGTGCAATGTGTATACAAGGTAGAACTGTACAATGATTGAGTATGCATTATGTATATTAAAGGTAGAACTGTACAGTAGGTGAGTGTGCAATATGTATAACATAACTGTACAGTACATGAGTGTGCAATATATATATACAAGGTAGAACTGGACAGTAGATGAGTGTGCAATATGAATATAAAAGATATAACTGTACAGTAGGTGAGTGTGCAATATGTATATACACGTTAGAACTGTATATTAGGTGAGTGTGCAATATGTATATCAAGATAGAACTGTACAGTAGGTGAGTCTGCAATATGTATATACTAGGTAGAACTGTACAGTAAATGAGTGTGCAATATGTACATACAAGGTAGAACTGTACAGTAGGTGAGCTCGCAATATGTATATACAACATATAACTGTACAGTAGATGAGTGTGCAATATGTATATACAAGGTAGAACTGTATAGTAGGTGAGTGTGTAATATGTATATACAAGATAGAACTGTACAGTAGGTGAGTATGCAATATGTATATATAAGGTAGAACTGTACAGTAGGTGAGTGTGCAGTATGTATATCCAAGGTAGAACCGTACAGTAGGTGAGAGTGCAATATGTATATACAAGGTAGAACTGTACAGTAGGTGAGTGTGCAATATGTATATATAAGGTAGAACTGTACAGCAGGTGAGTATGCAATATGTATATACAAGGTAGATGAGTGTGCAGTATGTATATACAAGGTAGAACCGTACAGTAGGTGAGTGTGCAATATGTATATACAAGGTAGATGAGTGTGCAGTATGTATATACAAGGTAGAACTGTACAGTAGGTGAGTGTGCAATATGCACATACAAGGTAGAACCGTACAGTAGGTGAGTGTGCAATATGTACATACAAGATAGAACTGTACAGTAAGTGAGTGTGCAATATGTATATACAAGATAGAACTGTACAGTAGGTGAGTGTGCAATATGTACATACAAGGAAGAATTGTACAGTAAGTGAGAGTGCAATATGTACCTACAAGGTAGAACTGTACAGTAGGTGAGTTCGCAATATGTATATACACATATAACTGTACAGTAGGTGAGTGTGCAATATGTATATACAAGGTAGAACTGTACAGTAGGTGAGTTCGCAATATGTATATATAAGATATAACTGTACAGTAGCTGAGTGAGCAATATGAATATACAAGACAGAACTGTACAGTAGGTGAGTGTGCAATATGTATATACAAGTTAGAACTGTATAGTAGGTGAGTGTGCAATATGCATATCAAGATAGAACTGTACAGTAGGTGGGTCTGCAATATGTATATACTAGGTAGAACTGTACAGTAAATGAGTGTGCAATATGTACATACAAGGTAGAACTGTACAGTAGGTGAGCTCGCAATATGTATATACAACATATAACTGTACAGTAGATGAGTGTGCAATATGTATATACAAGGTAGAACTCTATAGAAGGTGAATGTGTAATATGTACATATAAGGTAGAACTGTACCGCAGGTGAGTGTGCAATATGTATATACAAGGTAGAACCGTACAGTAGGTGAGTGTGCAATATGTGTATACAATATAGAACTGTACAGTAGGTAAGTGTGCAATATGTATATATAAGGTAGAACTGTACAGCAGGTGAGTGTGCAATATGTATATACAAGGTAGAACCGTACAGTAGGTGAGTGTACAATATGTATATACAAGGTAGATGAGTGTGCAGTATGTATATATAAGGTAGAACCGTACAGTAGGTGAGTGTGCAATATGTATATACAAGGTAGATGCGTGTGCAGTATGTATATAAAAGGTAGAACTGTACAGTAGGTGAGTGAGTAATATGTATATACAAGATAGAACTGTACAGTAGTGGAGTGTGCAATATGTATATATAAGGTAGAACTGTACAGCAGGTGAGTGTGCAATATGTATTTACAAGGTAGAACCGTACAGTAGGTGAGTGTGCAATATGTATATACAAGGTAGAACTGTACAGTAGGTGAGTGTGCAATATGCACATACAAGGTAGAACTGTACAGTAAGTGAGTATGCAATATGTACATACAAGGTAGATGAGTGTGCAGTATGTATATACAAGGTAGAACCGTACAGTAGGTGAGTGTGCAATATGTAATTACAAGGTAGAACTGTACAGTAGGTGAGTGTGCAATATGCACATACAAGGTAGAACTGTACAGTAAGTGAGTATGCAATATGTACATACAAGGTAGAACTGTACAGTAAGTGAATTCGCAATATGCATATACAAGGTAGAACTGTACAGTAGGTGAGTTCGCAATATGTATATACAACATTTAACTGTACTGTAGGTGAGTGTGCAATATGTATATACAACATAATTATAACTGTACAGTAGGTGAGTGTGCAATATGTACATACAAAGTAGAACTGTACAGTAAGTGAGTTCGCAATATGCATATACAAGGTAGAAATGTACAGTAGGTGAGTTCGCAATATGTACATACAAGGTAGATGAGTGTGCAGTATGTATATACAAGGTAGAACCGTACAGTAGGTGAGTGTGCAATATGTATATACAAGGTAGAACTGTACAGTAGGTGAGTGTGCAATATGCACATACAAGGTAGAACTGTACAGTAAGTGAGTATGCAATATGTACATACAAGGTAGAACTGTACAGTAAGTGAATTCGCAATATGCATATACAAGGTAGAACTGTTCAGTAGGTGAGTTCGCAATATGTATATACAACATATAACTGTACAGTAGGTGAGTGTGCAATATGTATATACAACATAATTATAACTGTACAGTAGGTGAGTGTGCAATATGTACATACAAAGTAGAACTGTACAGTAAGTGAGTTCGCAATATGCATATACAAGGTAGAAATGTACAGTAGGTGAGTTCGCAATATGTACATACAAGTTAGAAATCTACAGTAGGTGAGTTCGCAATATGTATATACAACATATAACTGTACAGTAGGTGAGTGTGCAATATGTATATACAAGGTAGAACTGTATAGAAGGTGAGTGTGTAATATGTATAGTACAACTGTACAGCAGGTGAGTGTGCAATATGTACATACAAGTTAGAACTTTACAGCAGGTGAGTGTGCAATATGTACTACAAGATAGAACTGTACAGTATCTGAACATACTAGAACTGCATTTTTCATTGCCTGAATTATAGGAAATTGAAATTGGGCAATTCTAAAAATATACCCTACCCTACCGTCACCTTCACCACCCCCACCCCCACCCACCCTTCTCCCAATTCCAACAAAATTGCAATATATGGGAAATCGACCATTGAAGTATTTTTCTCCATATACTGCTCCAGGTTTTTTCCTGGCAAAATTGAATTATATTCTTGTAATATAGACAATATTAGGCTTAATATATATAAAACGAAATTAAAAGGTCTAATTCTGGATTTAATTGAACTGTTAGGCACACTTTTGTTTTCATTTTTTGCGGTGGAGCTGAGCTTCTCAGGTTCTGAAGAAATGTTGAAGAAGAATAATACGCAATTATTTGTATAAAGATTAACAATTATAGAAAAATGTTTTAATGTGGAATTTCTCAGGTGCGCTACTTAAAGTTAGTTAAGTTACCTTTGAAAATGCTTAGTGCTTTTACTCCTCATATAAAACCTAAGTATAAAACCAAATATATGCAAACTATGTAAACTGTAAGGGATACTTCTATACTACTAATCAATATAGATATTACTTACTGGTCCTTTGGGGTCGTCAAGCCCACTCGTTGTGTCTTTAAAGTATAATACAGCGTAAGCCGGTGCTAGGGGCGTGAGAAGTGTTGCACCTTATGTTACCTCTCATGAATAGACTCGATAGAACCGAGTCTACTATTTTTTTATCTTGTTGGTGTTTGTTGCTTCCAAGGTTTTCAGTATATATTGCTATGTAACACACTTGCTTTCTATGCTATATTCGTGTTAATGACTTGCATGAGTCTTTTTTAGTTTTAGTATTATACGATTTTTTCGGCGTTTATGCGGTTTTAAACGCCGGTAGTGAATGGCAAATTTACCACAAATCAATAATGTGTTTGTTTAAGTGCCGGAAGTAAATGACACATTTATCCGTGAATTGCTAACTAAAGAAATATAAAAAGATCAGACAGGTAAAATAGCATTCAAGGAGGACAGTCAACCACTAAAACACAGAAACAAACACGCAAACAGACAAACAAGAAGGCAAAAGTTATATTAAATGCAAACGACATCACAAACACAAAAGGGTTGATAATAGGGCTACCGCCTTGGAACGGTCAGTGGCAAAGTGGGCCAATGGGGGTTTAAACCGCTTCTAGGGTGCATCAAACCTCAACTTACCCTACTATCATCCCATTAAAACAGACAGTGTCAATAAATAAATCCCCGCCATGATCTAATCTCTAACCAACAAGGCAGCATCAACAGGCAATATAAGTAAAACACAAATATGCTGTGTAAATATAATACAAAAAAAAAGTAGCCTAGAAAGCCACAATGAAGGTACTCAATGACTTGGTAGAAGCCAGCGCAACAAGAGAAAAACCATTAAGGGTACGACAAGAAAGATCATAGACAAACATCAAACGCCACCGTCCCAATGGGCTTTAGGTAGGCGTCATCATAGGGTCCACAGCCTGTCCGGTCATCGTAAAATTAAAGAGGAAAGCATAGTGCCGAACAGTAAAAGGGTCCACAAACAAGCATGCAGTACGTTGCAAAATGATAGGGTCATAACCTCTTTTGATAACCTTTTTAACAAGTTTAACAAAGATAGTATGAAAGTGATCATGACCAAGAATCTTACGAAGTTTTATAAATCACGTTAACACATTATGGTAAATTTTCATTATTTTTTATCTTTGTAATAGTAAAACAAATCCAGTACAGACCCGATTGTCTTTCGAAGCAAATGTAATGCAATTAAATCGAAATACAGTAACTTTCAACATATATATACAGATGGTTATACAGATGGAGAAAAGGTAGCTGCAGCAGCTGTTGTTCACAGCATAAAGAGCCGCCTGCCTGACAAGGCCTCTATCTTTTCAGCTGAACTTAAGGCAACAGAACTTGCCTTAAATTATATTCAGGAATCTGATGATGAACATTTTATAATCTTTTCTGATTCCCTTTCATCTCTTCAAGCACTGGGTAATATGAAACATGTTAACCCAGTTGTGCTTCAACTTTTAGAAAAATATAATTCTCTTATAGTTGACAATGTTATTAGTTTCTGCTGGCTTCCAAGCCATGTAGGAATACGTGGTAATGATAGAGCTGATAGTGCTGCTAAAGCAGCATTAGGTTTACATATATATAATGCCAAATTACCTTTTACTGATTTTAAAAGTTGTATTTAATTAAATGGTCGAATCGCTGAAAAATTTCGTCATATGCCATAAATATGAAAGTCGCATACAATTTTGACATTATATTGAAAGATAAATACTTTTTTATTAATCCCATGGTAAAACTGCAAAAGTCATTTCCCATGGGAATGAATTGATCCGTGGGAACGGTAGGACCTCCCATTGAAATATAGGCTTTTCCCATGGGAAAGGTAAACTTTCTCGGAAAAATTTAAGTGTCGCCGATGAAGTATAATATAATTTTACATTCATTTGATATGTACTTTCATACGAAATAGGCGAAAGTGTCCTAGCATATTCGGAATTACTTGCTGTTTTTGCCAAAAACCGGAGCGGCAAAAAAAACCAACGGCGACTGTTATTAACGCATATATTTGTAACTCTTGGTAAGCCACTTTGGATTTGTCAGTTAACAATAAACTCCATTCAATTACTCAGAGAATGGCGATCTTCTATTAGACCCATTCGTCGAGAAGAAGTTGTTCTAGCCCGGTGCTGGATAGGGTATACACGTTATACTCATTAATATTTATAACAAGGTGAGCAATTACCAGAATGTATACCCTGTTTTGCACCGTTAACGGTCAAACACATCTTATTAGAATGTGTAGACTTTGATCCTATGCGTCAAAGGTACAACAATGTTAATACCATGAAACTTATTTGATACTATAGTTTTTAGTCTTGTTTTAGATTTCCGTCAGACTGTTTACTTGTTTATATACCCGTTGACGGGCATTTGATGATTTACCTATATAGTTTATATTACTAGCATATCATCCCTTATTTGTAAATAGTTGTATCTTTATATATTTACATTAATTTTTAATTACTACTTCATTTTTTCATCTTTCATCAGTTTTTGCGCACGATATGACTCAAAAGGGGTACCGCCTTGGAACGGTCAGTGGCGGAAAAGGCCGCTGGTGGTTTAAGATATCAACTAAATTACTATTATTACCATGTGTGACATTTAAAGTTGTCGTCTCACCGATGACAACGTCAGTGAGTGTAGGTGTAAGCCTGTATATATCGATTCTAACAGAGCCATGGGGAAGTCATGCGACAGTAGAGGAACGTCTCTAAAATAGTTTAAAGCATTATATCAATTTCTCGGAAGCAGTTGTGAAGTTGACTAATGCAAATACACTAGGGATATTTGTTAAATTTCCTACCGTAACTATTGAATATGTTAAATAAGACAATTACATTACATTTATGTGACGTAAAGCACCGTTGCACTTTGGAAACAATTGAAAAATGTATCCGTGAGTGTTACCTGAGGGACCAATTTGTTTTCTTTATTATATTATTCGAGTGGGATTGAAAAGTTCATTTTTCTCTTAAATAATCTGTACATTTTATTTTTGTAGTCTTACGCATTATATAATACGATTAATAATTATTTATTGCAATAACATTTCAAAACAGGCTACACTTAGAAATGAGATATGAGAACAGTGTAACAACTAGTGATTTCATAAACAATAAAGTATTATTGTTATAAAACTAGTTATTTTAATATCTTAAATCTAGTTCTTGCAATTAACTATGCTTAAACCTTATACAAAAGCACAATTCATATTACATGAGTTTATGTGATCATATGTTATTTTTAGTACCCATTTGTACTAAAGGCTATTAATACTAAATATATTCAAGTATTTCAAAGGAATGTAAAATTAATCCAAATCGGATACAGCTATTTCTTTCAGGGCAAGGAATGAATACACACTGATAATAACCGGCATGTATACATACGAATGTTGTTCGTATATTTATTGACTTTAGAATAGTATCTGACGTATGTACGAGTATATGACGTGCCTCTGTACCCAAACTACAGTGTATTTTCCTGAAATAGAGTGACGGTGGTGACCATAATCTCCATGTAAAAGAGGTAGGAGGATACAACAAACGGATCTAATTCCTCGATGATCTATATAGACGTAACTTAATCTGATGGAAGGAGTCCTATTACTTTCAGGCATTGTAATCCGGTACTCCAAAATAACGTTTCGTTCTCTTTACACAATCTCCATACGAAATCCCTTTGAGGAAGTAATTACTCTTTTTATAAGGTCAGACACTTTCCGTTTATTCATTTATTCTTATGATTCATCTATTCCATATAGATTAAATGTAACAAATTGCTCTTTTTTTCACATTGTCAAGTGACGGTGTAAAAGTTATTCGGCATGCTGTGTCTGCAGGGGCGTAAATTATACCCTCAGATTACTGCCGAGGATGACGTGATGGCATTCAAATAAATTCGAAAGTTATAGGATAAAAAGTCTCATTTTAGATACGCTGACGAACTTAAAATCAGGAATATGTTTCGGTTGTAGAATACATTAATACATTAATGGCATTTCCTAATTCCACGGAGGCTGTAACAAACATGTATTGCAGTTTTATCCTGCTGAGTTACATTGGGTTACATTAAATTACTGTTAAATGCTTGTTTGTTTGTTCGTTTTTTTGTTTGGTGTTTTACGTCATTTTCAACAAATGCGAGGTTATAATTATATGACGGTCGATTTTTTCGTGGTGGATTCAGGCCACCCACTTTTCCTGGGTAAAACCAGTATTGTATACCTCCCGCCAGCCGTTAGAATCGACACTCCTCGTTCACAAGTCGAGCTCCCTATTATGCTTATATATTGAAACAGAAGTATTATAACTAGTGATTTACATAATCAATATTATCACACAGCTTGAAGTTTGGGAGTGTAATAAAGGCATGCTACATTTATCATATTACACTAGTGTAATAAATATGCAATGAATACGAATCGTATGAATTTCCGTAAAGTTAAAATATCTGATTACGGATTTCGATGAGTTCATGGTTCGGGGTCGTACGGAAAAGACCGAGTCAATGCTAACTATATCACATAATTACATAATTACAAAATGTTACTACAATATCGCGTAATTATTCTCATGTCAACTGAACTATTGTTTGAGTTTCTTCTGTATATGATTATAATTATTATTTTAAACTCTGGAATATTAGTATTATGCTTATGTCTTTAGTGTTCATTAAACAGTTTTGTAGAAAAAGTTAACGGACGGGTATTTAGGTTTTCACAAATTCCGTTTTGGCCATCTTCGAACGAAATGTACTTATGTTTTTATATATATCCCTTACCGAATCTACATACACCAACATATATGCGACATATATGCGACTTATATGCGGCTTGTATGCGACATATATGTCACTTATACTTCACTTACAAGTCTCATCAAATCCTGAGTAAGTGAGTTATATGTATATGTCAAGTATAAGTCAAGCTGATTTTGACATATAACTCGCATATATGTCACTTATATGCATATAAGTGAGAACTTAGGCATTTTCTAATCACTTTCTTAGTTGCCGATATCTGTAATTTTCTAATATGACAATGTGGGTATCATTATTACCAGATTTCGGAGACATTCAACATGCATTTAACACGGGTTTTAAGATAAAAAATAATTATTAATACAAACTTTTATTTTTATCATTTATTTACCATTGCATGGTACAGCAGTGCATACAGAATATTCTGGTAAAGATGACAACAGATGCACTTATTTCCTCTTAATCACATCATGACAGTCTGTTTGTCAAACTTAAACGGTATAATCCCAATACACCAATGTTTACACACATTAAAGGGATATACGACAATCTGAAAGTATTTATCAGTCATTGAACTTTACATTTCAAATTATTAATCTAGTAGTTTCTTAGCTTTTAACTAGTTTGCATTTATTTAAAAACAATGTACCGTATTCGCCCCTTTAAGCGCCCCGCCCAGTGGGCACACAACGTTGATTCAACGTTGAGATGTGGTTGGATTCTGGTCACGACATCGATCAACGTTACTTCAACGTTGAATCAACGTTTCCCTATTCAACCTTCAACCATCAACTTGTATGGGTATGAGTACTGACGTTGTATCAACGTTGATTCAACGTTATCAACGTTGATTCAACGTTACCGTTCTCAACGTTGATTCAACGTTACCGTTCTCAACGTTGGAACATCGTTAGAATTGTAACGTTGTATAGACGTTGATAAAAGGTGGACCTTTCAACATTGTGGATATATATGATATATCAATCACATAATTGTTTAACGAGGTGTAGGTAAATGAAAGATGTGATAGAGAACACCATTCATCATTGCAGAATTATATACTGTACTCCTTAAATGTCCTCTTTAATTACATATATATTGACGAATTGCATCCGCGGAATTCGATTTGCACGTATTCGTTTTGCAAGTAACGTACGTTAGGCCTAATTGCAACAATTAATTGTAGTATATTGCAAAGGCAGCGTAACCCGTAAAACGTTGTTGTTGTTCTAAGGATTAGAGTGCCTCTACCTAATGAGCCCCGTTCGAAGTCGGAAGTTTATAACAGATATTACCTCCCCTGGATATCCGCTAGGAGGCCACTAACGGAAATGCTGACCCAGCCAATCAAATGCAGGGATATAAAATTTCACGCGGAAAACTGAGATTGTGTCTTGTTTACAAAGAGAAATGTGTGTATAAAATCGTTTTAAACAGGTATTTCGATATTCCAAAAGCGTCGGTGATCAAGTTCGAAGTGGTAAGTCAGTGTTACTTTGTTTGATGGGAAAAGTTTGTGTAAAATATTTGTGAACAATAACGAATCCCGATCGGTTTCGTACTCGTCGGAATGGGCCCATCTTTTTTGAAGTTTTTGCTATCCTTTTTTCAAAATATATTCTCCAACGACCAGTTCCCCCCACCCCCCCCCCCCACCCCACCCACTTACATCCCCACCACCACCACCACACCATAATCCGAGAATTCTCTGACCTTACCTGCCCTTTTTACGATTTTGATATTTCATCTGCCTAAAAAGCCACACACAAAAAGATAAAAAAGAAGGCTTTTAGGGTCAAAGAATGTTTGGATTAAGAATTACGGTGAGATCTTGCATGCAATGTGTGTGGCTCTCCCTGCACACAGTGCCGAAGGCTTTACATCCCGTCCAAAAGATAGCATACTTTCGCTGATGGGGTCATTGTCGTACTGGGTACTACAGAAAGGCAACCGGGTTACATTTATGTATACAGAAATGTACACATTTATGTATACAGAAATGTACCCAAAAATTATCGAAATCCAGAAAGGCCCCCAAATATACATAAATGTACCCGAGACAAAATCTCGCGAGAGTACAATGCGAAACTTTCATTAACGATTCACTTTTTTAAAAGTTTAGCTTACATATTTAATGTATTTACGTATTTAATGGCGCCAATTTATATTTTGAAAAACAATATTTTTGATATCCCTTTTTGATGATTCGATATTATCAGAATTCCAAATGCAAATTGAGCGCCCAAATTTGCGTGTGCGCCAATGTGTGTGTGTGTGTTTTTCCGGTGGGGGCTTCGGAAATAAAAGTACAGGGATTCCTTCATTAAACTATTCTTGAATGACGAGCTGTGTATTTGTTTACTTTTTGCGCGGGGTTTGATGATTTACAACTTCCGGTTTTATGACAATACGTTCTAAATTTTATTACTAACTGTGGCAGCCCAAATATGTTTTTAAGAACAATAGTGCAATAGTTAATGATAAACACTATTGTTTAAGTAGTTGTTTATCAAGTTCTAAATTGTTTCAATTCCGCCAATGAGATCTTGTTTGTCCGGGTACGTTTCTGTATGTTTGGGGATCGTTCTGGATTCAAAGATTTTCGGGTACGTTTCTGTATACATAGATGTACCCCGGGTACATTTTTGTAGTACACGATACGACAATGACCCCATCAGCCATACGTTCGCAGTACCTTAAGTCCTGAGTCAGGTGACGGCAAACAAACAATCGTTAATTCTGGCCCCAGCTTTTTTTATATCCATCTTGATTTGAGCTTGAACTAGCGCTTCTAGTAGCTATAGCGCTTAAATTGTATAACTTCCATTTAAACATTTGTGTACATAACGCGCAGGATTGAAAGGGTGGGTTATCAATCTGTTTTGCAGCAACATTGTTTAAGCAGCCATTACCCAACTGGAAGCTGAAGTATGAAAACATGTGAAAAGAGTAAAATACTAAGAATCAAATGATTGTTCTCTTAAAGGTCCTTATTCTCCTTCAGGACGATGTCAAATGGATTGATGGCGAAAATCAATATGAATGGAAATTTCCCTTCAAGAACACATGTCTCTGCAAAATTATAATTGGTAATGTATTAATTAAAGGTATTAAAGCTAGCTCTGTAGAGGGCAACATGTTTAAAACTTTTAATGTATTTAATCAAACGTTGTTCCGATTCTGTTGTCAAAAAATCAGTTCTCTTGAGACCGACATAAATGATTTGGATACCCATAATCCCCGGCACTAACAACGGGTTTATGACCCGGAATTCTTTACAATTTGTTTGCTTATTTTTACTAAAAAACTCATTGATATCATACTAATCAACAGCAGAATCGTAAATCGTTTTACAAACACCGATTAAATAAAAATTGTAATTTCCAGTATAGTACATGTAATTACTTATTGTATTTTATGTTCATCGCCGCGAAGCCGGTAATAGGAACCGCCATATAATTATCGTGTCATTATCCGGGCATTCTGCTTTTTTTAAAAGTTATTGAATAATTATGCATTAAAATAACTGCAGTAATAAAATGTTGCACCTTTTACCTGTGCAGTTTCGACTCGGCGAACTCCGAGTTTGTATACGTGAAGTATCGTGGCATTATACGCGAAGTATCGTGGTGTAAGTTCGCCGAGAGCCGATTCCCACGCCGAGTAGTTTTATCACCCAAACTCCGCGTAATTACGCGATTTGCAAATTCCTCACTCGGCGTGAAATGGTTGTACGCCGTGGCCTTTTGATATATTAAATGTGTAAATAAACAGATTCATATATCTTACTTTCCTTTTCAGTAAATTTGTTCATATATATCTTTCTTTCCTTTTTAGACAGTGTCCTGGCTTCCCACCAAGTGGTGGAGACCTTTGTGGAGGATGAAATTAAAAGGTTTTTAAAATATGCCCCGGAAAGGACTGGAGGTGGAGGGAGGAAGAAATAAACGAGACAATTTTTTTTTAACTCAATGGCCTGGTGACTATCACGAGAAAATTCAAGGACCAAGCAACCAGTCAACAGCAAACTCTAACACAGACCAGTGCTCAACAGTGGATTGCTCTTGCGCTTCCCAAATTGAAATCATGGAGCAAAAAATAAAAAAAATAGAGGAGAAGATTGACTTTCTTATGCAAAACTCATCATCAATGCCACCTGCAAACATACTGCAATCCATTCCACTGAACACCCAGCATAATATGCGCACCTCACAATACAGCCAATCTCACAGAAAGCAATGCCACTTAACAGGCTGCAGATAACTACACCAACAAGATCAAACACACATATTTCACCAACAAGCTCACCAAACACACAGAATATTCCTCCAACAAACTCACTAATGACACCAAACACACAGAAGAATATTCCGTCAGTGAGCCAGCAAGTGGAAAGTATCGATTCCATGGATGACGACATTTATACTGTATATCAAGCTGTAAGTATCGGTCTATAAATACGTTTTGCTTGACATTTTCAAAGTAAGGAGTATCTTCCATAAATATTTATAATTAAAAATATTCACTGATGATACTGCGCAGATATAGAGATTATTTAACTGCTGAGATCGATTATAGGGAAATCCTTCACGAGATGGGAGACGTGTGATTCTTTTCACGACGAGCGTATGTGAGTGAGTGAAAAAAACAACATGTTACCATCGAGTGCAGGATTTCTCTATAATCGAGCAGTTAAATAATCTGTTTATTACATTTTAAATCAGTTTGTGCATGATTTTAACCGAAATTATTCGCTTTATTGAACGTTATCAGCGGATAACGTTGACGTCAGTACCACGTTATAATGACGTCAACTCGGCGTCACAGTTAGTTATTTTTGTGTTCGGCGTTAGTTAATAATTTTAGCTGAGAAATTCCAATCTTTTGCCGATGAAAATGTAATAAAAACGTGTTAATCTATTATACTTTAAAAAAAATGTAGATATAAAGTCAAGACATATATTCTTTTGTAGAGTTCTAATTTTTGTTGAGCCCGTTCACGGATCTCGATTTAGCGATTACAATGTTGTCCGGGTATATATTTGTCCATTAGTCTGTTCGTTCATCCGAGCTTTCGAAATATAGGTCACATTTGGTCGGATCAGCATGACATGATGTTGATCCTTGTTGAAAACTATTTTGATTTGACATTAAACATGGCTGCCAGCGGCCATCTTTTTGAACTACTTGACAGATTTCCATGAAACTTTACAGGAATGTTGCTCTTGATGTCTAATTGATCCCAGCTAAATTTTAGATGGCCACCACGGCTAAAAATAGATTTTTTAAAAACAAGTTTGTAGCGACTACTTCTTGACAACTGTAAGTGATATTGATATGGGACTTTTTCTAAAATAATCACCATGATATGATGTTGATCCTTGTCATCTTTGTCATCAGTGGCCATCTTTGTTTACATAGAGCTTTTGATAATTGTGTTTTTTGACGACAAGACACTGATAAACAGTTGTGTGAAGGGTACTAAATCAAGGCCACCACTAGACGGCACGACTGTGAATGCCATTATTAGTAAGTAGTTTTGAGCTAGTTTTATTATTACTGTAAATTGACACTGTCCATAATTAAAGCAGATATTGAGCACAAGCAAATAAACTTCTTTTTTTCACTCATGAAATGTATGTGTAGAAACATGATCTCATAGACCCACACAAGTGTGCTGTAATAAATGTGTTGATTAAAACCTAAAAGCTTTTATTTATTGTTTGTAATCGCTAGCACTGCAATATTTATTTCTGTTGCTCATGTGACATCCATTAAAGAGACAATGTCTGTAACGTTTAGCTCTTAAAATACACAATATTACCGTCAATGTGTTAATTAAGAATGAAACATACAATTTGATTAGTTAAGATTTTGGCTAGTATTATTTAGATTTACCGATATGTTATTTTGATATCAGATACACGGTTTATAGAACACTATAGCTATGCCCTTGAGATGATGACAGACATGATAAACAATACAAGTTTAATGTCCGAATCACTTTTTTAGAATATGTAACATCAAAACGACCAGGCTGTCTGGAGAGGGACATCACACAGGCCGTAAATCAGAAGTGTGCCGATGCACGTTATCTGATGAAAACGAAACCTGCAAGTAACAAATTCTAAAGGTATGTTGGCTGCTGCTAAAAATATATGTTGACTGAAATTAAAGACAACAGTTCGGTATTTTTTTTTTAAATTAAATGCAAGCAGGTTTAAATTCAAAATGATACTGTATAAATAAATCAAGACGCCAATTGTAATGTTTGATAAAAACTTCAAGATTGCCACGACTCCTTTTAAATACATTTGGCATTACATTCACAAAGTCAATATCATATGGTGAAAAAGTTGTTTGTTTCGTTAAAGGTCAAGGTCGGGTGAAGTGGGGATTAGTCAGCTGGTTATGTCTCACCACAGTAAATGAACATTCCAAGTTTCATAGCAAATATTTTGATGGTGTTGAAGATGTATGTCTTAAAAAAAAGATAAAGAAACCCTATGAAACTTCCTAAGTTTGTCTTTAGAGTTAAGGTCAGTGTCACTAGTGGCGTCAGACTTAGTTTCAGAGAGTATTTTGCCTTACCTCAATCAAGGTACATACCAAGTTTCAGAGCAATGTCTTTGATGATATTGTAGGCACTTTGTCCTTAAGATCAGTGTAACTGTAGGTGCCGCTTTTTATTTTCCTAGGACTGAAACATTACTGATTGTACTATTAAAATCATAATGAGTATGAGTACGATAGTTACAATGTCACTATCACTTTGCGTACGAAATTGGTAAAGAGTTCTCGTTCGTGAATTAATTTGTGGGAATTCTTTTCCCCGCATTATTAAAATTTCACTAGATTTTTACTGTCAAAAGCATGCTTTTCGAAATTGAATGCATGCATTTTAAGATTATTTTAATTGGGTTAGATTTTGCATGAAAAATACATACAGAAGAATTTTTCCACCCAATAGACAACCCCATATTATAGAAATGTTTTTTGTTTTGTTTTTGTATTTAGCCCCTACAGAAGGAATTAATGGAACTACCCCTACATATGTTTTTAAAAGTGCTGTCTTTTGTCGTGCATGTTTTCAGGAACAGCTGGAGTAAAGCTGATATATACATATATATATTTACATCTCATTAACTCAATTCCTTTTTCCTCTTCATATGAATTTTAATAAGTGCCTCCATGAAAAGACGATACGACTGAAGCTTTCTCGCCTCACCGTTGTGGGTTCAAATCTCCCTGGGAGCTAGACTTGTCCAAGGAGGAAGTGTCGATTCTTACGGATGGCTAGAGGTTTATAGTACTGGTTCTACCCAGGAACAATAGGATGGTATGTCTACCACAACAAAATCATATATGGCCATACATGGGTTTAAAATGACCTAAAATACCATTCTGTTCATTTCAAACAAACCATAATGATGAATATGCTAGATATATAGCTGATTTTTGAAAAGTATATTATATTTTATATATTTCAAAACTATTTATGTAATATAATATGTGCATTAGAATATTTTCTTTGATTGCAGGTGATTGCTGGATCAAAGCCCTGCGGTGGAAACATCTGCTGAAGTTCTGTGTTGTAAAAAGAAGATACCAATTAAACCTCAATATTATGTTTAAAGTTTAAACGCTTTCTGTCTTCTTTCTTCACATATTTTACGCCCTTAGGGACTTATTAGTTCTTGGCGATTGTCCGTTCATCCGTCTGTCCGTCCGTTAACTTTTTGCCTGACAACTGATTTGCAAATAACTTAAAGTATAAGGTCTACAACAATGAAACTTTGTAAACATCTTTAGCATGATCCAATGTATGCATCTAATAAAGGCCCATAACTATGGTTCATATTTTTTGAATTGTTCACCCTTTGAAAACAGGTTTAACTGCATTTTACAAGTGATTGTGACTAATAACTTTCAAAGTATTAAATGTATAACAATGAAACTTTGCACACGTCTTTCAACATGAGCCAATGAATATGTGTTACGAAAAAAAGACCATAACTGTGATTTTTTTTAAATTATTTCCCTTTGAAATAGGTTTAACCTTGACAACCACATGCGTATATGCCCTGCTAGGCTACATGTGTATGCCCCGCTAAGCGGTGATCTTGTTGCGGCAGGAAACTACAGAAAACAAGATCAGTGGATGACCTTGCAGGTGGTCAAGAAACTAAATGTGCGTCTGGTGAATTATAATTGACATACAAGTGACATATAAGTGGCTTATATGTGACATATAAGTGGCTTATATGTGACATATAAATGGCTTATATGTTGCTTATATGTACAGCATTGACATCCCAGCTAAACATATAAGCCACTTATAAGTCACTTATATGTGACATATAAGTGAACTGCAATACTTATCTGGACATATAAGTGACATAGATCTCATTTGCATACTTATAAGCGGCATAGATCTCATTTGCATTTAAAATCAATATAAGTCACTTATAAGTGAAAGATATAAGCCATCCTGAGATGTTTCTTATTTTGTATTTTATATAGCTTTACAACAACATCTTAGTGTTTCTTTCGTTAGTTTCTCTGGATGTGGACTTTATTGTTAGAGAATTCCTTATGATGGGATGTAGTTTTGTTTACACTGTATTGTCTATTTGTGCTCTGAAAACAGGATAATAGCGAGGATAGTGTACACATCAAATCAATTCCAGCTAACCTGTAGGCCTTATTGCCTACTGACCGTTTCAAGTCTGTAACACTGTCTTCACCACCCTTTCTGTTGTATTTTCTCGTTTTCATTGCATACTCAATTAAATACTGCTCCTTGTTTGTAATACAGTGCGGACCTACGGTGTCATTGCGTTTGGACGCTGTGGTTTCTATAGGACCCTATATCTCATTTTTCTATTAAATATATATTGAAATAATCAATTTTCAACTGTTGTCATCATTTCTAAAGCATTCGTACTTTCTCATAGTATTTGTCTGTAAAGAACACAGTCGCGACATAGGTTTAGTTTCGCTCGATATTACGTAACTCATTGTCTATATGTAAATTCTCATGCACGCCATGGACTGACTGAAAACTTCTATGTTACCTCTGCTCACGAGCACTTGGAGAAAATAGTTCCGAACAATATCTTAAGAAATGGCATTATCTACAACCAGAGAGTTTCAATTCGTGTAATGGTGGATATATGCACATAAATAGTCATACAAATTTAAAATATCTTCAAACTGGAAACACGCAAAATGTATACGACCTGTATATGCACCCTTCGACCCGGATATGATTCCAAACCGGGCTTACTCCTGTAATGCGCTCTTGTTTCCGGAGAATCGCTGATGAACACGAAGGATGGCATACTTTCACAGTTTCTTGCCTGAGAAAGTTATTGCCAGAGAGCGTTTGAAAAATCCGAAACGTGACTGCACAGAGAAGAGAATCCGAGACCTGTGGACAACGAAAAAACAATTATGTCGAAATAAATCAATTTCACTTGTCATGTACATGTATATAACATTTATTTTAATGACCACTCATTGAAATTGTTATTATGAACAATGGGTCTATGCTTTTTGTCGCCTGTATTGTATGTATTTGAATTATACATATTCAGGGAAGATGATAAAATGAATATTGCTTTCGACGTTTGTCAGAATCAGAGATATTTTGGACACGTATGGTACCTAAACAAATCAGTACATAAATGTTTATGCAGTTAGTGAAAGACAAAAATGGAATATGTCTTTAGTAAATTAAATACTTTACATAGGGCAGTACTTTTCTGCATAAGTAAAGAAGTGTTTCTGGTGTATACGTTTGTTAACGCTCAATAAACAAAACTATAAATAATAACCCCAATCAGTATTACATTTGGAACGAATATCATTTTCGGAAATTTTCTGGAAACGAAATTCCAAAAAAAGTGTTTTTATATGTTGCAGATATTTAGCTGAACATGATTTACCAAACCAAAATAAGATTTTGTTTTCTTCTTTTTTTTCATTATTAACTGATTTTCAAAACATTTACCACTAAATATACCATTATATGCCATTTATTTTCGGATATAATTAGTGCTGCGTGGTATGTCTATCGGTGTATTTTGATATGGATCTCAAAATAATATGTGCCGTGATATTTTTAGCATACCTGTTCTTATCGGTTTTCTCAACACATAGTATTTGATTATGAAAGTAAATCGTAATCTGCGAATATGCAATCTCTACCCAGAGTACACTCGTTCCTCATTTGACTCTATCAACGTCAAAGAAAATAGGGCGAACGGTTAGGTCACGTGATTATTCAAAAAAAGTTATGACGATGTTTATAATAAATCCTTTGCAAAGATAAAATATAGACCTATATTCATTATTTTCAAAAAAACACTCTATGAGTTAATTTTTTTAGTAATGTTCTGCTATCGAGCTTCGGTTTGAAATGTTTACATATGCGGTTCGATTGAGGAGACCTAAGTACGTATTATTTTTGTAGTAAAATAGTCCCGATTAAAACTAAATGTTTTCATGCATTATTTCAAATCTTGCAACATCTAATTTGCAGATATTCTGAACATTATATTTACACAAGAAATAAATAAGTTTCAGGCAAACATATTCCAATTTAACAGGTTTTACCAAAATCTTGTAATTTAGTAGTTAGCAGAGATATATGTGAGGGCGAGGAACGATAACTCTGCGTGGAGATTGGCGATTATGATCTATTGTTAACTTCCTATGGTTCCCTGTTTGTTATACAATCGTAAAATTGAATACACATGTTGGGAAGTGGGTACCATCATAGTTAAAAATAGAAGCACTTCCAATAATAATGGTGTTCGATTATTGCAATGTGCACCTTTGTGGTTTTGGGTAAACTCAGACGGGCATGGCCGGTTCAATGATTGAGAAATGTTAAAAAAAAAAAGCAAAATCGGTTGTGTAGGTTCCCGTTGGGCTTAACAGGGGCGCTACAATAGTAGTCACTGTTGCTGTTTGTAAAATATGCAGTGTTGCGGTCAAGTGCTCTTGCAGCACAACACACCGGTAACTCACTTGCGAAGACATCACCTTGCGTTGAATACAAATTCATAACAGATCATCTTCGACGCTTGATTGTAAATACAAAAGTTTGTCTTGAAAACAAACGAGCGTCGTAGATGATCTATACTATTTCTGCACAACGCTATCCCAAACGTGTCTCTAGATGGTGGCTCAGCTACAATGGGGTGTCGCCATTTTGAAAATGAGGATGATAGCAATATGCCTAGGTAGGCCTAGGTAGAACCTACGCCTAAAATTAGGATCTTCAAAAGCAAAGAACACAAACAACGGTGAAAGTAGAGGACCTCTCATGCCCGAAAGTGGTAATCCACTTTAAAGCCACAATGAATGGGTTCGATGAGCCGGGATCCCCAAAAACCAGTACGCACATTTAAAAAAATATTCTAAAATAGCATGGAAGCATTTCGAAGTCATGTGTTTGGCTAACGACAGTTAACCTGTAACACAGATACAACCACGTTCTATTGAATACCTTCTGTCACTGAAAATGTCCTGTTTAATGTTACGTTAACCAAGCATGCGTCACCGAATTCGTCTGAACAAACAATCAGCTGTGAATTGCTAAAATACCTTCATTAAACAATTCGGTAATTTCCATTTATAATGTAATAACGTTTACATATTATAAATATAGATATAAAAATCGAACTGGAAATGTAGATTCAAGGACGACAGTCAACAACAAACACACACAGAAACAAATAACAACTATATATAAAAATGAATAAAATGTAAAATAAGACATCACAAACACACAAGGGTTGACAATAGGGCTTCCGCCTTGGAACGGTGAATGGCAAAAAAGGCCGCTGTAGGTTTTAAGCCTGTGCTGTCCTGTGTATTGTTCAATGACTTCTAAATGGGAAGGATTTATTCAATGACGCCATACATCGTATTAGAAAAAAAATATTGGCGAACTGGGATTACATGTAGAGGTGGCATTAAAGCCCTTTATAAACTGCTCTTCTCTCAATTGTAATTAATTGTAGTAGGATCATCACTAACATTTATTTACCCATCAACACCTACAATATGTCGTTATAGCGTGCGTCATACGGTCATACAATGTCCCTTATGGAAAACCCTTCCCAACTATTTGCGGCAAATTTCGATTTATAAAGCATATCTTCATCTCCTGACAATCCCATGTATATATTCAGAACGCTTCAGCTAAGCCGATACTCATCATACTATAAGAGAAAAGATGAAAGGATAAAAACAAATTTCATAAACAAAATCAATTAAGTGTATTCTGTTTTTCAAAGAAATTTTTCAAAGAAATAAATGATATATTCTCCCAGAAAAAAAGGAGTGACGAAAATAATGGGAACATATTCAACAGGTGTAGCCGCCTAAAGACTTATTAATGAATATTCTATTCACATGAGCTTTAGTAAAAAAAAATTGTAATCGGAAAAGAACGGATTGTTTGTTTGTTTGAATGGTCTAGTACGTCATTTTAGCACATATTAGGCCATATATGACGATCGATTGTTTTAAAACAAAATGTGTATCACTATGCTGTTTTACAACCACTAATTAAAATACATTGCAAGTGCTTCTATTTGAAATGAAATGTCTAGACACATCTATAGTTTAAGATTTTGCTTTTCTTGAAATGCGATAAGTCTACTGTGATGTTTGATTTTTATTTGTATGCATTACATTGAATATTTTGGTCATTTTATTCATGTGGTTCTTAAATATTTGTAAATCATTTCTGATTGTTTCTGACTGTTTCTATAACATGTTGTATTAGAACAATACACAAATTATTATGAGGGTCGTTAGAAATATTGGCTATTAAAGTTTACTGCCGTATTAGTTTTGTGTGAAAGAATCCGTTAATATTTTTATTATAATAATAATAACTTTTTAAATTGTATTTTAAAAGAGGCAGAAAAGTGTGAATGAAAGAAAATGTGATCCTTCAGAAGCAAAGAACGCAAACAATAGTGAAAGCAGCAGACCTCTCAAGACCCCCAAGGGGTAATCTACATGAAGGCCACAATGTATGGGCTCGATCACAGATACCGGTTTAAAAAAAAAAAAAAAAGTCTTATATTCTATTACATACTGTATGTTATAGAATATAAGATTTTTTTATTTTTTTTTAAACCGGTATCTGTGGGCTCGATGATCCAGGATCCCAAATCACCAGTGAGAAAAAGCACTACTGAATATTACAAATGTCAATGTTAGACATTTCTCATGAAGGAAATACGTTTATATTTTTAAGTTTTGTTGGTGTTATTGCGGATTGCGGATTGTGGAGATACATTTAGGAAATTATACTAAAATAGCATGGAAACATTTTGAAGTCATGGGATTGGCTAACGGCAGTTATCCTGTAACGTAGATACAATCACGTTATATTTAATACCTTCTGTCACTGAAAATGTCCTGTTTAATGCTGCATTTACCCAGCATGCGTAAACGAATACGACGGACTAGCGAACAATCAACTGTGAATAGCTAAAATACCTTAATTATCAAATTCCGTAATTTCCATTTATAATGTAATAACATTTACATATAAGCCTGTACTGTCCTGTGTATTGTTAATGTTATATCAATATCATATAATGTCTATTTCGTTGGTGCTTTGAATAATTGCATGAGGGAATACACTTTCTATTGCTTGGCTGGAAGCAATGACTTCTAAATGGAAAGCATTAATTCAATCGCGCCATATATTTTATTACAAAAAATATATTGGCAAATTGGGATCACATGTAGAGGTGGCATTAAAAGCCTATTATAAATTCATATTCTCAAGTGTAATTAATTGCAGTAGAATCATTAATAACATGTATTTACACATAAACACCTACCTAAAAATAAGTATGATAATGGACCTTTGGAAACGGCCGAGCACGACACATACGAAATATTGCAGTCTCGGTTTGATTGAGACTGTTCATGAGCGGTAGTATAGCGTGCGTCAGACGTGTATTGTCTCGTATGGAAAAAACCATCCCAGTATTTGCAGAAATTTCCACTTATAAAGCATATTTATCTTCGTCTCCTGACAATCCCTTGTAGATGCCGTAGACGCTATAAGTAAAATGATGAAAGGATAAAAACAAATTTCATCAGGAATCAATTTCGATGTTCCTTTTCAATGAAATAAATGAAATATTCTCCCACAAAAAGGGAGTGACGACGTCACGACAATCATTGGAAAATACACAACAGGCGAAGGAGTGCTACGGACTTTATATTACATTTTATATTCACATGAGCTTTATTAAAAAATAAACTGTAGGAGGAAAAGAACGGATTGTTTGTTTGTTTGCTTTAATGGTCTTTTACGTCATTTTTAGAACAAGTTGTTTATCCTCAATTAAGCGATTTAATGCTATGTATTCATCAAAGGAAATTTCACCGACCAGACTACATGTACATTATTTTACGGTATCCTGTAAGGACCATCTTACCATCGCAACTTAACATCTACCGTCGACCTAGCCATCGACCTAGGTCGATGGTAAGATGCGATGGTCGATAGTAAGATGCGATGGTAAGATGCGATGGTAAGATGCGATGGACCATCGACCATCGCATCTTACCATCGGCCACCGCATCTTACCATCGACCATCGCATCTTACCATCGGCCACCGCATCTTACCATCGACCATCGCATCTTACCATCGCATCTTATCATCGACCATCGCATCTTACCATCGACCATTTCATCTTACCATCGCATCTTACCATCGACCATCGTATCTTACCATCAGGTGGTAAGATCCGATGGTAACATGGCCCTAGCAGGACACCGTATTATTTACTTATTAGAAGCAATAGATGCGGTCTGTAAGAGTGATTCTTTCTTTCTTTCTTTCTTTCTTCTGTCTTTCTTTCTTTCTACTGATACTGCACACGAACTATTATGGTTATCATGGCAGCCTCGTTTCGGAGAAAGAGTTTACGGGCATTTTGAGTCACTGATTAACGCATAAGTTCAGCGAGATTTTTAACATGCCCAGGGTATGGGTCTCCCTGCATACGGGACCAACGGCTTTACATCCCTCCGAAAGATGGCATACTTTCACAATATCTTGGCCGAGTAAGATATCGCGGGGTGCGTTTGAAAACCTGGGGCGTGACACCACCGGGAATCAAACCCATGCTTTCTGGGACAATGATTATGTATTCGTAGAACAAAGTCAATCCAGCGGATATGCCCTGAATATGGTTCAGTAATGTAGAAAGATATATAACATAAGGGACAACTTGATGTGCCATGAACTTGGTACTGTGCTGGAGACCGCGATTGCAGTTTTCCTCTAAAATACCGATATGCCAGTGAAAATAATTTGTTCATTATGTTCAATGTTAGTAAATTATTTTATTTCAAATCTGACTCTCGGTGTTTTGACCTTTAACACTAACAACTGGGGTTGAATAGGTCATCAGCACAAGTAATGCTGATATGCCAAAGAAATGTATTAATTAATGTTAAATTTAAAAAAAAAAAAGACAAAAAAAAATGACAGTATTTAAAATTACACCACCTGTACTTATTTCTTAATCCTATTAATCATTTTAATGGTAGTAAAAATCCTTTCATTAAATTTGTGTTTTAATTAGAGTACTTGGTGTACTAGTTTTTAACACTAACATCTAGGGTTAAATCATTTAAAAGGGCCAAACATATGAGATGCATCAATAGTCATCTACATAAATATACTCTGTAAATTATTTTTTTTGGACCATGGCAGTGTTCGAACCCGTACAATGATCGCTGAACCATGACATTCGATCATAACCCTTATTATCTCAGTTGATAATTCACAATAGATCAACAATCAACAATAAATTATCGTTTACAATGAAAGTTTGCGAAAAAATAATAATCTTTTTATTGGTTACTCGAATGTGTCCGTAACTGTTACTTTGTGTGGACTTTGCAACATTTTTACAGACCCTTTGTGTGTTCGCGATATTTTTTTGAAATCAAATCTTGTTTGGAATTTAATGTTTCTGATACCAAATTAACCGGGTAGGGTAGACCTTTGTCACAAAAAAAAATACGTAAACTCTGTCTACTAGTTTTATTTGTATATGACTTTATATACCCTGGTCCAAAACTTTTTTTACCGAGTATATAAAATCACATTGCATCTCTTGGCTCAAGACATAATCTAAAAAAAGAAAAGTGATGCGTCTGTTTTATGATAAGGGTAGACGGCTCACTAGTACGACAGTACTCTATTTTGACGAATGAGTTAGAGTGGCATAAACGCTCTCATCCCGGGCAGAATTTCATTTTCACAGTTATCTCAAACGTATAATGTCAAGTATACTCGGTAAAAAAAGTTTTGGACCAGGGTATATAAAGTCATATAAAAATAAAACTAGTGGACAGAATTTAAATATCGTTTTTTAGTAACCAAGGTCTACCCTACCCGGTTAATATGGTACCAGAAACATTAAATTCCAAACAAGATTTGATTTTAAAAAAATATCCCGAACACACAAAGGGTCTGTAAAAAATGTTGCAAAGTCCATAAAAAGTAACAGTTACGGACACATTCGAGTAACCAATAAAAAGATTATTATTTTTTCGCAAACTTTCATTGTAAACGATAATTATTGTTGATTGTTGATCTATTGTGAATTATCAACTGAGATAATAAGGGTTATGGTCGAATGTCATGGTTCAGCGATCATTGTATGGGTTCGAACACTGCCATGGTCCAAAACTTTTTTTACAGAGTATATATAAATAAATAGAGGATATCTGTTTGTTTAGAGTGAATATAGGATTTATTCATCGAGAAGTGAGAAAACTTATACTTTCACGAGTGCTTTAATAGCACAAGTGAAAATATGCGAGTTCCTCACTTCGGGTTGAAAATAAATCATATTCACGACAAACTAACAAATATTCTATTTATTTTATACTCACAACCTTGAAACGGATGCAGAGAAAACATAATTCGCCAAAACAATGGCGTCAATAACGTCAACAACGTCAACAGTGGCATTACGTCATTTTCGGTATTTCACATGTGAAATAAAAACAATGAAAATATAAGGTTTTATTTTAATCATGAACATGAAATCCACTATTTCGCTGGAAAGTATATAATAAAAGTGTTAATTTGATAATTTTTGGGTAGACTTTTGGTGTCATAGTTTTGAGTAAGTTAACAGTTAAATATAACACCTTTTGGACTGGTGTTGATTAAATGTGTATGGTTCTTTTAACATTCTTGAATTTTATTTAATAGGCACGTGTTAGCACAGCCTTAAACACAATTTCCGACTGTTAAAATAACCATGTAACTCCGCAACTTGAAAAGTTTTGACATCATTGTCTTGTCGTGCCCTTGCTGGTTTATTGTCATATTGCGCTGGCTTCTGACAAGTCACTGAGAACTTGTTTTGTAGTTTTTTATGTTTTTATATTCATATATACATGATCATCTTTGTGTTATTGTTGTATAGGCGGTAAACTATTGGCAACGCTTTTATGTTTATGATGTCATCATGGTCATATACCATGACTTTTTTATTCTTGTACATGTTGTTTGTTTCCATGAGTATTTTGGTTGGCTGTGGTCATTGAATAGCATATTTCCTGTTCGACCTTTAAATTCACTTTCATAATGCATATCTTGTTACACTCTAAGCTCGAGACGGAATTTACCAATTTGAGGTATTTATCTAAATCACGTGTTTTTCATGGATGTGCTCCTAAGTAGTTCTAATTTAATCATGTTAATCACGCTGCATCTGACTGTGCTATTTTAGATTTACATCTTACAACTGCTTTGGAACTGAATCTTGATTTCAGGTTATATATTTTTAAACACCATACACATGCAAATTTTAAAATAAACTGCCTACTTGACTCATTTTGCATTTCATCTGCTTGTTTCTGTGTCCCAGTCATTCAAACAGCATAGGTTGTGAGGTAAAACTATTTCATAGATGTATGCCTTTTAACATTTAGAAAATAAAACTTAACTTTAATGAACCCCTTATTATTTACAATTGGTAATATAGTGTAAGGCAAATACAAAAAGTATATTAAATACTGAAAAGGGGATCCCTTGGAAGCAACAAACACCGACAAGAGATAAAAGTAGCAGACTCAATTTTATTGAGTCTGCTCATGGGAGGTAATGCAAAGTGCAACACCTCTCACGCCTCCTAGCACTGGCTTAAAGCTGTACAGTCCCTATTTTAACTGGTAATAACTCATGAATATGAATGAGTCACGTGTGAAGTAGTTTCAAATCGACGAACACCCCAAAAGTCGGTATATAAGGAGAAATCGATACGTAAAATTTCACATTTTTATTTAGCCTCCGTACAGGTAACATCGATAAATATACGGCTCCAGAATATATGTGATAAAAAAATAGTTGCACGGAACGGGATTTGAACCACAGCCTTGAACTTGTAAGATTTGAAATATGTACGCTGAACCTCTAGACCACTGCTATTTATTGGTATTTTGTACCATTTTTAACACTAAATAGGCATTACGTAATAACAAGAGCGCGCAAACTCATCAAGCGCTAAATAACAAGTCGAGATATGGTTGATTTGAGGCGAAGTATTAGTTTCATATTGATAAGATACAGTATTACACCAGGCAATGTTAATTTACACGTGCGACAATATGGACTGCATATTTATTGATCAATCATTAGTTGCGTTCAAATATGTTAAGTTATTTTGCCTCATAATATATGGTAGTTAGTATACCATTTTCTCAAGTAGCTTTGTAGTACAGTGGTTAGAGCACAGGACTTGAAATCAGAAGGTCGTGTTTTCGAGCCCCGAAAGAAGCTAACTTTTTTTTTTTTGGTAAAAATTACTGTTACCTGTGTATAGGTACGATGTGCACTGGTCGATGTATTTACAGTAAATGATTTCCTTCGCTATATTTGCTCGCCTAAATACCCGATTTCGACATGAGCTGGTGAACATGAAGTTACAAATAAAAAAACGCCTACAAAGAAGAAATCGATTGATATAGGGACTCTGTAGCTTTAAGGACACATTTCCCAACACTACTTGGTCATTGAAAAAGCATGGGAAGCTTGAATTTTACAGCCAGCACGCTTCATGGCTGATCAACTCAGGTATATAACTTGAGGCCCGCTCTTAGTTTTTTTTTTATTTGTGTAGCATTGCTATATTCAGGGTAAGAATAGCTTAACAACACTTTGTAATTTACTTTAATGAAGAAATATATTTTCATAATTTTGCTTTTGAATACAAAACCTATCTGGTATTTCTTAATTGTTTTTAGACCAAAAATCAGAGCACAGCACAATAAATATACAACATTCTTTAATGTGTTATTATGTATGCTGATCACAAATGCTTTATTGGGTGGGCCGCATAATCTGAAGAAAAATTGAATATCACACGTTGCTCATGAAATTGTATGACTAACAGTGATTTACAGTTACAGTTACAGAAATTCTCTCTCCCCTCCCCTCTCCCCACACCCCCACCCCCACCCCCACCCCAAATGCAATAGGCTCGAAATATGTCCTTAAGAGATATTTTACTTTAAAGCCACAAGTATCGGGCTTGATGATCCCAAAGGACCAGTAAGTAATATTACTGATTTGTAGTCGGGGCGACATTTTACTGTCGCCACACAGCATTAAACAATCGCTAGTGTGTGATTAACAATACAATATCCGTAAACTGCCGCATTTAGACAAAATACAAACGGCGTTCAACTGATATATACATCGAATATTTGCGTGTAACCTGGTGACGAATGGTGATACAATTAAACATATCCGCGCGTTTTGAAGAAAAGGCATATATACTCTACTCTGTTCTGTTCTTACCGTAGTTGCCGTCCGTATACAAACCTGTATCTTCAAAATGAATGTGTTTCATTGTACCCGTCAACTAAATAATGTAACTACTATCTTTTCTCATATTGTTACCATGTAGAATGCTGTTAACTTAGTACAAAAGTTATGCTGTTTTTGTTGTTGTTGCTGTTGATAATGATAATGTTATTATGCTGATGACGATGATTATGTTGTTGTTGTTGTTGTTGTTGTTGTTGTTGTTGTTATATTATAGGGCTTAATACATATGGAGATTTAATATGTATGATGAAAAAAAATAGATATTTTTTAACATGTTCATTTATATACACATCAAAAAAGAAAGTGGTAAACTAAATTTGAATGAAAGACCACATTACGTCATACACGTGTCATACAAGTGTTCAAACATCCTACGGGGCGTCCGTGGCCGAGTGGTTAGAGTCTCTGACTTGCAATCACTTGCCCCTCACCGCTGTAGGTTCGATCCCTCAGGGGCCTATGAATCTTTATGTGAGGAAGCTATCTTTCGGAACGTCGGTGGTTCTACCCAGGTGCCCGCCCGTGCACGAAAATTGCCCGGAGGGGCACCGGGGGTCTTCCTCCACCAGTGAAAGCTGGAAAGTCGCCATATGACCTTAGCTCTTGGTGCGACTATAAAATCCAATTCAGTTCAGTTCAGTTCAAACATCCTAACTTTATGTTTGAGAAGAAGTCAAAAGTTTGACATTTATGTGAAATCCAGAAAACCATTAATTAACAAGATGACTATTTCTCATTCTGTTATCTACATGCAAAATATTAAACTTTATGCATTTCCCAACCTTTTTTTTTCTTTTCTTTTTTTGCTGTGAGGAGCTCTAACTCTTTAGTGAAAAGAAATGTTGATAATAAGTATCTCTACTTTATTGTATATTTTAAAAGTTTATTCCAAAAATAGATATGCCCACTTTCTTTTTTGACTCCTGAGATAACCTGTAAATAGCGCAACATTTGTGTCTACGAGTATTTGCTACGACACCGATCATGCGTCAGGTGTGGCGCTAATTCTAAATCTAATATAAAACTAGCTATTTGAGTGGGAGAATGACAACATCGCATAGTATAGATTAGAGTTTTGTAATTTTAGTTCACTTCAGAATAGTATCTGACGTACATTTGTAATATTTATGAGGTTCATCTATGGTGATAAAAGCTCACTATAATAATTGTTTTTTAAATAGAGTACAAAGTTCAAACAGTCGTGACTCATTGTAATTAATTTAAACATGTTTGATTGCCAATAATAATCACAAAAGGGTTGGGCTAAAAGTTATAAAACCATTAGTTAATGCCCTTCCCGATATTGCAGAACAAGTAGGACACATATAGCTCTAAACTATAGACGTAAAGATTTTGATGTTCTAAACATTTACATCAAAACACCATTCCCACGTGTTTTGATAATAAATGTTAAACAATGGAATAGGCGGCAATGTTATATTCTTATACCATTTAAAAGATGCATTTGTGTTACTTTAAAAGCCGATAACGTCATTAAACTAGAGAATAAATTGACAAAGAAATGATTTCGTTAATGGTCTATGTGTCAGCATGGTCAGTGTTATAATCCTGCGAACGCTTTATTTCCTGTCCGACTTTTATACTTATTTTCAATAATAAACGAGACAGAATTTTCTCTTAATTTTGAAATGAATATATCACTAGGTAGAGGCAATTGCAAAATTTTAAACCGAATACCGTTTTTAATTTGAACGAAAAACGATAGAGAGACAAAAATATCGGGAAAGGTTCCGTGTAAAATGTATGCATTGCATTCGATATTGAGTATATCCATTCGCTTTTATATAGGTTCTGCATGTTTTCAGTAATGACCTCTATAATGACCTCTAGGGGATTTGTGATATCATCACTCTGTCATTTTTGACTCGATTTTTGAAACGTTTTTGGATTTTAGTGTATGAAATGTGTATCACTGCAACGACATTCGCATTTCAATAGTCGTTGGAGTATTCTGGTTAACAACTTTAATTACAACTTCTTGTCTATTTCATTAACGAATTTTTATTTCAGAAAAATTCTGTTATAGCGAATGGTCTACCCAATCCGTAGGACCGATATTTCTACTTCCGGTTGTCTAGCTTCCTTCGCTCTAGAAAAATATAGTCCATGATTTCTTTTTAAATATTTCTCAAATTCAATCTCCTTACAGTCAGCTTTCGGACAGTTCCAGTGTTAAATAATGTTTATTTATTTCAAAATGTGCGTTTATAAGCAAGATCTCATTTATTCCGCCACACGCGTATGAATATTTTACCGTATTTGGAATGACTATTTTAAGATTATTTTGGGAAAATACCTTTACTGAGTACACCTCTAGGTCACCTTGTTAAAGAAATGTTCTCGGGAATGCCACATTCCTTCTCTTCAAAATTCCATTTGCAAAATTAATCAATAGCTCAATAAGGCCAGACAATTTCCTGGTAATCTGCACATTTATGATTTAAATATTCCATATCGATTGGACGTAAATAATTGCGTTTTGATCACATCTTCAACTGGCTGTGTGAAAGTTCTTTCTTGTTCACAATGACGTATTGAAGCCTTAATTAGCTAACTGATTATGATACGTCCGCGGATGACGTGACACAATTACCATAACATTCTGATAAAATGTCATGTTGAAATTACCAGAAATGTGTTTTTGGTGAGCAATACATTAGTTGCTTAAATATTCCAATGCTTAATGTAATTTCCACAGAGATTGGAAAGGACGTTTAACAACTCGGTGCAGGCTGGGATTTTCAACATGGATCTTATAACATATTCTCCTTCCATCATTATTTTCAAAGTCCTATACTGAACACAAAATAATAATATATTTTAAACAATGTAACATATATAGTTATTAAAACTCTTTAAGATTAGTGTATAATTTATTTAAAAAGCTAGGATTAGTAAGATGATGATAGGTGACCAATATAATCATGTTAATCTGGACGCTTTAATGTTCAGTGTGCACTGAGATCATTTTTCTTACGCGTGTCACCTAGTTGACAACAGAATGACGAGGATAAAAATAGTAAAAATAGTCCCCTTCAACGTACTTATTTGAGAAAAATATGAAAAAAAACCGCAATTTTATTGTCTTAAAATGATACAAAAAAGTCGATATCCTGTGATATGCAGTCACAATTCCCATTTCATCATGATTTACCCTGAAACATGTCTGAATCGTCATTAGCAATAAAACACGTTTCGAAAACTAAAATCAATCTCTTCATTATGATATTTATCAAGCTCTTTCAACTCGCGTTGATATTTACAGCGCTTGTTCCTATCTTTTTGTCTGGCCGTACCATTCATGTTTTGTTCTCTTGCTCTTTGCTCTGGCTTCTTCTAAGTCATTGAGTACTTAAATTATGACTTTCTAGGTTTTTGTTTTTATATTCATATATACATGATCATCTATTACCTATTAATGCTGCCTTGTTTGTTAAAGAATATAGCCTGGCAGGGATTTCTTTATTTACACAGTCCCGTTTCATTGGGATGACAATAAGATGAGTGAATTTTAGTACACCTTAGAACCCTTTTTAGACCTCAGGGGCCGTTTTGCCACAGACCACTGACAATGTGTTACATAATTTGTTCAAGTTGGGTGAAAATACATATCAATCAATCACACTCAAACGAGGATCCTTCAAAAACAATAACACAATATAAAGAAGTAGCAAACTACTCTGTTTCATAAAACCTCTTTGCACCGGCTTATGTGGTGTTTTACCTAGGTACCGACCATTTTGATTTCTGATGTGGTGGGGGTGGGGATTGGGATTTTTCCTGAAAACATATTCCGGCTCTTGAATTGTTGAAAAAATAATCCTGGCACTGATTTGAGGGGGAAAAAACAGTCCCTCAAATTGTTGAAAAAAATAAACCAGACTTCTCTCACATTCTTGGGAAAAAAATCCGGCTGTGAGTACAGTTATAGGGGGAAAATAATCTGGCTCCCTCTTCAGTCTATGATAAATGTAGATTTACTCCATCAGCTACTGGATTCAACATGGAAATGTTTAACCACAAACTGACTACATCCACAACTTCTACTCAGAAGTTGATCTAAATCTCCAGTTGAAAGGAGTTTAGAAGTGATAGTATTCACGGTTGTAATAAATGTGATGTACATAGATAATGTTAGTAATCAATGTAGTATACATACATTACTCATGGCAGTTATAAATGTGATAAATGTGGTATACACTGGCAATGGTGGTTGTAAATGCATTGTGTAAAGTGTTATAAAGTGGTCATGGCAGTAATTTGGTAGTAATGAATGTGATATTCATATAAAGTCATGGTTATAATTAACGTGATATACATAAGTCATGGTTGTAATATGGCCATTATTTGTTATAATTCGTTTTACAAACCCTCCTACGACAAAACGAAATTAGGTATTCTTCGGTAGGGAATTTGATTTATTGTATTTTTCCCTCGTCCGAGATTTTAATAGAACATTTCATTTTCTTCCTTTCAAATAAAATAATTCAACTATGATTTACCAAATTTTTATTTGTATTTTTTTCTTTCCTCCTACAGCAATTCTCTGTCTTGATGGTTCGTAAAACAAATAATAAATATAATGGCCTACATGTCATGGTAGTATGTAAATATTGCAATCCTGTGAGGGTGACAGAGAATATTTGTCAACCTTCTGAGGCTATTTATTTTATTATGCTGAAAAATATGTTTGAAAAATATATTTGGTTCTGCTAAATATTCGATTGAAATTAAACATGTATTGTTACTTCTCTCTGTTCAAAATAACTATTCTCAGCACCTAGAACAAATACATTTCTGCGGATGGTTCTTTGTGTTATTTCAGCTGTGAACTCATGAGTAAACTTTTCAAATCATCTTCAGAAAGTTGTGCAAACTGTGCCTACCAGTTTAGTAACTGTTCAGCATATGACATCCCAATACATATGAACTTGCTTTGACTTCACAACCATAAGACAGCACAAATTATACTGGGGTGACATTACAAAAAAGGCTCATTCAGTGACGCACTCCATGGAGACATTACAAGTGATATGAGGTATTACAAAAAGGGGAAATAACAGTCTATGGAAAGTTAACATGGGTGTTTGACATGAGGTATATTATTAATAACTGTGGTGTCATGTAGTAAGAAGTGCAGTATGCATAGAGCATGGTAGTAATACATGGGGTATTCAGTCCATGACTAATAAGACTAAATACCACATTTAAAACTGCCATGACCTCTGAAAACCCCATTCATTACTACCATGACCTAGTATTAAATGTGATATACCGTGATCATGGAGTATTCAGTAGTCATGGTAGTAATAAAGGAGGTATTTAATCTTAGGCCAAAAAAAAAATAGGTGTGTTTCCTATTGCATGCTCTAAAAATAGGGTAGATCGGTAGATATTTTTTTTTTTATTCATGCTTTTTTTATTGTTTTGCTTTTTTTAAATTACGCATTCCTGTTACAAATAACAGGACACTTCAAACTAGAAGACCTTTGTTTAACACGCATTTTACCAATTAGTTTAATAGTTAATTAGCATCGCATTGTTTACGTGAAAGGAAAATGTTAAACTCTGAATGTATTATATGACTTTCCAGGCAAATCATATGGTTTCCACTTTTGCTGTGTAATCTAGTAATAATTTGCATAGTTATACCACCACTGCCCAGTGGTTTATAGAACATATATAATGGTGTTATGCACGTCCACGATGTAAGCTATTTGATAAAGTATTGTTCAGAACATATTAAAATATATATATATATATATTATTAAACGTGAAGATACAGTGGTCATGATAGTAGAAAATGTTGTAAAGAGTAGCCATGATAGTTATACATGTGATATACTTTGGACATGTTTGTATTCAATGTTGTATGCAGTGGTCATGGTAGTGTTACAGTACAAGCGTCCGGATACTTGTGCGATGGAATTTGCGAATATCATCAAGTAGCAGGACTTATGAAGAAGTATCAGCCACAGGTTACAGACAAAGCTATGCGTTATATGCCAGTGTTAATAAGAATGGTATGGTATTGAACATGGTAGTCATCGCTCAGTACAAGACAATCCCCTACACCACCAAACAAAACATCCATTCAATACATAACTGAGAATAGCAAAAGGGGGCTCACATAGAAAACAGACAAGGACAACTAAAGATTAAAACCAACACATGGAGTTCCATCCACCAAATATGGAAAGATTCATATTAAACAAGAGCTGTCGAAAGGCTCCACTATTCAAAGTCAATTTTAAACTAAAAGGAAACAGACACTTATGTCTCATCAACCATGGTGCCAGATAATTCACAAGGTAAAGTCTTAATTGCTGAGGTTAGGTGGTGTTGGGGTGAGGATGTAGGGGGTGCGGGGAGGGTGTGGTCAGTAAACATATATACCAATTATCAAAGCAAGTACTTCAATACCGCAGAAATGCTATGAACTTGAAAAAGGTAGGGAGGGGAAGTGGCGTTACTGAACAGGAAAAAACAGAAATAATATATGAACCAAAACGAATAGAACAAATATTTGTCTATTCATCTGGGGTGATGGTGATGGTGGTGTAGGAGTGGGGAAGGTGAGAGGTTTGTGGGGCTAATTAAATGTACAGGCTTGCCATTGTTATTTTACGTTATTTGATATGAAGCTGCTTAGAAAACTGAAACTCTAAGTTGAAAAAAGTATATATCGTCTGGCTAAAATGAAATAAAAAGTTATGAAACATGTGTCTGTAAGAGTCCTTGGAGACTCTGACGACAATTTGTCAAGCTCCTTTGACAGAGATATATGGCTAGTGAGTATTGAAATAAATGGGAAAGAAATTATAAGTCGAAAAGGCGCTATATCTTTTCTAAAATACAATACAGAAAATATTTATCCAGAAAAAGGGCAATAATTTTGCTAAAATGCAATATAGAGTTATATGTGTCTTCTAGTATCCACACTGTACTGAAAAGAAATATAAAAAGATCGGACAGGGAAAGTAGCATTTAAGGAGGACAGTAAACCACAAAACACAGAAACAAACACGCAAACAGACAAACAAGAAGGCAAAAGCAATAATAAATGCAAACGACATCACAAACACAAAAGGTTGACAATAGGGCTACCGCCTTGGAACGGTCAAGTTGTATTAGTAATTAACAATCACCTATTGAAATACAAGGACTTGCCTAAACATTTAACCAGAATTTTGAAGTCGAAAAAGGAACATAACTTTACTTAAATGCATTTCAGAATTAATATGGAACATGTGCCTACTAGTACCCTTGATATTCCAAGGTTTTCTGAAGTTTTGTTGATGTACGACTTTCAGTTATTAAAATACATGGACTTGTCAAAAAAGAACTTAAACCACAAATTCAAAGTAAAACAGGACCATGTTTTTGCTTAAATGCAATACAGAGTTATGGAACACGTAATCTTAATGTACTACATATTTCAAGTTCACTGACGAGTGGTTGCTGAAATAATTTGACTTGACAAACAACTGAAAACCAACGTCGACGCTGATGTTGAGTAGATCTACAACAGCTTTTCTTATACGAATAAAAAAAAATTCTGGCTTTCAAGTTGATGAAAAAAAAATTATCTGGCCAGTAGACTAGGCGAAATAAAATTCACAGTTCTAAATAAATGCCAAAAAAATATTCCGGCTGAAAGGAAAATCCCAGCACCTCTCCCCCCGCTCCCCCACCCCACTTCTCCCACACGAAATCAATATGGTCGGTCACCCATAAAACTACAAATATTGGGCTCCATGGTACCAAATGATCGGTTAGTAAAATGTATCAGTGAAAGGTAATAAAATGTACCCTACTTTGGTTTCAACAGGATCTTAATTTGTTCTGATATCCACCCATACAACTTTAAGGGCACATTATCATATTAGATTCAAAAGGAATATTTAGGTAGTTTTACCACACACATCCGCCTATATAATTATATACTGAACCAAACAGCTAACGCACCATTAGACAATACCTTTAATATCTCAATAATAACAATCAATAAATCAAAACAAATTTCATTCTGAACGACACAAATATCTTGTCAAAAACGACTGTAAATTTAAAAGAATCATTCAAATCACCTGTCTCCAACGGTAACAGTCGGCATATAATAAGTTCATACATTAAAGGTATTGTCTACTGGTGCGTCAGTATATGTTCAATATGTGACTGTATCTATTCGAAGTATGCGTTACAAAAAAATCACGCATAGCCAAAACAATGTGGATATCTAATTAATTATCAATTAACATAATTATAATTTAATGTAAGTATAATAGGTATCTGGTGATATGCTTGATCATTAATGGATTGACTTCTATTACTAGAATTGGATAAAAAAAAACAGTATTATTATTATTACATTAAAACGTGTTGGCAAATAAGAATTACACCTGATGGTGCTATTAAGTTCCGTTATTATATTTTTAATTAAGGTAACACTTTTTTTTGTCTTTGTTTATCTATAAAAACAAACACTCATGTGTCTGATTTATGCTCTCCCTTAACGGAAGCGGAAATTCAGTTTCCAGTGTTTCGTCTACAGCAGTTCAATTGGTACCCTATAGTATCATCCATATGTTGTTATCGTAACGCCGAACTACTAATAAAATAAACAAGTACTTTAAGAAGTCGTCAGTAAAGAATGACTAGCACAAACTGACGTCTATGTTGACGTTATTTACAAACTTCGTAAGATCCTTGTTAATGATCACATCCATAAATTCGTTGTTAGAAAGTGTATCACCCTAAAATAATGTTACATACAATCATACAATTAACACACTGAATGAGCGGTTGACCTATTTACACGTTTCCTGAATGATTTAACTTTTTGATTGTGCGATGTGTTGACAGATTGTGGACACTATGTGGAAGTCTACCTTAAGCCTAAATGGGATGATAATGTTTAAAGTTTAACTCATATGAAAAAAAATCTTAACAAAATACTAATCCTGCATTTATAAAATACTAACAAAATACTCTTTAGTACTCTTTAGTATTTTGTTAGAGTGTTGTATTAGTATCACATTTAATGAAACATAAATTCTATACTTTTTAGAAAAATGTTTTATTGACGTTTCATTAACTTAGAACATGGTAAAGATGTTTTGATAGTGTTTCTTTAGTCTTAAACATTCAGTTGGAGTATAGCATTAGTGTTACATTAGACTTCTCTTTGTGTAAAAGTACAGAATTAGTGTTGCATTAGACTTTATACCTTAAGTCGGAGTACAGAATTAGTGTTTCATTAGACTTCTCTTTATGTAAGATTAGTGTTGCACTAAACTTATATTCATGTAAGAAAACAGTATTAGTGTTACAATGCACTTGAGAATAAAAACAGATATGGCATTACTTTAGCACTTTGAGATCTTTATTATCTTCATGCTGAAATCTAAGCCAAATTAACATGATGCATAATACATAGTCACTAAGACAGATGAATATATATATTTGATTGTGGATTTAGTCATTTATGTGACAATGTATTTGTTTGTTTGTATGATGTTTTACGTCATTTTCAACAAATGTCTCTATATGTGCCATCCTCATTAAGCAGTTTCCATGGAAATCTATAGAATTCTATGGAAGTTGGAATGGAATTGGATGGAATTTCATAGATTTCTGTGAAATCTTAAAAAAATCCATGAAAATTTGAACAACGTACCCTTTTTCCATGGATTTTATCTGACATCAGGAATATTGCCATGGATTTCCATGGAAAATGAAAAATGCCATGGAAAGTTGGAGAAAATAAATGATGAAAAATAGCATGGAAAATAAACAAACTTTTTGGGGGATGGAAATCAATGGAAAATGTGGACTTAGAATTTTCTCGATAAAACAAGTGTGGACTTAACAAATTACGTTGACTTCCACACATCAATATGAATCAAAATATTCAAACACTAGATATTTATAAATTATAATATAAAAATAAGTATGCAATTAAAATTAAATTAATATAAAACTTATTTGATTGTCACATTTTGGAGTTCTGTTTATGACATTACAATTGATAATAGTTAGAAAGAATAAATATTTAGTTAGATACAGTTATTTAAATTAAATATTTAGTAGGTTTGCAGAAATAAATTATATTGACTTGTAACAATGAAGATGTATATCATTTGACATTGTATCCAAATGTCACCCTTCAGCATTCGTGATAAGCCCTTAATGAATGTTTAATTAACCAGACCTAATATGTAGATTAATAATCTTTCCTAATTAACAGATGATCCCCCATTAACTTGGAGCTGATCATTAAGTCACTGAGAACACTTCAGGAATATAAACTTGCCACAGTACCACTTTACTTACTGTAGGGCACAGTTTGATTCATCAATTGCATGAGTCATGTTAAAAGTTGCAAGACATATCTTTGAATATTTTAATATACTAATTCAGTCATGACACTATAAGTATTACTGTAGATAGTGTATGGTACATCTCGATGTTGAATCAACCAACAAGATGAGACCATACTATGCTGTATTTTTAACACGTCCATTTCAGTTGTCTTCCATACTATTAACTTCTAATAGAGTACACCATTTATTCTGCCAGGTTGCAAATACAAAGGGAATTCCAGTGACCATGCTACAAATAAGTATTACCAATTTAAAGTTCTGTGGTAACATATAGAAATTAGTTAAAATTACCAGTAATATTAATCACCTTTTTTAATTGGCTGGAAGCAAAGCTGTTATGATATTCTAGAAATTGTTTCTAGCACTGTCAAAAACAATAATAATTTATGACATGGTACAGGAAAGCATGAATATATATCTAAATATAATAGGTCTATGAGGAAAGTGGTTTAATTGGTTGGTGTTTATTAAAACTCTATCACTTTAGAAATAAAACAATACTTTCAGCAACCACATATTTATGTTGAAACCTGATTCCTTTATAATTGTTGCCACTCTCCCAACCTTTCAGACATAAAATGTCTAGATAACACTAAACAGATGTTGGGGAACTTAGGGGGAACTGACCACCTATTATCCATCTGGCATTATATGTTGTATATGGCAGCTCAGAATAAAAACCTGCAAACCCTACAAATTACCTCTAACTCAGTCTAAGTGTGGATTGGTTTATACACATTTAGCAGTTCGGATTTGAAAAACTGAAAATGTATACAAAGGTTAATTTTATGAAGAAACATGTGCACTTAGTTTTTAACTATAGGATTTTTAAACTTGAATTACAGAATGTAGCACTTAATGTAAATTAGTTGAAGACATGGTGGAACATAAAAAACTATAATCGAACATTTAATGCATTGATGGATTTCATCATTCAGGAATGAACATTATGATGGATTTTAAACTCAACCAGAAACACAGGCAGGAATTTTAAAGACACTAGTTTGGGATTATTCAGGTAAGTAAATTACTTTAAACCTCTACTACTATTAATATTCCATTATGGCAAGACATTCTTTCTTTATATTTATGGTTGCTAATTGAGACAGCTCTGAAATTAATTGTTTACTTAGTTGTTTTATGACCTAATTTCTTTACTGAAGTTAATGTTTCACCTGTTTCATGCATATATCTTCATCTGTATGTCTTATATAAGAACAGTGATAATTTGCAAAGTGGAAGTAGAACTCATGCTAATTTAAATTTCTTCCAGTTGATCAAATTAAGGATAACTCCTGCTGATTATGTCTGACAGTTGCACAACATTGAAGTTTACATCAGGGCCATGAATAATTTCATTTCTTATCACATAATGGTAAGTATAATGGTTGTTTAAATAATCTTTTGTATGTACTTGTATGACAAGATGTGAACTTGAGGTGTTGGTAACATAATAGTTGACTATGTGATGTAATTTGATGAATTTACTGTTTTATCACAGTGGTTATAATACTCATAATATATGTTCCTTAGATACTTTATACCAAACTATAAATTATAAGAACTCAAATAATTATGCCAAAAGTAGTTCAGCAATTACAAATAATACTTCAAAGCTGTATATTTATACATTTTGAATGCCTTATTAACAAAAATATTATAAATTTATAAACAACTATTAACATAAAACTATTTACATTTACTTTCAGGGTTTGAGATCTAGACAACAGTCTTCAAGTTGAATGGAAGAATGGATTCAGTTAAAATGGATTTACCATTGGATGCAAAACTGTTTATAATTATCTTTCACAATGTATTTTTTCCACTAATGCTGTAACAGTCAAAATTCCACATGAGTTGTAGAGATAGGCTTACCTTGACAGGTGCTTGTGACTGTCTAAAGTAAAAGGGACATAAAAGGATAAAGCATTATTTTGAAGCAGTTCTAAATGTTAATGTCTACCAGTAGGTTGAGTTCAGTTTTTTAATTGTCTTAACTGTTACTCTATTTTTTGCCCTCAAAGGCCAAGATCACACTTAGGGTCAGAGGTCACACATGTTTTGGGGGCATTTGTCAATTATTGACATTTTCTTTCCTTCGTTTATTTTTTTGATGCATGATATACACAAACTGTATACTCAAAGTTGTTAAAGTTCGGACTATTTTTTTACCGATTTTGTGCGTGTTTTGTTAAATATATATTTTTTGTATTAATTTTGTTAGTGTTTTATTAGTATTTTGTTAATAGTATTCTATAGGTGTTTTACTGAACAGTACATCATTAGTGTTTTATTAACAGTGTTGTGTTGCATTGATGTTTTGTTAAGTGTTGCATTGATGTTTTGTTAACAGTGTTGCATTGATGTTTTGTTAGGAGTCTTTTATTAGTGTTTTGTTTCAGTATTTTATTGGTGTTTTGTTAATATTCAGAGTTCAGTACAGCATTAGTAGTTTGTTATAAAACAGTGTTTTATTGGTGTTTTGTTAATAGTGTTTTGTTAGTGTTTTATTAGTATTTTGTTAACCTCATTTGCATGTCATTTGCGACGCTAATTCTGCACTAATAAAATACTAGTATTGCATTCATGTTTTGTTATAGTGTTTTGTTACCCCTTTTCTTCATATGGGAATTGTCTGCAATCGTGTATTGTGGTGCCATTACCGGTTTATTCTTTTAGCTGCTCTGGCTTCTGCCCAGTCATTGACTAGGTGTGTTGTGGCTTTAAAGGCCGTTATGCTTTATTTTCATATATACACGATAAGTTTAGTGTTACACTTGTATTGCCTCATAATTGCAGTCACTCGAACATTTAGATAATACAAACAACAATTTTCATCCGCCATTCATAGAGTTTGCGTAAAAACAACATCAACCCGTATTTATTCTAATAATTTGTTTTACTAAATTAAGAAAATAAGTACTTTTAGGATAGTAATTGCAATTATAAGGGTTTAATGTATTTTTTATCTGCGTTCAACGGAAATAACTACAATTGTCTCATGACACAGCTTAACATAATGCCCTTCGGGCATAATTTGCTGTGTGATGAGGCAATTGCAGTTATTTTCAGATGAACGCAAATAAAAATACATTAAAGCCTTAATTAATGCTGCATAGTGTGTTAGAGGCAGTCTTTTTTCTATTTACACTCTCCTGTTTAATCGGATAAAAATATGGTAAAAGTAAGGTTTGGTGCATCACAGAACCTGGTTTAAACTCCCATCGTCACTTTTTTCACTGACCGTTCCATGGCGGTACCCCTATTGGCAACCCTTTCATGTTTGCAGTGGCGTATGATTTGCTTGTGTTTGTCCATGTAATTAATGGTTGCCTTGAATGCGTGTTTTAGGTTGACTGTCTCCTGTGTAGGCATTATTTCTTTTTCGACTTTTATACCTACTTTTATAAAGTATAATTATGAGATATTTAATGTAATAGTCAAACTTAGGTGCAGTAGTTAGACATACTTTTTGTTGGAGTCTAAATGCATGTAATCAATGTCAATGCTGTGGAACTTTATAACAACATATACGTTACGGTCAGTGGCAAAAAGGCCGATGGGGATTTAAACAGGTTCTAAGGTGCATCGATCGTCATGCTTACTCTATTGACATCCCTATAAAACGAGACGGTGTCGATAAAGAAATACCCGCCAGGTTATATTCTCTAACAAACAATGCAGCATTTATTAGCAATATCAGTATAGCACATATGATCATGTATATATGAATATATGAATAAAAGCAACCTAGAACGCAACAATGGAAGTAATCAATGACATTGCAGAAGACAGAGCAACCAGAGAACAAATCATTAAGGCTACGACAGGACAAGATATTATGTTGTAGTGACAATATGCGAAAAAGTCGCTTAGTTAAGGAGTTAGCTGGGACCAGCTAGAAAATGGACTTATTATATATCAAATGAAAGGTAATTATGTGTACTAAACGATCCCACCAAAATTACTTGCACAAAATGGTACAATTCTTTTTAAATGGCGCCTGAACACCACAACCATAAATAACAAATTTCAGCAAAATATTAGCTACCGACTAAAATTATAAGTTTCAGAGAAATGATAGCTCATTTTTCGTTAACAAATGTATATAAACATCTTCTTACGTATGTAAAATAACTGTGTATGCTGTACTTCATGTTTAACTAAAAATTACTTCTTAAATATAAGGAATAATACTATACTTAAAAATATCGATTTTTCTTTTAAAATAGGACAATTATATTTTGTTTAATACATGTTCATGTGAAATTAATTAATCAATTTATTTTAGTTTAATAAGAAATGTAATAAAATATGTAAGAACAGATTTACTACAAAAGAAATAATATAAAACGCATAAACTTTCTCAAATTATGACAAAACTTTTCCTACTCCGATTTTTATATTTTAATGCTTAAACATGTATGCTACTAATCATATGAAAGTCTTTTGTTGTTGTTGTTGCTTTAAAGTTACTGTTATATTATGCAATATATTGATACTATACATGATTTCAAATATCACACACATATTTTAAAATATGTATGGTTATCCAAAATGATTTTAAACTGTATATAAAGGGAGATAATTAATCGATGGCGTTGTACTAATCTTATTAGTTTCTTAATGAATATATAAATTATTCACTTTTTAATTAGCTTTATTCATTATTCTGTACAATACATACATGAACCATTCTGATTTTAATGTTGGAAAGATACTTTACTACTCTTTTTTTGCTGCGATCAAGACGGTTGTATAAGTATATAAGATTAAGAATGTACTATGCACAGCCGATCACTTGCGATGTTCACAACTCGCACTTTTCTTCCTGCATTCAAAGTACTAATTGATTGTGTATTGTTCTTGATTTATACCTGCGTGTAAAATAGTTAAAAAAGTATGTCCATTACCAATGGTGGATTCTTCTTCACTAGTGAGAATCCATTTCACTTGCGAAGACAAATATAGTTTTTGGAAGTTTGCTTTTCTTTGATATAGTTTTTTTAAGGTTGCTTTTCTTCGTCAGGATACAGTCTACCACCGAAAATTAGGTATATGACTTTGGCTCAAAGAAGCTAACCAATCTTCTGAATTAATTCCGTTTCTGTGCCTGTTATAGCAAACAGTAGATGACAAGAATACATTTCACTCGTTATCAAGTGTGTGCTTTTAAACGGAAGATGGTGACGACAGTACCTCTATTTTAATTCCAAGAAATAAGGAACAGTCAAGTAAAATTTCGCATGAAAATAAGCTATACATGTATTAATAACTATAATTACCTTTTAAAAGTCTACTACAAGACCAGTCTCACCAAGATACTTTTCGCTTTAGTAATTAATTTTGGAATTAATATCAAATACTTCACATGAGTTTTCCTGAGGTCTATGCCTTGTCGAAACATGTCCAACACTCCAGTTATTGATATGACATCTGATCAAAATATATATTGTTGGCCTTTTTCTAGTTCATGAGCCTAATACGATTGCATTGTATGCTCCCATCATATATCTATACAAGTCCAACAGATATGTCCACCCTATACACGTCTATCAAGAAATTGTCAGGCAAAGACAAACATATTCAGACGATGGACCAGCAATTGATGCAGTTGCACAGCAAGTGAACTCAGGTCTAAGTCCATAGAACTCCATTCACAGTGTGTTTGACTAGCAGATAGGAAGGGTATAAGGTGACGCTAGACTAATAGATTTGCTTACATACTCTAATGTATATGCTTCTTCTACAGTTGAGAGTATGTTGGCTGGAAAGAGTACCACGGAAGTGTTCTTGGGCTAATACCAAAATATGAAGCGCTAATGACGGTGCTTCTTGAGTCGTTATTTTGTTTTTTTGTTTTTTGACACGTTTTGACAGATTAGAGATTGAAACACTTTATAATGGTTCAGATAAAGCATCCATTGATTCAGCAGATGACGCCACGCAATTGAAATTGCCGTATCAGGTAATATCGCCCAGGAAATCTCAGAACTTGGTGCTTACGGTTTTTCAAAGTCGGCAACATTCAAGTTCTGATTTATGTTTCTGGAAACAGTTGATGTTAACCAGCATTAGGGCGGAAAGATCGGGTGATTGGATATTATTTCTCGCGACGCAGGCAAGTATGCTGCCTTATTTCGTCAGCATAAAACATTTTAACTACGCAAATAGTTACCTTGTACCTTTTGAAATGCTCGTAGATATAATAGAAAACATGTAAAACATTGTTTTTTACACGGCCTGTTTACCTTTCGCCACTGCGAAAATGGAACATGTATCGGTACCTGGAGCAACAAACCACTATTTGTGACTCTAAACGTGCATTTTTATCTGCAGTTCTTGACTGACCGGTTGCGACTCTGTTTGATCATTTTATGTAATTGGAAATAAAACAATTATCAAAGTGATGAAGGTAAATAGTGCTTTTAGCTTCAAAAATAGAGTAGCAATTAAAGATGACTCAGGCTATGACAGGGCTTTGAAACAGGTCTTTAGCAGTCATTTTCGTAAGACCCAAAGGGACATTGTGCAGTGTTTCACCATAGTTTAGATAAACTATGAATGAAGTTGTCGGATTAAAATTTATCTGTTTAGCAAAGCTTCCACCATGATGTGAATGCAGTTTTAAGCTCCCTGTAAGACATGCATCGACTCCAGCAACACTAAGGATGAATGCCGATAATTCAAAACAAGAACCTGAGTTCCTTGTTAGACATGGATGGGAAATGAGTGATAACGGATTGAAACAGACGTATTTTTTGGGAGAAATGGCATCAGATCTTCTCGTAACACATCATGCATTTGCAGCTGTAAACTGTCATGTTACACAGCATCATACGTTTGCATCGGAAACAACATGTCATTCATGATAACCGCATTTTTGGAAGAAATCGGATATATAGTTTTTGAAGCAGTCCGTCCGTCACTCTGTCAGCCCGTCCGTCACGACCTTGTGGATGGAACTACTCCTGAACGCCTTGAGATATTAAAAATCCGTCTTTACAGAAATTTTTATTTGGTCAAAAGGTTTTCATTTAAGATAAGTCTGCTACTTTTATCTCTTGTTTATGATTCTTGCTTCCAAGATATCCCTTTTCAGTATTTATTGACATTCACACTAGCATTTATTTAGTACTGTGTGGCGGCCGTAAAAACACTACACATTAGTAGTGTTATTACTTATTGATCCTTTGGGATCATCAAGCCCAATCTTTGTGACTTTAAAGTAGAAAATCGCTTAAATCAGTGTTAGGAGGCGTGAGAGGTGTGGCACTTTACATTACCTCTCATGAACAGAATCAATAAAACCGAGTCTGCTATCTGTATCTCTTGTTTGTGCTTGTTGCTTCCATCAGTAGTTATTGACCTTGACCGTCTAAGTTCACAACTCATTTGTTTCTTGAAAAAAACACTTTTGGACGAAACTCCTTCCAGAACATTTGAGGTAAGAAGCTGAAACGTTATGGGAAGCTTGTCGAAGATGAGGTTGTCACTAAAGGTCTGACATTTGATCTTCATCATCAAGGTCAAGGGCAGGACTTAGTGTTTTGCTGAAAATGACTTGTGCACGGAAATCCTTCTAGACCATTCAAGGTAATAAGCTGAAACTGAGTATGAAGCGTGTTGAGGATGAGAGGATGTCAATGCAGTTCTCAAATATTTGACCTTCACCATCAAGGTCAAGGTCTGGACTTGAGGTATCATTGTGATATCGAAAATACGGTTGTTTTGTGATGGCTTCCATCGACTGGCTCTAGTTGAGCGTTGTAAGTGTAAATCAGACGAACGCTTTTGTTACAAAGCTAACCCAAGCCCAGTACAATGATGCTATCGTAGTAGGAAAATATCAAAGAGAACTTAACTTTGTCATGCATAGTGAAGTGGAAATATAACTTAAGAACAAAACATAACACTTGAGCAATGCAAAAGATTAAAATCACAATGGAAGATGTTATATGTATTCCTGTATACTGTAAAAAGTTGCCATTGGTGGAAACATATGCACAAAGACATAGATCACACATCATAAGTATAAAAAGTGAACTTAACCTCAAAAGAAGGTATAAAAGTCGAACAGGAAATTCACAAATTTGAAACAAACAACAATTACAAGGATATATAGAAGAAAAGTATGTGACACTATACATATAAAAGGGTTGACACCTTGGTATCGCATTGGAACAGTTTAGGAAATGTGTATTACGCCTACTATCGAATATATTCCTATGGTTCTTTAAAGTGCTCGAAAGATAGACTCTGATACAAGGACAACCCAGTTAAGACTCCCGTCCGACGGACGAGGCTAGAGTCTTGCCTAAGGACACCGAAGTATCGCGCGGCACCAGTGAGTCTCAGACTCTAGATATCCGGATTCAGAGTTGAACATGTTTATCCACTTGGTCAACACATTCGACAATACAGTGTTAAGTAGATGTTAACGAAAGGAATGGATAACATATGCACAAGCCATGGATATACGTGGAACTTCATTTAACAAAATAGCAATGGTTGTTTTCTTGACAACCATGTTGGATATAATGAAGATATAGATTACAGATGAGATAATAATTAAAATCGCTTTTTATTTGGAATTAATAGAAGATAAGTGAGTATAAGGCAAATTAAAACACATCAACAAATGTCATACGTGTTGGTATATAAACGGTATATGCATAAAAAAGAAATTAATACAGAGTGTATCAAATATGGATTATACTATGTGTATGATACACAGATATATTTTAAGTGAAGCCTTAAACATGCTAATACAATCGAAGTGTAACTAATACTATATCTTTATGTATCTCGTTTGCTTTAAAATAAAAAATGTGTTAATACGTTTTTTTTAAAGTGTTTGATTTTTGTTACTATACGTATTCAAAATCATACACATATTATTGTGTGAGTTAAAAAATTAAATAGTTCAGTACACTGATATCCATCTTAAAGCTTAATGTAGGCAATTCATAACGCAGATAATACAACATAGTTAAATTCAAACTTGTTAAACGCAAAACACAAATATTAAATTTAGAAACATAATAAATCTTCATAAAACTGATTTCCAGGTGTGTTTTGGTTTCACCATAACTCGTTTTAGAAATGTTTTCTTTAAATTAATGTATTTTAAAACACATGTTAGATGCAGATTGTAATCAGTAAGGCTTAATACTTCATTTGATATCAATCCACCAGTGATTAACGATAAAAGCGAAGCTGCATATGTTTGATCATTTTTTAATTTTATTATCTCCCTTTCTGCATCCTTTTATCGCGTCTGTTTCCAAAAATATGTGACATATATGGAATATTTTTTTCTATTGAAAGTTGAACACAAACTACATAACACATTTTTAGCAAAAGATTGCTTTGAGTTTGTTCATTCATCTCTTTGGTGATTTATATTTAAAACTAAAAATATTTATTTTGTTTTATGAGGGTCATGTATTTTAACCGTTGACTGCCAAAAATCGTACCACTTTGCGCAAGTAATTTCAACTGATCCTTGTTGGAGAGTGTTTATACTTTCCAATAATATCATAGTTAATCAATTTCTATGTGGTCCCAACAATTTTTAAAAAACCCGTCAATTGTCACTACAACATTAGACAAACATCACACGCTACTGTCCTATGATGATTTAGGTAGACGTCATTCTAGGGTCCACATCGCACAATCAAAGAGGAAAGCATAGTGGCGATCTGTAAATGGGTCAACCGCTAAACATGAAGTGTTTTCTTTAAAGGGTTTCTACTGTTATTTCATAAGTTGACAATACTCCTTTCTTATTGAGATATGTCCCGTAGTTCAAATCAAAACTTTCGTAGTATATATACTTAAATTGCCTATGAATGCTGCCTTGATTGTTAGAGAATATAACCTGTGGGGATAACTTTATTTACACTGTCCCATTTTACTGGGATGACAATAGGGTAACAGTAAGGCATAGAACCTGGTTCAAACTCCCAGCGGCCTTTTTTGCCACTCAACGCTAGAGGGCTTGACAGGTAGCAAGCATTTGTCACTACCGTTCATGAACTGTGACAATCAAACCGAGACTGCACTACTTTTTGTATTTATCGTCTTCGGCGATTATCAAATTTCCCCTTTCGTACTCTTTTTATATAATTTACATAGTATAATATTGATTTTTAAGTGAAGTTGATACAAAATAATCATACCATGAAACATAATGAACTCATTGAATTTCAGACTTTTGTTTTTTGATAGTGTCAGATGAGATAAGGCCACTGTTCTAAATCGTTTTTTGCGCGACTTAAAATGTAATACACATATGAACTGCTGAAAACACGGGATAAAATAAACGCTGTATAGCGAGTCGAAAGCCAAAAAACAGCCAGAGTGATAACAGAATCTAGACCTACATATTAGCTGTATTAGAATAGGTAAAATGTATGTCTTGTCAGTTCAATAGCCGAGACGCGACCGATCTAGTTTAGCTGTACGGGTAATAATTTGGTATTTAGCAATAATGTCTCGAATAATAAACTAAAATGTTCTAGTGACATTGTGTCCTTGAAAAAGGTAAACATTGGCCGTCAACCAAAATTCCATTCAGAAGTCGACAAAAATACTACGCATATTAGCGGTTGTAAATAAATCAATTTGTGTGTCGGTATGTTAATCATGATCGACAGATAAGATTTGCAACACGATACAAGATTTTATTGCTAGATAGCCAAGACTTCAATACGAGTTGACTAAAGCGGTTAACGATTATTGCCAACTGACTGTTACGGGAGGTGGGTATTTGAATCGATTAGATTGCATAGACAGATATTCCCATTCTTTTGGTAAATCTGTTTTAAACAATGATACATTTGAATGTCTTTTATTCTTTCTCATATACGGACAGGAAAAATGATAACATTTCTTTTAATGTTTATGTTTACATACTGTCATAGAGAGATGGAATGAAGGAATGTTGAAATTTAATAGAACAATAGGAAAGATACAAGATGACAACATAGGAAATAAAAAGAGCATTCAGGGCCATCCAATCCCTTCTCCAAGAAGCGAGAACGGGGTTGGCTTGGGTATGAAATAAAAACTTAATTTCGGCTTAAAAGGTATACATACTGTAAAATTAAAACATTTAATAGGTAATTTTAAACAGATTATCACATTTTGTTCAGTAGAAAATGTTTTTAAACATGTTTTTTTGTCGAAGTATCCGTTTTAAAATCATGCTTATATAAGCTTTCTCATCACTTAATGGAATTAAGGCGAGAACACGTAATGGGTCGTCAGAACGAAAGAAAACTCCCAATGTATCTGAACAGGTGTGTCTGTTCTCATCAATTCGAAAGACTTTTTAAAAAAGTTATGTTTTTAAACCAGTTTTAACGCGCGTATTGTGAATAATTTATACTAATTTAGAAATAGCATGTCATTCTGTAAGGATCAATGCTTTTGTTATACATATAACTATACCTTTTACTTTGACGAAAATATGTCGATATTTACTAACATCCAGTTTAAATGTATAGAAAATCTAACACTGTATCAAACACTAGTGTTGACATTCAATCTCAGACTAATGACTTTGATAGAAAGAAAAAGTGTACGCCAGTCTAGGTATTCTTAATAGTATACTTTATTATATACCTTCATTTTCTTAAACTGGAATACAAAAACCTGTATCACCTCTAGAGGTTTTCTGAATCCGCATCAGTATACTACTAAAATAGATTTCGTATCACTATCCTACTTAAAATAGAACAGGGAAATTCCTGATATTGATTGGCATTTACACCAATGTGCACGAGAACGTCAAGACGACGTTACGTCAAACAAACAAAAAAGTACGTCGCACCAATGACTTTAACTTGTAAGCTGTAGCTACTCCCCAACTATTTTAAAGTGAATTGAACTGAATGTTGTTTAACGGCTCATCAACACAGTATAGGTTATTTAGAGCCGCCCCAGAGAGAGGAGAATGATACATAGGAATCCGGGAACCGTGCCCTACTCTTATTATCGAATAGATTCCTATGGCGTGCTCGGAGGATAGACCGATACACGGGACCGCCCGGTTTACGTCCCCATCCGACGGACGAGGCTAAGGGAAAGGTTCTTGCCCAAGAACACACCGACGAAACTCAGTGGCACCACGGAGGATTGAACCCGGGGCCTCCGGTTACAAATCCGCCGTGCTACCGACTGCGCCACGCCGCTCATTTCCCATCTATGCGTAATCTACGCTTTTGTAAAAAAAATAAGCCTTGAAACATTTAGAAACCTTTATTGCATACGTAATTTACCTACTCGAGGCGATACAAACTTCCAGAACACGTTACTCTAGTAATAATCCTATTATATTATATTATATTAGGATACATTAGCATGAACATCAGGTAAGCACATTTAAGTAAACTTAAAACAAACCATAGGTTTGTATTAAAAATAAATAAGTAAAACATTTCATATTAAAAGAAGTACACGTTTTGCAACATTTAAAATTGTAAAGCTTAATCTGTCATTTAAGAAAAATAATTTCGGAATCAATATCATGTTAGGCGTTCTCGAGAAAAAAACTGAAATAATGATATTGTGAAAGGTATACCAATATGGGTCATATGGTGTCACGACTTCTTTGACAAGTAATTGCTTAGTGGTTATTTATGGTATTGAAATATAAAAAGATCGGACAGGGAAAGTAGCGTTCAAGGAGGACAGTCAACCACAAAACACAGAAACAAACACGCAAACAGACAAACAAGAAGGCAAAAGTAATATTAAATGCAAACGACATCACAAACACAAAAGGGTTGACAATAGGGCTACCGCCTTGGAACGGTCAGTGGCAAAGTAGGCCATTGGGGGTTTAAACCGGTTCTAGGGTGCACCAAACCTATATTTAAGAAAGCTATGTTTAGCAAACTGGCATCTGATGTACGTTCATAATGCAAACAAACCTAATTATTTTCAAAACCATATCTACTTATTGTCTATATTGCTTTATTAACATACTGCTAACGATTTGAGTACACGAACTATAATGACGTATTTGCTTTATTCTGTTTGGACAAAGGTATATCATATTTCGATCTGATGCAATCGCACTTTACTGTCCTAGAGACCTTTGGCACACATTTGTAGGCCAGCCAAACGTATACTGTACCATTGTATTAAGTCAGTCTAGTCAAAGCACAAAATATTGTTTATGCCCGTGTAATAAATCTGATTGGACCGACGACGCTTTAGGGCGTGGTGTTTCATTTACCGGCATTAACCATCCAGATAGTCAATATAATCGTGTCATAAATGTTTGTGCTCAATAGGTTCGGAACGCCTGACACTATTGTAAAGAGAAAACAAGTTCGTTCTAGAACACTTGAAGGGTTAAACTGACGTCTGCTAAATTAAAAAAAGTCATACCTCGGTTTGTCATTATATTTCTTTTGAGATATTATCCTAAACAGTTTACAATTTATTGTAACATGAAGGCTATTATATTTACTTTATTTTTTTGTTTCTATTTTAAGATGTTGTTAGACCCTTGGACTAATTAGTGTAATGTATCACATAGCAAATAATACGAAAGGCAATAGTTATAAAAACCGAACCTAAAATAGAGTTACCTCCATTTTTGGACGCAAATATATATTTATAATCTCACTTGCTTACTAAGAATATTTATTGTGTGTTTACTAAAACGTTTGTGTTATCAATTGCTGATGAGTTATAGTTGGCTAACCCATGTTTTCCTTAAAGCTAAAGGTCCTGTATTTATTTGTAACTTCATGTTCACCAGCTCATGGCGAAATCGGGTATTTAAACGATTAAATTTAACGCCGAACATCATATAATACCGAAGTGCAGTGGTGAAGTGATTAGAGTGTCTGGCTTGCAATCGGGATTTCATGGGTTCGAGTCCCATGGACGCGTCATACCAAATGCTTTAAAATGGTAGTAGTTGCTTGTAACCCTTGCTTGACGAGCAAACAATGGATAGTAATACGTCTGGTTGGTCCGGTGTCAGAAAAAATGACTGGATGGGGTATCATGTACTACTGTGTGGTAGTCCAGTGTGGCAGCACTATATTTGCTTCAAGTAGGCTGTATATAGATATATAGCACTACTCACATCACTCACACAAAAAATCCACACTCCACTGTGCCCAGCTGTATCGGGACCTCTTTCGTGACTCAAACATACGACCTTCTAATTTACAGTCCAACGTGCTAACCACTGAGTTATGGCGACTTCTTGAGAACATTGAACCATGTCTGGTGTATTAGTACTTATTATCAATTAAACTAAGTTTCAAAACTTTAATCTCGATTTTTTATTTAGCGAATGATAAGTTTGTGCGTTTGTGTGCGCTATAGTTATTACACAGCGAATAATTGGTATTGGACATGCTACCTCATATCAAGAAGAAGATTCCGTGGTGTAGTGGTAAAAGCTTCATGTTACAAATAAAACTGCCAGGTCCCTGGTTCAAATCCCGTTCCGAGCAACTCTTTTTTTATAAAATATATTCGGAAGCCGTATATTATCGATGTTACATGTACGAAAGCTAGATACAATGTGATATTTTACGCATCGATTTCTGGCTTATATTGCGACGTTTAGACCGTTCGTCGAATTGAAACTACTTCACCCGTGAATTATTCATATTCATGAGTTAGTATCAGTTTAAGTATAGCGTCTGTAGCTTTAAGATCATATACTATAGGTTATTGAATTTGTATGGCTAAATATTACTTGGAACGAGTTGTTTTGGCAAAGGACGACGAGCTTGCGAGTCGTCCTACGCGAAAACAACGAGTTCCAAGTAATATTTAGCCATACAAATTCAATAACCTTTTTATTGTGTACTTTCATATTGTTTTCGATCAATGTTTATTGTATGACTATTACTTTTCATTGTATTTGTGTTATTTTTATAGCTTTTGATGGAATTCCTATCTTGTCATTCAGTTTCATTTTGTGTGGATGATTATTTTGCGCGAAAACGACGTCGACGTCGGATGACGTCATTAAAAACATCAAGCGATTTTCTAAAGTTTGTTTACCATTCGATAACGTTAAAAACAGTGGGTGAGTGACCATTTCAATTCTTTTATCAATTTTTGCCATAAAAGGTTGAAAAAAACACGTATTTTTTTGTTGACACTATAGGAGGGATTCCGTTATTTTATTTGAAAGTAGTTCATTATTTCTATTTCGCGGCTCTTAGCAAGCACGAGAAAAAGTTCCGGTGCAATATCAATGTGTGCAATATCGTAGCATATTGCACACTTAGCTCAATGCAAACTAAACGGGACAATATGAAAGTATACAATAAACAGTAATACATTGTTCCAATGACGAACATTCTACACCCATTTCTTCACTAGTGTATCATCAATGTTTACACTAGTGCATTAGACAATAGATCGGAAAAATACCAAAGTGTTTCTAATTTATGTTTGGGTTCAGTGAATTTGTAACGATATTTTGCTTTTAAACAAGCATGTTTAAAAGGTATTACCCATTATATACTTGCAATGGTATATAAATTATGTATGTATTTTTTGCTTATTAAAAAGAAAATGTACACTTATAAGAGATATACATTTCTTACATAAGTGACGCTGTTAAAAAGCTTTTGAAACATTCACTGTACATAATTGTACAGTTTGGTGCACCATTAACCCGGTTTTAAACCCCCTCTGGCATATTATGCCACTGAACGTGTCAATGCGGTTTCCTTGTTGTCAACCCTTTTATGTTTGTTTTTTTGCATATGTTGCTGCCATGTTATGAATGTATATATGTTTATAATAATTATATGAGATTATGAAATAAAATCACCACCGTGTCAAATTAATGAATACAGCTACCCTGAACTCATATTTCCGAAAATGCTATTAAAATAGTAGATGCATTTAGTGAGAAGTTCGACATATTTTACACATAATTCAATATTCCATTTTCAATACTAATGTATACCGTGAAAAGTGCGTTCACTATTCTATTTTTGTAATAGAGTACACTTGTAAATAATGAATAAAGGTCGCAGTGTATTTATTATTTATAAACATGGCGTTGAGTCTTTATCACCTTTTTAGAATGATGCAACCACTTCTGAAATCTTCAAATTAAAATTTTAAATGCATATCAAAACATACCCATTAAAAAGATAAGTTGAAATGTGTGTCGTCTCGCATCATATCGGTTTGAGACAGAAATTCAAAACATAGTAAAACAAATTAATATATACAATATAAACATTGCAACCCAACACAACCAAACTCTTAGCATATTATCTAGACATTTATTAAAATGTATATGTAAGAAACAATATGGAAACAATAAATACTATTACATCAGAGAGAATCACAATAAAAGGGCGAACGCCAGTATGTACACCTTGGGTTCGCGTCGTTCTTGTACAACTTATCAATACTGTTGATTCAACATAAACTGCAGATTTCATGCACTTATTTTATTTTGTAAGACGAGTCTCGAAGTCAGATGATCCGCCGTGCATACGTATATAACACAGATTAAAATTCCAAAATAATCACTTTTTTAATATTAAACTTCTGTCGAGGTTAATGAGTAACGTGCGTATAAAAATATGAATACATGTTGTGCTACTTGGTAAATTATTCTTTATTCGTCTTTGTATACTTTTGATGATTTTCGGCAAAATCAATGGGATAAACATCATGACTTTGTATGTAAAGTATAAGTTGTGCCATAAATTATTAATTAATGGTATGTATGTGTATTTAATATTGCTAAATTAAATGTTAACGGTTGGTTTGGTTATATTAAAATGTGTTTAACATTGTTTACCGACACTAGCGTAATAATAAAGCTACATTTATATAATAGATAAAAGCAAGTGTTCGATCTATATAACAGGTGTTTACTTATATCTTTTATAACAGGTGTTTACTTATATCTTAACATTTGAAGGTTTACCATAGACTAACAAACCACCATAGATGTACAAGCTTTGTTTAAAATTCCTCACAGTACTAACCAGTCAAAGGGTTACTTTATTCGATAACATGGTAGATCAGCATTTCAATAAAAGCAGTACATACAGGTGAGTTTAGAGAGAGAAAACCCGATGGAGTAGACTAAACTGTATACGGAGACTGAAAGTTATTGATTTGCGTTTTTTAAATACATAATTATACTCGGGAGTTAATTACAATAATATTTGCTTGCTCATATGACAACGGGGCGGGTTTATTTTTGTTTTTATTTTGGGGTGCAATGACTTCCCAAGATTGTTTTATTTATTCTGACACTGAACCTATCAGTCAAGATTACTGGTTTCAGGTCAGTTTTTATTGTTTAACTAATATAAATCGGTTACTTTATAACCATATTCTATTACCATTCAGGGGCGTTCCTGTGACTAATTTAGGTATACGCACCATCGAGTTGGATTCACAAATGTGCCAACCCCACTATACCTTCAGTTTTTATGCATTTTTCACATTTTTAGCCTTTTTTATTTGTTTGCTTCTTTAATAGCCTGTACGCACGTGCGTCAGTGCGTATGCCCAGGTACGCCCCTGCCATTCTATTACTGACGATTTTTTTGATTTGTTGCAGATTGATATATTTATGTACGAATCACGTGGTATAGTATTGTTAACTGGCGATTGGACGCCAAGGTCGGTAATGGGGACAGAAAAGATTATATCGTGTGTGATCGGTTCGTTGATTTATGTACTGTTTAGACGTTCCAATCGACCGGATATCTATGGACTCGGTACACAATAACAACGGGATTAAACTCCTAGATCTATGTAAGTCCAACTGACATGTCGCCAGTACTTAAATATCTCCGCCCTATTGTATATGTCGGAGTATATTGACAATAGTTTATAGTACATAGCTGCACGTGCTTTATACACGTGCTGTTGTTTGTCGGAGGTATCGTTCTGGTTTGATTGGATGAAATGGATAAATAATTGACAACTGGCGACATGTTAATTGCCTACGGCTTGCAAACGGACGGCTCGGTAATGACTTTAATTCAGGCTGCTACACTTATGCATGTACTAACGGTTCAAGCGTTATTGATTTTCTGTTAGTGCTGGAGCATGATTTTAATATAATACACAATTTTAAATTTGAACCATTTAATGAATGGTCGGACCACGCTCCTATTTCATTTGATATTCTAAGTAATACACTTCGCGAAATTGATGATGATTTCTATGAACGAATATTAATACGATGGGAGAATGACCTGCGTGATGACATCAGGCGTGGTCTTATTGCGCAACTACCTGCGCTTAACACTGTTACAAATAATACCAATTTTAATAGCAAAAATTAAGTCTATTTGTGTATTGCAAATTTTACAAATGTTATATAAGCGTTTCTGAGCCATTATTTTGCAAACATGAGATTGTATATAATAAACCACGTGTATGGTTTGATACTGAATGTATTAACGTACATATGTAAAAGCTATGCATGAATACATATAATATGCATAAAAGCGATGCTAATAGAGTAGAAATGTGTAGTGAAAAAAATATTTATAGAAATATTATTAATAAAAAAGAAACGTCGTTTTGAATGTATAAAAATTAACGATATTGAACGCCTACGTCATTGCAAACCTAGAGATTTCTGGAAGCATTTTTCAAAGAAAAAGAAATCTTCGCAATGTGATATAAGTAAGCATGAGTTTTTAATTATTTTTCTACTATAAATATGGATCTTCCTGATGTTGTCAATAAAGGTGCGGAGACTTTCTGTAATAATCACGATTTTGACGACACTGATGGATCTGACAATATCGTTTTACACAACATCTGTACAAGTCATTAACATTCGACTGTCATAAAAAAGAAGCACCTTATTTCAAAATCAGTAAGCCATAGGCCCATGTGATCACACAATATTATATATTACATAAATTACAATGTATATATTGAAGCACAGGCAGGCTTTCGCAGTGGTATGAGTACAACAGACAACATATTTGTTCTTCATGGACTTATTACACATATGATACATAGTGGTAAGAATATGTATTGTAGTTTTATTGATTTTAGCAAAGCTTTTGATTATATAGACAGAAACAGTATGTGGTATAAATTAATACAATTGGGAGTAAGAGGTAAAATGTTCAGTGTAGTTAAAAGTATGTATAATAGTATTAAGTCACGAGTCAAATACAATAATACGTTAAGCAACGAGTTTCCATGCATGCTCGGAGTGCGTCAAGGAGAATGTTTATCTCCTTTTCTTTTCTCAATGTTCTTAAATGATATTGAGGAATATTTAATTTTAAATGAATTTGACGGTATCGAGGTATACATGACAAAACTATTTCTCTTGCTATATGCTGATGATATTGTTATTTTCGCAGAAAGCGCTGAAGGTCTTCAAAAAGGTCTTGATATTCTATGTGATTACTGCGAGAGATGGAAGTTGAAAGTGAATGTTAAAAAAACTAAAATAATTGTTTTCAGAAAAGCTGGATTGTTACCACGTAATTTAAATTTTCTTTTCAATGGTGTACAAATTGAAATTGTGAATTCACTTACTTACCTTGGAATTGTTTTTACCCAAGGCGGTTCTTTCAGTGAAACGCAATTAACGTTAGCGGGTAAAGCACAAAAAACAATATAATGTATATGTATAATATTGTATGATCACATGGGCCTATGGCTTACTGATTTTGAAATAAAGTGCTTCCATAATACTTCCATATACATTTTAACAGACGTAGCAAGATCCGTACATATATGGTATTAACAAATATCAGATGCAAAAATAAACACAGTTATACTGTTTACTTCTTTCTAGAGAACACAAACAGAAAACAAAAATAGAAACAAACACATGAACACCTCAGTATTTTCATTTAAAATTTCACGGAGAAGGTGACTAAACATATATAAGTATATCAATGTTATGGTTGATGTATTATACTTAATCGTATCCATGTCATGAACATATAAGCACATACACATACGTTTCAAACACAATAAAAATGCTCTATTTGCATTTTCAAGCGTGACAAAACCACCACACACAAATATACATGACTATGTGAAAATAAAATATTACAATATTAAAATAATACAAAACATTACAATTGAGAAGGAGAAAATGAGAAAATGAGACATGGAATTACAATTACATCAAATCAATTCATTAGCGTTTACCTCATTTCAATTGCTTTAAAAATATACACACTTAAATTTTTAATTTCTTTTTCATTTTTGCTGTAAAAAAGTTCTTTTAATTTGAACATGCTCGGTCGATTCCAAAAATATTTTTTAATATATATTTTTCGGATGTCTTTAAACAGATCGCACTAACATGAAATAGAGGTAAAACTAATTGGGTTTCTCGTGTCAAAACATTGTTAAATGATACCGGTTTTTCTGATGTATGGAACAACCCATATGGTGTTAATTTACTTACTTTTCATCTTTTGTTCAAGCAAAGAATAATCTATCATGGTATACTACTGTTAATAACAGTCGATATTTGTGCACATACAGACTATTTAAGACCACTTTCAATTATGAGTATTATCTAGATAAAATACCACAGAAATTCGTATTGCAGACTGTCTTCGCATCAACTGCGGATTGAAACAGGTCGTTATGGTGTTCGACCATGATCAACGCTACTGTTTAATTTGTAATTCTGGTGATCTAGAAGACGAATACCACTTTATTTGTATATGTCTAGCATACACTGCCATTCGAAAACAATATATTAAATCACGTTACTTTGTTAGACCAAGCGTTTTTAAATGCAGTCTGTTAGTTCTTCTGTTATCTCAAAACTTTGTAAATGTGTATATCAAGCGACAATTATTCGACAAAACATAGTTAATCGTCATGAAAATGTACTGTAAATCTCACCTAAAGTAAATACTACACCATCTTTTGCACATCTATATGCTTTAACGTTCTTCATGATATTTCAATATGTATATATGTACATACATACACATTGCATTGTTCTATTTTCTTTTTTTCAATGTACTTAGTACAACTTCACGTTCAATATAATTATGTTTGTATATCTTTTCCGTATAAATCATGTTTTGCTCATTGCCTTTATGTCTATGCACATGCTTATCATGACTGACTGTTGTATATAATATTATTCATTGTACCACGTAACAAGAAACATTGTAATGTTTACGTTACTTAATAAAGAATCTTGAATCTTGAATCGTTAACCGTACATTGACATTATTAGATTTTAAAAACAATTTCGGCACCAATTATATAAAACTCCGAGTGATCTTAAGTACGATGCATTTTTTTTTCAAAACTCGCAAAGTTCAATCCTCTTGAAAGGCCAATTAAAAGCAATTATTAAACGTATTTTGAAATACTATTAACAGCCAATATTTTAATTAAAGTTTAAGGTTTCTGTGGTTAACCACTACGACTCAATTATTGCATCATACAGTACTAATGGCTACGAGGTTAATATTTATAACCACAAACACAAACAAATAAAAAACAACACATTGATATAGTATCTGAAGGAAAAAGCGTCTGTATACCAAGATGTCTGAACATAATCGCTTTCAACTTCGCAAAACCCTCGCAAGTGTTAAACTACAATATAAATAAACAACAATAAGTAAACAATCCTTCATTAAGGATAGGATAAGGATTAAGGATATTACTTGTGTGCATCCGTTCCGCTCCATCCTCTTAAATTAAAACGCTACTGAAGTATTTTGAAATAATATTTAAAAAACAATATCGTAATTGCATCGGAAGTCGTTTGCCAATTCGATGCAATAATTGCATCATATCGTACTCAGTGTATACAAACGTAATAATAATATCCACAAACACGTAGATCGAGTGCTTTGACATGTTAGACGTCAAATGATATGTATGCCAAGGACAGAGGAACAAAAACTATAACGTTAAACTTGGCGGAAATCCTCGCATGTGTTCAACTAGTTTGTTTAAAGGGTTTGGATACTCAATAAGATTGCGTGACATAACATACAAGTCATTATGTTTTGTTGATGTGATCTCGATGCAGTGTTCTATTTGTTTCAAAATACAAGTGTCTTGGAACAATGACAAACATATTTATTTTAAACGGCTTTTTGTTACAATTTTACAGTATACCCAGCATGAGCAAACTTAAAGGGACACATGGCAATCTTGAAGTATTTGAAATGGTCTCGATTCATATATCCAGTATCATTTTTACTTTTACCCTTGTTATATTTAAATAAATCAAATTTAAGTATTCACTATTTCGTCGTATTATACTATAAGTGTTAATATATTATTGGTGCAATAATATCAAAAATTATTAATATGCAGAAACAGATGGCTTAATACACTTCTTATAATTAACATTAATGACTGGACACATGCAATATATGTAAAAAAACTAACGGGACTAGTTTTTAAAAAATCAAGATTGCCATGTGTCCCTTTAAGAAATGTTGTACCATTTCATTTACATCTCTGCAATCCACTGCTTAAACATCCAGTTGCATTATGCATCGTCTGATCATATTTTTATGTAATCATCGTTTAGTTTGAGAAGACCCTTTTCAGTAGGGTGACAGTGGTAACTTTTTGGGGTTCTTCTTTTTACTTTTTAATCTCACACACTTCTTCATTAAACAGATATTTTGCGTTCTTCAATTCTTCAACGCAACTTTCTCTTCCTTAAAATCAAATCAATAAGAAATAACAAAACAAGAAATTCCGCCTGATTTTTTTTAAAATTGGTTAAAGTTTCAAAAAAACAAAAATATACCATCATAGAAAATAGCACCGTCACAATCTTTTTTTAAAAAGTGATGCAATATGTATTGAAAGGAAAGCGCGCAAACACAGACATTTTTAATAGTTTATAATTGCCTTTTAAAAATTCGTTTGAAGCGAGTAGTGTAAGATTAACCACCACTGGAACAGGATTCCATTCATTAACTCTACGCTAGACTTCCTGTAGATAGTAGTATTATCCGTCTGACCTAGTGCCATTGGCCTACTTGTTTAGAGGGAGTGTTTTAATTATAGATTGAGGGGCATCAACAGTTTTACATCCATACATCACAACGTTAAGCATGTATGCTACAGACAGCACATTCGGTTTGAGTCAATAAAAAACATTGAAATTAGTGTTTTTGTTTATCGATTGTCGGCAATTTCAATTTTTAATTATCTTTCAAACATTAAAAAACTTTCTTTGTTCGTAGTTGATGCAATATAATGAAAAGAATTAGTCGAATTTCACAATTGGCTTTGAAATAGTAAAACGTGATCTCTCCAGCTGAAAAAAGTAATCAAGATTGCCATGTGTCCCTTAAAATGCAACTGCAACAGTCAGTTTATGTTTTCAAACTATCTCCAAGCGAATAGATCTTTTTTTATTATTATTTTAATTCAACATATATGTTAAGTTTAGCCGTCATTACGAGGTCCCAGTATTAACTTTCATACCCCATCCAACCCCTTCTCCAAGAAGTGTAAACGGGGCTGGCTGGGTATGAAATAAAACCTTAATGTCGGCTAAAAAAAATTGCATATTGTAAAATTAAAACATTTAATTAGTTTTAAACAGGTTATTGCATTTTTCCAGTATTTTTTTTTTTGAAACATGTAATATTGTCGAAATATCCGTTATAAAATCTTACTAATATAAGCTTTCCCATCGTTTAATGGAATTAAGGCGAGGCCACGTAATGATTATTTGGCGGGTTAGTTCCTTTAAAATAGCTGTTTTTAGGCACAGAAAATGTCGCATATACGAATTTAATCATTTCAATTAATGCCACTATTATAGTAAATAAAATAACGCTTTTAGTTATCATATGTTCTTATATATATTTATTTGTTTATACACCCGTTGAAGGGCATTTGTTGATTTAAATATATACATAGTTTATATTACTACCATATCATCTTTTATAACTAAATAGTTCTATCCCTTTATATATTTACATTAATTTTTATTTACTGCTTCATTTCTTGATCTTTCTTCAGCTTTTGCGCACAATATGACCTATTTATGTTTGTAGCATGGTCGGTGACATTTCCTTTGATAAATGCAGAGCATTAAATCGATTAATTTAGGGTAACTAAAGGGGGCGTGGCTATGCCGTACTACAACTACCGGATATTGGAATTTAAAGTTCGGTCACTATGACGTCACAGTGTTACTAAGTACACCATGCTACAAAAAAGATAGAGTCTGTCTCAGTTCGTTGGTTATTTAAACACCTCGATGGGCTACGCCCATCTCGGTGTTTAAATAAGCCAACTCGCTGAGACCAGACTCTATCTATTACTTATTTGTAGCACGGTCGGTGACATTTCCTTTGATGAATGCAGATCATTAAATCGTTTAATTTAGGGTAAATAAAGGGGCGTGGCTATAACATACTACAACTACCGGATATTGGAATTTAGAGTACGGTCACTATGACGTCACAGTGTTACTAAGTACACCATGCTACAAAAAAGATAGAGTCTGTCTCTCAGCTCGTTGGTTATTTAAAAACCTCGATGGGCTACGCTCATCTCGATGTTTAAATAAGCCAACTCGCTGAGACCAGACACTATCTATTACTTATGTGTCGACGTGCCGTAAAACACCATTCATTCATTGATTAGTTCATCAAATTTTCAAATATTATACCATGTTATATTTTGTTAGACGCAAGGTAATGAGTTGTTTAGCAATAGCTTTATCTTATTAGAGTATTTCCGTTAATAATAAAAGAATGGTACACCATGTAAGGCCATGTGTGATAAGTTCATCGTTATCATAATTACATATATTGCACCTCGCACAAAATCCTAGGAATTTCATTGGATTAGAGCGGTCACATGGTGACCCTCTATTATTCTATAGTGTGTCAGTAGATTTCATAAAGGGTCACTAAAACAATATGGACTACAATTCCGATTCAAAGTTTAAATCATTTGCAAATAGTTCTTTAAGGTGTTAGTAACAAACATAATAAGTAAATGTAATAATGTTTTTAAACTGTACCGGTCGTGACGTCAACGTCATGACGTCAAATTGCGCGAACGTCTCAATTACGTTGACGCTCCATTAAAATGGGTTAAATATCGGCGTTTGCCTTAAATCAGATGCTCGATGCAATAAATCAGTTATTGGGTGTGTTACTGACCCCCTAGAGAAATATGTGGGGTCAGTCAGATGTATAGGGGGACTCGGCTATCGCCTCGCCCCCTATAAATCTGACTGACCCCACATATTTCTGTAGGGTGTCAGTAACAAACCCAATAACTAGTAATGTCATGCAGGGTTACGGTAATATTCCAATTTGATCAGGCCACATAAAAAAAAATGTGTTGTTCAGGTAACCCGATCGACACTATTTTAAGGAAAAAAATTATGCAAAAATTTAAAAAAAATAATAATAATAAAAAAAAAATAAAAAAAAAAAATAAAAATAAAAATATGAGGATAGATCTAATGCAGAAAAATCGAACTCAAGGTATAGTAATTTAACATATTAAATTCATTATCAGAATTGAATTCATTATTGAGAAAAAAACAAAAAAAAAAGCTACCTACCTACCCTATTTTTTTGCCAATGTTACCTGAACCACACATATTATTTTGTTTGGCCTCACCATAAGTCGAAGCAGTTTAGCAATATGTTTCACTGTTTCGTACGGTGTCCGGTTGGGGCCAGATACAATGTCGCATTGTCGTGGGCGACAATGCGACGCCCGACAACGCGACATCGCGATACGACAGTGCGACATCGCGATACGACAACGCGATAATTATGTCGTGATGTCGTATCGCAATGTCGCGACGTCGTATCGCGATGTCGCATTGTCGGGCGTCGATTTGTCGCGCACGACAACGCGACATCATGTCGTATTGTCGTAATGTTGCCCACGACAACGCGACATTCTTTCAATTGTCGTAATGTCGCCAACGACATCACGACATCGCGACATTACGACAATTGAAAGAATGCCGCGTTGTCGTTGGCGACATTACCTCAATTGAAAGAATGTCGCGTTGTCGTGGGCGACATTATGACAATCCGACAACGCGACATCGGGACATCGCGATACGACATCGCGACATTGCGATACGACATCAGGGCATAATTGTCGCAATGTCGTATCGCAATGTCGCGATGTTGTATCGCAATGTCGAGTTGTCGTATCGCAATGTCGCATTGTCGTATCGCGATGTCGCGTTGTCGGGCGTCGTATTGTCGCCCACGACACTGCGACATTGTATCTGGCCCCAACCGGACACCGTAGTTTCGTGGCATTTTTCCTCGGTCCAAACATTCTCATACACCATGCTTTAGCTTTCTGTAGTGAATTTATCCCATTTATATTTATAGAAACTTTCAGCCATTATTCTTTAATTTTTTCGTCGAATTATATTAGCGTGTAAATTTTAGCAGAGTTTCTGTTCCGTTGAGTATCGACCAACTCATATATACGTTTATCATTTCAATAACGAATCAAACATTGTGCAACAACGGCGTAAGACTCAATAAAACCGAGTTTGCTACGTTACTCTCTTGGTTATGTTTGCTGCTTCCAAGCGACCTCCCTTATCATTATTTATTAACATTCGTTTACTGTCGTGTGGCGGCAGTAAAATATCACCCCGTGCTACGAATCAATAGTGCTATTTTTACTAGTCCTTTGGCATCAACGAGCCCAATATAGGCGTCTTTAAAGTATAATACCGCTTAAGTCGGTGCTAGTGGGGCGTGCGATGTGGTGTTGCTTCTTGCATTACCTTTCATGAACAGACTCAATAAAACCGAGCCTTCTATTTTATTTTCTTGGTTGTGTTCGTTGGTTTCAAAGGATCATCCTGATCAGTATTTATTAACATTCACACTAGCGTTCGTTTAGTACAGTGTGGCGGCTGTAAAATATATCCCCGTGATACGAATTAGTAGTGTTATTTCTACTGGTCCTTTGGAATCAACCAGCCCATTATAGGTTGCTTTGAAGCAGAATACCGCTTAAGCCGGTACTAGGTGCGTGCTAGATGTTGATTCGTACATTACCTCTCATGAACAATCTCAATAAAACCGAGTCTGCTGCTTTATTCTCTTATGTTTTTGCTTGGAAAGGATCTCCATTGTCGTTATTTATTAGATCCGAGTAAATTCAGAACCCCGCTTGTCCAGAAAAAAATCGAGTTTTTAGTGAATTCTATGGATTCTCCAGTAGTGATCGTTCCACTTCTTTCTTCAAACGATATGTCATGTAAAACATATGTTTCTTTTTTAATTGATAAGTAAAGCCATTTAAAACATGTTTTCGGTTGTTAATTGATATGTTAAGCCAGTTTATAGGGCACGATGTTTTTTTGTTGGGTCGGATATAAATCTCCATATTTTATATGATATATCTCAAGATAACAGAAAAAAACATATGTTAACGACACCGATACTTATTGAATGCCCCTTGTTAATGATGCAATATTGCAAACATGTGTGGTTTACGTTATAGAATGCTTAGCACAAAAGAAAAGCTATTTTCGTCCCTATCTAATGTATTTATGGATTTGAAGGGCAAAGCTGTTTATATATACATGCATGCGTGACTTTAATAATTTACAAATTAATTTTAAATATTGATTAAAACACAAAAATATGCATGCTTGACTTTAAATTAATAATATACAAATTAATTTTAAATATTAAGTAAAACGCGCGTCAAAATGAATGACAATAAGCAGAAAAACTTAACGCGAACAAAAAAATCAAGGACAAATATATAGTTAAAGGTATACACATCAAATTTGTTGTCTTTAATTAAACTCGCGGCATCTTATAAGTATTTCTAAATGATTTGCAACGGTAGTACTTATTTGAATAGTGCACAGCAAATTGTTTTGTATATTATAAGCTGTTAATTATATTGCACCAATCATATTGCAACATATGATAGAATAACGACAAAACAAAAGAAAATTCAAAATTGCATTACATTTTAAGTCGATGTCAAAATTTGTATTTTTCTAAAACTTGACAGGAATAGTGAAAATCGGGCACTTGGAGATTTTTTTCCGAAACAAGTGGGCCAGTTGAGTAAATTCGATGACTCGGCTTTTATCCAACCACACAATGGCGTTCGCAGTGGCAAATAGTTGAATATCCGGTAAAACAATCCGGATGAATCCTCCGCTTTTGATAATTAATTAATTAATTAGGACTGAAATATATGCAGTAGTTAAATAATCCATTGACAAATTGAAATACATTTTGCCACCATTTATATTCAATATTGGCAGATAGACAACCCGATTCGAAGCTACCATTGTATTCCAAACTTATATTCTATTCTATTCTATGACAACTGGCTCATTTTTTTTGGAAAATTCTGGCGTCATTCTTCAAGTTTTGGAAATCCGTTTTTTGTCTAAAATAACAATCCTAAAACATCAAATTTGTTTATTTGAATGAAATAAACACATAATACGACTAATCGAGGTTCCTTAAAAATACATATTGAAGAGAATGGTGTATTATAAAACAAATCGCAAATTTCGAAAATTTCAGGTGCTTTTGTGCTCCACCCTCCCTTGGTGCAAATGATGCATCAGTAAACTCAGCATTCGCAACATCTCGATCACTTCTTTGAAGCATATTTCGAATGTATCTAGAAGGTTTCAATATTAGTTACGTCATACAAGATTCCCACCAAAACGAATCTGCATTCAAAATCAAGGTTATCACCCATTAAGCCGATTGCTCCATCTGCAGCTTATTTAAAATGAAAGCGGAGATACAACCGTCATCTGTATTGTAAATAACAAACATGCAACGCAAATCTTACATCAACAGCCATATTTGCATTAGCTAACGGTCATGTTGTTTTCATAGCAACAGTGCACTATTTTCGGTGCCGCTGCCTTCCGGCTAAAAAAATGTCAGAATTTTGAACAAACCGATCCATCGATTTACACACGAACCCGAAGAATGACGGGATTCGCCGAGTTTAATGTAAATTCAACGTGAATCGAAAATCCAAGATGGCCACCATGACTAAATATTAACTGAAAAAAGAAAAAGATTGTGATCATTTTACTTCTTAAAACGTAAGTGGCATTTATGTGGACCCTTTACCACATGATTCATCAATGTTTTCCATCCATGTACCTTGAGCTCGATGAGATTGAGATTAATGATAATAAAGAGGAAGTCAATGAGAGCTATTGTGGAAGTCTGCGACTATAAAATCCAATTTAATTAATTAAATTCAGGTCAAGCGTCCGATCATCGGCGCCTATTTGTCAGCCTCGTTTTAAGTCCATAAGGCAAATTTTAAGTATACGTTTCTTAACCTACTGACGACGAGGTATATATAACTTACATATTTTGAGAAGCCATACATACAGTATAAACGGCTTATACCAGAAAGGCCAAACCCCAAAACTGGACATAGTTAGAGTAACCAACTAAAGCAAAATGTTTAAATGTTTTTAATCGTTAGGTTTGTTATTTATATTGGAGGCTATTTGAATGAAGGGCAATGCTAGGATGTATTTTAGTAGTTAATAATCTTTAAAGGGACACACAATCTGCGTGCGTGCGTGCGTTCGTGTGTGCCAAGCGTGCGTGCGTGTGTGTGTGTGTTTTGTTGTTGTTGTTTTCTTTTTGCTTTTATTAATATTAATTATTTGAATAGTTCAAAGAAAATCGGTTGTGCATAGACTAACTGTTGATTATATTCAATCAATAATATATTTACACCTTTGATAGAATAACGAAAGCAAATCAACATATATATTCAGTTATATGCAAGCAGGTTTAAGTTCCAACTGATACTGGTTCAATACATCTGGGGCTTATTGTTTTGCTTGATAAGATTGCTATGTGTCCCGTTAAAGGGAAATCTAAAAGAGTTGTTGGTGTCAATCAAAATACAAAAAACAAACTTCTAATGTATGAATTGTGCATATGCACTCAATTAAAGCGCATGTTTAAATCCGTTTTATTATTGTTTCATGATGAGAAAATGTTGGAATATTTGATGAAGCGGCTGGTTTTTGTTATTAAATCATAACTAGTAATAAATTGCTAATCGTAGTGCTAAAAATGATGACGTAAAACATCATTCAAACATACAAAACAACTCCTTTAAATCAAATTTATCGTAATTCGATCACAAAGTTATAATGTATAAGAGCCTTAAAGGGACATATGGCAGTCTTGAATTTTCTGAAAACTCGTTGTTCCGTTAGTTTGCATTTGTTTCAATCATTCCTATTAATTATAAGAATAGTATAAAGCAAATTGTGTTTGCATATTATTACCTTTTGATTAAATATTGAACCTATAATACATTTAATCCTATGTTAGAATAAGACGAAAAAAGATGAAAACGCAAACTTTTATTCAATTATATGCAAGCAGGATTTAGGTCAAAATGATTCTGCATAAATAAACCGAGACGCTGATTTCAATGTTTGATAAAAACTTCAAGATTGCCATGTGTCCCTTTAAAAGCATTTTATGTTCAGAACTAACATTAATGATAATGATTTATACAACAACAACTTGCCAATTTGTCTAGTTTTCTAGACCATGCTTAATTAAATCGTGCGGATCACGGATACATTGTAAATTCATATGTTTATCACATACTTTACGGTGTGGGAGTGGAATAACACCATTCTATGTTTCCGTTATACAAGCAAACAAGCAAGGTTTTACGCGAGCGTAAAATAGCTGCCGAGAGACAAAAAGTTGACATACCAATATATTAAGTCATTGGTGTTAAAACAATATTATAAAAATTAAATGTTGTCACGGAGACCTAAACACGCCTCGACCGTTTCTTCTTACATTCTTCGCGATTTTTACCATCAGTTCTTCCTACCAATCATTTTGAATCAATGTGGGCGACCTCGCTTCTTTCTGCTCAAATACCTTGACATGCCTTACATATTGATTACAATTCACCCTTGTAATACGACGTGCTAAAAAATATACATCAGCACAGAAATACAATTGTTCACATGTAAGGGATACGTGTGCGTTAACTGTTCACTGTTACCATGTGTAATTATAAGATTGCGTTATCAAAGTGAAAAATGTAAAGGAATTGTTGCTACCTTACAATTAGCAATAATTAAAACCATTATAATGACAATTTAAAAAAAAAGGAAATCGGCAGGGTTGAACCCTCCCTTCCCCGGGACTACCACGATGCCTCGATCAACTGCGCTACAGAGGCGACTGAATGTTTTGCCGCTAATATACATATAATAATAATGACTACATAATACATTTCAGTAGACTGGTTTTCGAAAACGCGAAAATGTCATTTCGGCAAGTGAAATGGTAACCTTTCAACATTACAAAATATGTGTTTATACCGTTCAAGTTTTTTTAGACCGATTCACGAGGAACTGAATGTAATGCATGCTTATCGTCGACTATATGATTCACAGTCTGTTAACCATAGATAAACACACAAACCATATAAGGAATAAGCCTAGTATGCGCTGTCAAAAAATCGATAATGACTATGATCCAATTCCCACGTGTTATGTCGGTTTCTCGTGTTAAATGCAATAAAAGTCGATATATGAGTTATGTGATAAATATAATCTAACATTCGTTCTCATTCATTATTTTAATTTATTAATCTCTTTAGCAAAAATGATATAATGCTCGGCAAGAGCCTCGCTTTATATCATTTTGTCAACTCATTTAATAAATTCAATAATGAATGACTACTCATGTAAGATCCTCTATATATTAAATATGTCATGTTAGTGGTGGTACTACATTAGTGCTATATGGTGGTTTTATTGGTATTTGGATTGACAACGATACTTATTACAAATTGCCTCTAGTCCCTTTAAATGTCGGACAAGGTCACGTGTGTTGCTGTGACCTCTGTATAACATTTTCATAACCTAGACTAACACTAGAATAACCAGACTAACCCTTACTTTGCATATGACATTAATGAATAACAAGTCAGTGTGTCGAGTGATACCTTGATACAAGAAATTATTGCTTTAAGTTGTTAAGCAAAAGAGTATGAAAGGAGAAATTTTGAAATCGCCGAACACGATATATAAAATATTTTGCAGTCTCGGTTTGATTAAGACTGTTCATGAACGGTGTGAAAAATGCTAGCTACTAGTCCCGAGTTGAGCAGAACGCACTACGAAAATCTGAGCCATCCCGAAGCTGGTATTCATATGACTGTGAACATGGAACCTTCAATGCGGTATTTACATACCATTCCAAGCGATGTATGGTCCCAGTTTCTACAAATAAGCTTTGCACTAAACGAGAAAACAATGGGCGAAATAAACAAAAAGGAATTTAGTTGGACGCAGAGGTTATCTGCCTGCGTATCACAAGTTAAAGTCAAAACAGTAAATTAACAAGAACTCGGTCTGTGGGTGTCTTGCCCACAGCGGCAAACTCATATGAACTATTTTATTAAATTTGTGCTTAAATGATGTCCACCAAAGACAACACTTCATATGACCAAGTATCAAGCAAATAAAAGCGAGGTAATCATAAGAAGTTAAGTTACTGAGGTTAAGTGGTTTAACCAGGGTTTAGATTTTGGAAAGTTTAAAAAAAAAAAAAATCTTGGTATTTCTCTAGAAATAATACACGGAATTTACTGTGCTGTATATAGATTATATAGCGGAAATTCTCGAGTTGCATTTGTTTGTTTTTTAGTATGTACAGATTTTTTTTTCGAATAATATATTGTTAATTTACCTGTTTTTTTAAAAAAAATCTAAACCGAAACCTCCACCAGAATTTACTGTGAAAATTTATATTGTGTACTGAAACGAAATTATTGTGTTTTGTTAACCAGACGTAAAGATATTTTATTAGAAGCACATAGTTGCGTTTCCTTCCTCCTTTAGAATAGCTTAATTTGTTTTAGCGTAATAGAAGATTTATTTCTTAGGTTACTAGGACAAAAGTTGTACATCCAGTCGATATCGGACGAGATCTTGAGGTGGCTAAGCTTGATGAGTTATTAAACAATTTATTAGCATAAACAATATAGCTAGATTTCAAGTTATTAGTACACTAGCAACGATATTGTCTATCCGATCTTCAATTAGCATAGTTAGAAATTGTATGTTCAAGAGATCTCAGATTTGTTCTCGAAATTATCAATTTAAAACAAAACTGGTTACTGGCCGTTCCAAGTAAATATAAATCATCACAACATATGAAATATACGGAGTGTATATTTCATAAATTGTGATGATTTATACTAATATCCAGTGAATGGAAAAGCCATATCAGAGGTTTCTTCTACTTAGTGTGTGGTACCATGCGGACCTAGGTACCAGTACCATGCGGACTTAGGTACCATTGCGATTGGGTGCTGTGGTTTCTGTGATACCATGTTTCGCATTTTATTGATGGAACTTGAAATATTACACTAAATTATGTAACAGTAATCATGCATGTAAACTGTGATCCTGTGTTATTAACAACAACAAAGTATAGGGGATAATCGGTTTGTTTTCCCAACATCTTATATTGGCTCAACGTCCTATGCAACAGTAAGAACAATAAATAGAGACGCACATCATATTAAGTCATATCTAAGGGAAACTACTCCTACAGCTTGTATTTGTCGAAACTCATCAGAGTTATGTTTTGTTACTAAAGTATGTGTGGTATACTATAATAATAGCTTTCAACGTTTAAGCTAATTAGAGTAATATTTGTAATTATAATTAAACAGTCAACACGTCCTGACTGCAATTACACGCATTATCGTGCATCAAGAGGTACATTAATTATATATGTGTTTTGTTTTCGTTTTATTGTGTTTGTTTTGTTTTGTTTTGTTTGTTGTTTTATCACTCAAATGATAACTATAGATATCTCAATAAAAGACACTTGCGATGTTGTTATGGAGATCTCCTTGTACAGACACGTCAAAAAGTAAAACAACATTGTGGCTCCAACTTCAAATATTATGACAGATGCGAACAGTTTACATGCATGATTACTATTAACTTGTAACTAACATGCATATTTTATTGATGTCGTTGGTATTGCTTAGATGTAGCTGATACAGCTACTGTTCTTGTTGTTGTTACTGATGCTTCTTTTACAGCTACTGATGTTGGTGTTGCTGCTGATGAATCTGATACAGTTGATGCAGGTTTTAGAACTACTTTCGGAGAAGATTTGCTTTCGTTCTAATCCTTTAATATGATTGTGCAATGTGAATATATTGAAAACAAAACAACATATGTTTAAACCAACTACTCACCATTGGTATTGCGCTGATGCAGCTGATACAGTTACTGCTGCTGGTGGTGTTGATGCTACAGCTTATACAACTACTGTTGTTTATTTTGCTGATGTAATTGATGCAGTTACTGCTGTTGTTGTTCTACTGCAGCTGTTGCAGTTACTGTTGTTGTTGCTATTGTTGCAGCTTATACAGCTAATGTTGTTTATATTTCACATGCAGCTTATACACTAGTGTTGTTGCTGTTTCTGATGCAGCTTATACTGCTAGTGCTGTTGATGTTCCTGATGGAGATTATACAACTAATGATATTGTTGTTGCTAATGAATTGATACAGTTACTGTTGTTGGTGCTCCTGATACAGCTTATACAGCTACTGTTGTTGATGTTCTTCATGCAGTTTATACAGCTACTCTAGTTGATGTTCCTGATACAATGTTCCTGATACAGCTTATACATACAGTGTTGTTGATGTTCCTGATGGAGATTATACAATTACTGATACTGTTGTTGCTAATGCAGTTGATACAGTTACTGTTGTTGGTGATCCTGATGCAGCTTATACAGCTACTCTTGCAGCTTATACTGCTAGTGTTGTTGACGTTCCTGATGCAGATTATACAGCTACTGTTGTTGATGTTCCGGATGCAGCTTATACTGCTAGTCTTGTTGATGTTCCTGATGCAGCTGATACAGCTAGTGTTGTTGACGTTTCTGATGCAGCTGATACAGCTAGTGTTGTTGATGTTTCTGATGCAGCTGATACAACTAGTGTTGTTGATGTTTCTGATGCAGCTGATACAACTAGTGTTGTTGACGTTTCGGATGCAGCTTATACTGCTAGTGTCGTTGATGTTGCTTAAGCAGCTTATACATCCAGTGTTGTTGATTTTCCTTATTTAGCTTATACTGCTGGTGTTGTTGATGTTCCTGATGCAAATTATACAGCTACTGTTGTTGATTTTCCTGATACAGAGTGTACAGCTAGTGTTGTTGATGATTTGATTCTGAGTATACAGCTACTGTTATTGATGTTTCTGATGCAGCTTATTCTGCTAGTGTTGTTAATGTTGCGGATGCAGCTCATACAACTACTTATGCTGTTGGTGCTGATTCAGTTGATAAAATTTCTACTGTTCATGTCGAGTATGCAGCTCATACTGACAGTTTATTGTTTTGCATACTAATACGAACAAACGAGACGTATGTTTAAAACACATATTAACGACGTAGAAAATAGAAGTAGTGATTGAATTAAATCAAATACTGTTTTCTATACTGTATACGTATACGAGATCGCTTAAATGCCGAGTGATAGAATCCAGTCAGATTGCAAATCGTAACATTTATTATTAATACGTAATTGTAGAGCGCGTCGTCTATTGGTCCAAAACACTTGGTGTCAATCAGTATACAAAAGCAAACTTATAATGTCTTTCAGGTTAGTTTGAATGTGCATATGCATTCAATAAAGTTTAACACGTTTAATTCCGTTAATTATTGTTTATGAACAAATTTTGGTCTACTTGACGGCTATTTTTTTTGTTACTAAATCATACATAATAATGCTGAACCAGGGCTAGAGGGCGTGAACGGTAGCAAGATTTCTTCACTTCCGTTGATGAGCAGCCTCAATCAAACCGAGACTGCAATATTTTTTTTGGATTTAATGTGTTCGACGATTGCTAAATTTCTCCTTTCATTCTATTTTATATATCACAGTAGCATTGCCTGTGCGGCGTGGCGGCGGTAAAATGTCTCCCCGTGATTGCAATCAGAACTTTTACAATTTCTTACCCAAACGGCATAATGAAATATAGAGTCCATTATTCTATTTTCCATAACTTTATTTCTACTTAATCGACCTGTTTGTTTGCTTCCAAGGGATCACGTTTCAGTATGTAGTACTCCGGAACTATTATGACAAATTAATATTTACAACATTTTAATAATAATGATATTGTCTCATTACTGATCTCTTGTATATAGAAAAAATGCCCCGAACAAAGAAATTAAACCGTCCATTTCCATAAGGCCCCTTCTAAATAAGGGGTTAGCATGATCGTAAATAATTGCATGCTAACTCATCCATCTTATAGCATCTACAAATAAGGAATTCCAACTGATAAATCATATAACATTAGCATTAGCCAGGTTCATAGAGCATCTCCCAAATAAGCGATGCTAACCCATAAATTGTTATCATTTGCATTAGCATGATTAGCCCTGTAGATAGATACACATCTAGATTTATGGCGTTAACCGAAGACCTCCTCTCCCAGGCATAATAGTCCCCATTAAAACCTAAATCTCTCTCTTTAAACAAGAAATCAGTACTAACATTCACACTAAATGAAAGAATGTCAAATTACATGTTTAATAAAGTAATAATCAAAGTTGACTTGTGCAGAATATTCTTACAAAGTAAAGCATGCAATATTTAGAGTATATGAGTAAACATTTACATCTAACCATGTTAATAGGTGTTATCACTCATTATAATAGTTGATATGAGTCATTATAATAGTTGATATGAGTCATTATAATAGTTGATATGAGTCATTATAATAGTTGATATGAGTCATTATAATAGTTGATACGATTCATTATAATAGTTGATATGATTCATTGTAATAGTTGATATGAGTTATTATAATAGTTGATATGATTCATTATAATAGTTGATATGATTCATTGTAATAGTTGATATGAGTCATTATAATAGTTGATACGAGTCATTGTAATAGTTGATATGAATCATTATAATAGTTGATATGAGTCATTGTAATAGTTGATACGATTCATTATAATAGTTGATATGATTCATTGTAATAGTTGATATGATTCATTGTAAAAGTTGATATGAGTCATTATAATAGTTGATATGATTCATTATAAAAGTTGATATGATTCATTGTAATAGTTGATATGAGTCATTGTAATAGTTGATATGAGTCATTATAATAGTTGATACGATTCATTATAATAGTTGATATGAGTCATTATAATAGTTGATACGAGTCATTATAATAGTTGATACGAGTCATTGTAATAGTTGATATGAGTTATTATAATAGTTGATATGAGTTATTATAATAGTTGATATGATTCATTATAATAGTTGATATGAGTCATTATAATAGTTGATACGAGTCATTATAATAGTTGATACGAGTCATTGTAATAGTTGATATGAGTCATTATAATAGTTGATATGATTCATTATAATAGTTGATACGAGTCATTATAATAGTTGATACGAGTCATTATAATAGTTGAAACGAGTCATTGTAATAGTTGATATGAGTTATTATAATAGTTGATATGATTCATTATAATAGTTGATATGATTCATTATAATAGTTGATATGAGTTATTATAATAGTTGATATGATTCATTATAATAGTTGATACGAGTCATTATGATAGTTGATATGATTCATTATGATAGTTGATATGAGTCATTATAATAGTTGATAAGAGTCATTATAATAGTTGATATGATTCATTATAATAGTTGATATGATTCATTATAATAGTTGATACGAGTCATTATAATAGTTGATACGAGTCATTGTAATAGTTGATATGAGTCATTATAATAGTTGATACGAGTCATTATGATAGTTGATATGAGTTATTATAATAGTTGATATGATTCATTATAATAGTTGATATGAGTCATTATAATAGTTGATAAGAGTCATTATAATAGTTGATATGAGTTATTATAATAGTTGATATGATTCATTATAATAGTTGATACGAGTCATTATAATAGTTGATACGAGTCATTATGATAGTTGATATGATTCATTATGATAGTTGATATGAGTCATTATAATAGTTGATAAGAGTCATTATAATAGTTGATATGATTCATTATAATAGTTGATATGATTCATTATAATAGTTGATACGAGTCATTATAATAGTTGATACGAGTCATTGTAATAGTTGATATGAGTCATTATAATAGTTGATACGAGTCATTATGATAGTTGATATGAGTTATTATAATAGTTGATATGATTCATTATAATAGTTGATATGAGTCATTATAATAGTTGATAAGAGTCATTATAATAGTTGATATGATTCATTATAATAGTTGATATGATTCATTATAATAGTTGATACGAGTCATTATAATAGTTGATACGAGTCATTGTAATAGTTCATATGAGTCATTGTAATAGTTGATATGAGTTATTATAATAGTTGATACGATTCATTATAATAGTTGATATGATTCATTGTAATAGTTGATATGAGTCATTATAATAGTTGATACGAGTCATTATAATAGTTGATATGATTCATTGTAATAGTTGATACGATTCATTATAATAGTTGATATGATTCATTGTAATAGTTGATATGAGTCATTGTAATAGTTGATACGATTCATTATAATAGTTGATATGATTCATTGTAATAGTTGATATGAGTCATTATAATAGTTGATACGAGTCATTATAATAGTTGATATGAGTCATTATAATAGTTGATATGAGTCATTATAATAGTTGATACGAGTCATTGTAATAGTTGATATGAGTTATTATAATAGTTGATATGATTCATTATAATAGTTGATACGAGTCATTATAATAGTTGATACGAGTCATTGTAATAGTTCATATGAGTCATTGTAATAGTTGATATGAGTTATTATAATAGTTGATACGATTCATTATAATAGTTGATATGAGTCATTGTAATAGTTGATACGAGTCATTATAATAGTTGATACGAGTCATTATGATAGATGATACGAGTCAATATAATAGTTGATATGATTCATTGTAATAGTTGATATGAGTCATTGTAATAGTTGATACGATTCATTGTAATAGTTATTACGATTCATTATAATAGTTGATATGATTCATTATAATAGTTGATATGATTCATTGTAATAGTTGATACGAGTCATTGTAATAGTTGATACGATTCATTGTAATAGTTGATACGATTCATTATAATAGTTGATATGATTCATTATAATAGTTGATACGATTCATTATAATAGTTGATATGAGTCATTATAATAGTTGATACGATTCATTATAATAGTTGATACGATTTATTACAATAGTTGATACGATTCATTATGATACGAGTCATTATAATAGTTGATACGATTCATTATAATAGTTGAAAAGAGTCATTGTAATAGTTGATACGAGTCATTATAATAGTTGATACGATTCATTGTAATAGTTGATATGAGTCATTATAATAGTTGATAAGAGTCATTATAATAGTTGATAAGAGTCATTATAATAGTTGATATGATTCATTATAATAGTTGATATGAGTCATTATAATAGTTGATAAGAGTCATTATAATAGTTGATATGAGTCATTATAATAGTTGATATGAGTCATTGTAATAGTTGATATGAGTCATTGTAATAGTTGATATGAGTCATTATAATAGTTGATACGATTCATTATAATAGTTGATAAGAGTCATTATAATAGTTGATACGATTTATTACAATAGTTGATACGATTCATTATGATACGAGTCATTATAATAGTTGATACGATTCATTATAATAGTTGATACGAGTCATTATAATAGTTGATACGATTCATTATAATAGTTGATACGATTCATTATAATAGTAGATACGATTCATTATAATAGTTGATACGATTTATTACAATAGTTGATACGATTCATTATGATACGAGTCATTATAATAGTTGATACGATTCATTATAATAGTTGAAAAGAGTCATTGTAATAGTTGATACGAGTCATTATAATAGTTGATACGATTCATTGTAATAGTTGATATGAGTCATTATAATAGTTGATAAGAGTCATTATAATAGTTGAAAAGAGTCATTGTAATAGTTGATACGAGTCATTATAATAGTTGATACGATTCATTGTAATAGTTGATATGAGTCATTATAATAGTTGATAAGAGTCATTATAATAGTTGATAAGAGTCATTATAATAGTTGATAAGAGTCATTATAATAGTTGATATGATTCATTATAATAGTTGATATGAGTCATTATAATAGTTGATAAGAGTCATTATAATAGTTGATATGATTCATTATAATAGTTGATATGAGTCATTATAATAGTTGATATGAGTCATTGTAATAGTTGATATGAGTCATTGTAATAGTTGATATGAGTCATTATAATAGTTGATAAGAGTCATTATAATAGTTGATATGATTCATTATAATAGTTGATATGAGTCATTATAATAGTTGATAAGAGTCATTATAATAGTTGATATGATTCATTATAATAGTTGATATGATTCATTATAATAGTTGATACGAGTCATTATAATAGTTGATACGAGTCATTATAATAGTTGATATGATTCATTATAATAGTTGATATGATTCATTATAATAGTTGATATGAGTTATTATAATAGTTGATATGATTCATTATAATAGTTGATACGAGTCATTATGATAGTTGATATGATTCATTATGATAGTTGATATGAGTCATTATAATAGTTGATAAGAGTCATTATAATAGTTGATATGATTCATTATAATAGTTGATATGATTCATTATAATAGTTGATACGAGTCATTATAATAGTTGATACGAGTCATTGTAATAGTTGATATGAGTCATTGTAATAGTTGATACGAGTCATTATGATAGTTGATATGAGTTATTATAATAGTTGATATGATTCATTATAATAGTTGATATGAGTCATTATAATAGTTGATAAGAGTCATTATAATAGTTGATATGAGTTATTATAATAGTTGATATGATTCATTATAATAGTTGATACGAGTCATTATAATAGTTGATACGAGTCATTATGATAGTTGATATGATTCATTATGATAGTTGATATGAGTCATTATAATAGTTGATAAGAGTCATTATAATAGTTGATATGATTCATTATAATAGTTGATATGATTCATTATAATAGTTGATACGAGTCATTATAATAGTTGATACGAGTCATTGTAATAGTTGATATGAGTCATTATAATAGTTGATACGAGTCATTATGATAGTTGATATGAGTTATTATAATAGTTGATATGATTCATTATAATAGTTGATATGAGTCATTATAATAGTTGATAAGAGTCATTATAATAGTTGATATGATTCATTATAATAGTTGATATGATTCATTATAATAGTTGATACGAGTCATTATAATAGTTGATACGAGTCATTGTAATAGTTCATATGAGTCATTGTAATAGTTGATATGAGTTATTATAATAGTTGATACGATTCATTATAATAGTTGATATGATTCATTGTAATAGTTGATATGAGTCATTATAATAGTTGATACGAGTCATTATAATAGTTGATATGATTCATTGTAATAGTTGATACGATTCATTATAATAGTTGATATGATTCATTGTAATAGTTGATATGAGTCATTGTAATAGTTGATACGATTCATTATAATAGTTGATATGATTCATTGTAATAGTTGATATGAGTCATTATAATAGTTGATACGAGTCATTATAATAGTTGATATGAGTCATTATAATAGTTGATATGAGTCATTATAATAGTTGATACGAGTCATTGTAATAGTTGATATGAGTTATTATAATAGTTGATATGATTCATTATAATAGTTGATACGAGTCATTATAATAGTTGATACGATTCATTGTAATAGTTCATATGAGTCATTGTAATAGTTGATATGAGTTATTATAATAGTTGATACGATTCATTATAATAGTTGATATGAGTCATTGTAATAGTTGATACGAGTCATTATAATAGTTGATACGAGTCATTATGATAGATGATACGAGTCAATATAATAGTTGATATGATTCATTGTAATAGTTGATATGAGTCATTGTAATACTTGATACGATTCATTGTAATAGTTATTACGATTCATTATAATAGTTGATATGATTCATTATAATAGTTGATATGATTCATTGTAATAGTTGATACGAGTCATTGTAATAGTTGATACGATTCATTGTAATAGTTGATACGATTCATTATAATAGTTGATATGATTCATTATAATAGTTGATACGATTCATTATAATAGTTGATATGAGTCATTATAATAGTTGATACGATTCATTATAATAGTTGATACGATTTATTACAATAGTTGATACGATTCATTATGATACGAGTCATTATAATAGTTGATACGATTCATTATAATAGTTGAAAAGAGTCATTGTAATAGTTGATACGAGTCATTATAATAGTTGATACGATTCATTGTAATAGTTGATATGAGTCATTATAATAGTTGATAAGAGTCATTATAATAGTTGATAAGAGTCATTATAATAGTTGATATGATTCATTATAATAGTTGATATGAGTCATTATAATAGTTGATAAGAGTCATTATAATAGTTGATATGAGTCATTATAATAGTTGATATGAGTCATTGTAATAGTTGATATGAGTCATTGTAATAGTTGATATGAGTCATTATAATAGTTGATACGATTCATTATAATAGTTGATAAGAGTCATTATAATAGTTGATACGATTTATTACAATAGTTGATACGATTCATTATGATACGAGTCATTATAATAGTTGATACGATTCATTATAATAGTTGATACGAGTCATTATAATAGTTGATACGATTCATTATAATAGTTGATACGATTCATTATAATAGTAGATACGATTCATTATAATAGTTGATACGATTTATTACAATAGTTGATACGATTCATTATGATACGAGTCATTATAATAGTTGATACGATTCATTATAATAGTTGAAAAGAGTCATTGTAATAGTTGATACGAGTCATTATAATAGTTGATACGATTCATTGTAATAGTTGATATGAGTCATTATAATAGTTGATAAGAGTCATTATAATAGTTGAAAAGAGTCATTGTAATAGTTGATACGAGTCATTATAATAGTTGATACGATTCATTGTAATAGTTGATATGAGTCATTATAATAGTTGATAAGAGTCATTATAATAGTTGATAAGAGTCATTATAATAGTTGATAAGAGTCATTATAATAGTTGATATGATTCATTATAATAGTTGATATGAGTCATTATAATAGTTGATAAGAGTCATTATAATAGTTGATATGATTCATTATAATAGTTGATATGAGTCATTATAATAGTTGATATGAGTCATTGTAATAGTTGATATGAGTCATTGTAATAGTTGATATGAGTCATTATAATAGTTGATATGAGTCATTATAATAGTTGATAAGAGTCATTATAATAGTTGATATGATTCATTATAATAGTTGATATGAGTCATTATAATAGTTGATAAGAGTCATTATAATAGTTGATATGATTCATTATAATAGTTGATATGATTCATTGTAATAGTTGATAAGAGTCATTATAATAGTTGATATGATTCATTATAATAGTTGATATGATTCATTATAATAGTTGATATGATTCATTATAATAGTTGATATGAATTATTATAATAGTTGATATGATTCATTATAATAGTTGATATGAATTATTATAATAGTTGATATGAATTATTATAATAGTTGATAAGAGTCATTATAATAGTTGATATGATTCATTATAATAGTTGATATGAATTATTATAATAGTTGATATGAATTATTATAATAGTTGATAAGAGTCATTATAATAGTTGATATGATTCATTATAATAGTTGATATGAATTATTATAATAGTTGATAAGAGTCATTATAATAGTTGATATGATTCATTATAATAGTTGATATGAGTCATTATAATAGATGATAAGAGTCATTATAATAGTTGATATGATTCATTATAATAGTTGATATGAGTCATTATAATAGTTGATATGATTCATTGTAATAGTTGATAAGAGTCATTATAATAGTTGATATGATTCATTATAATAGTTGATATGAATTATTATAATAGTTGATAAGAGTCATTATAATAGTTGATATGATTCATTATAATAGTTAGTTGATATGATTCATTATAATAGTTGATAAGAGTCATTATAATAGTTGATATGAGTCATTATAATAGTTGATAAGAGTCATTATAATAGTTGATAAGAGTCATTATAATAGTTGATAAGAGTCATTATAATAGTTGATAAGAGTCATTATAATAGTTGATAAGAGTCATTATAATAGTTGATAAGAGTCATTATAATAGTTGATAAGAGTCATTATAATAGTTGATAAGAGTCATTATAATAGTTGATATGAATTATTATAATAGTTGATATGATTCATTATAATAGTTGATATGATTCATTATAATAGTTGATATGATTCATTATAATAGTTGATATGATTCATTATAATAGTTGATAAGAGTCATTGTAATAGTTGATAAGAGTCATTGTAATAGTTGATATGATTCATTGTAATAGTTGATAAGAGTCATTATAATAGTTGATATGATTCATTATAATAGTTGATAAGAGTCATTATAATAGTTGATATGAATTATTATAATAGTTGATAAGTGTCATTATAATAGTTGATAAGAGTCATTATAATAGTTGATATGAGTCATTATAATAGTTGATAAGAGTCATTATAATAGTTGATACGATTCATTATAATAGGTGATATGATTCATTATAATAGTTGATATGATTCATTATAATAGTTGATAAGAGTTATTATAATAGTTGATATGAGTCATTATAATAGTTGATATGATTCATTATAATAGTTGATAAGAGTCATTGTAATAGTTGATAAGAGTCATTATAATAGTTGATATGATTCATTATAATAGTTGATAAGAGTCATTATAATAGTTGATATGATTCATTATAATAGTTGATATGATTCATTATAATAGTTGATACGATTCATTATAATAGTTAATATGAGTCATTATAATAGTTGATAAGAGTCATTATAATAGTTGATAAGAGTCATTATAATAGTTGATAAGAGTCATTATAATAGTTGATATGATTCATTATAATAGTTGATATGAGTCATTATAATAGTTGATAAGAGTCATTATAATAGTTGATAAGAGTCATTATAATAGTTGATAAGAGTCATTATAATAGTTGATATGAGTCATTATAATAGTTGATAAGAGTCATTATAATAGTTGATACGATTCATTATAATAGGTGATATGATTCATTATAATAGTTGATATGATTCATTATAATAGTTGATAAGAGTTATTATAATAGTTGATATGATTCATTATAATAGTTGATATGAGTCATTATAATAGTTGATATGATTCATTATAATAGTTGATATGATTCATTATAATAGTTGATAAGAGTCATTATAATAGTTGATATGATTCATTATAATAGTTGATAAGAGTCATTATAATAGTTGATATGATTCATTATAATAGTTGATATAAGTCATTATAATAGTTGATAAGAGTCATTATAATAGTTGATACGATTCATTATAATAGTTGATATGAGTCATTATAATAGTTGATAAGAGTCATTATAATAGTTGATATGATTCATTATAATAGTTGATATGAGTCATTATAATAGTTGATATGAGTCATTGTAATAGTTGATATGAGTCATTGTAATAGGTGATATCATTTCATTTCAATAGGTGATATCATTTCATTTCAATAGATGATATCACTCATTCAACGAATTGTTAGTCTGTTGCTATATATGACAGATTGAAATACACGATATCACACATAGAACGTTATTTTTTAATATATTCTATCATTAAAGCAACATGTATGTTATACCTGTTATAACAGTCCTGATTTAATTAGCAATTCCGTTACTTACGTTCACTGATTAGATCGATAAATAACAATAACAGATTTTCAAAAGTTTATTGGTTTGCTAAAACTAAAAACAAACTAAAAACCTTCTTTTTTGAAACCACAAGGTTAGAACTTTGATATGTTGCATGTAGCATCATCTAACAGAGTACGCTTTACAGGTAGATCGATTTAGGCCCTCGTTGGTCTCTTGTTTTCATGGTTATGGCCCTTTGACTATTTTAACGATGGCCTTCCGTAATGGAAGGCACATTACGGAAGGCACTAACTTGTTTTGTTCAAATTCCCCACATTGGCACTGCCGTGTCAACTTTTATATTACTCTCAACCTTACATTTCACTGTTAAAATTATTTCACTTTATGACCATCAATCACTTATACATAGTGCTTCCCCAAACGCGCCGACTATCTTTATTAAAGATATTTCTTGTTTATTACTTGCTCGTGAAAAATAATTCTCAACAGCATCGTGATATTATATGTCCAGGTCTCAAATGAAAATGCTACATATATGAAGCAGGATGTTTATGCCAGAAAGGATCACAGGATTGCATGGTTGCTCTACTCGCAAAGTTAAACTCGCTGTGACTGTGAGACGGAGTTTGGACAGATGTTGTTGTGTTGTGATTTAATTAAATGATGTCACAAAGAAATAAATGTGTAATACATATGAGTGAAACATACCATTTGGTTTTGTCGTCATTTAATTCACATTTGAGGCTGGCAGTTCCGAAAAATTGGAACCCTTATGCATTTCGTTCATCACCTCCTAGTCGACGAGAGTACATGTACTTATAAATCGACCGTGATAGCAGACACTAGTTTTGTCTACATAAAAAAGTAGTCCGATCAAGGTTAAAAACTCGGGCTTGCGGAGTCGCAAACAAATTAATGAAGTGCACAGTTAGTTATTTCGTTTTTACTGAGTTAGTTATTAATATTTAGCGATACCGATTATTCTTTCGAAGAGAAATCCCGATCTTTCATCGATAAAAATGTAATAAAATGATATACGCAACCAAGTTTCGTTGAAAGCCGAATGGTGTTTGGAAAGAACTAGTCCGGACAATTGAATTGAATTGAATTGGATTTTATAGTCGCACCAACAGCTAAGGTCATATGGCGACTTTCCAGCTTCCACTGGTGGAGGAAGACCCCAGGTGCCCCTCCGGGCAATTTTCGTGCACGGGCGGGCACCTGGGTAGAACCACCGACGTTCCGCAAGCCAGCTGGATAGCTTCCTCACATAAAGATACCTAGGCCCTTGAGGGATAGAACCTACAGCGGTGAGGGGCAAATGATTGCAAGTCAGAGACTCTAACCACTCGGCCACGGACGCCCCTAGTCCGGACAAAGTTTGTATATTAAAACGTTTTAAAGAGCCATAACGAACCGGAACACGACAACGATATGTAGACCTAGGCTTGGTAATGATCATTCTTGCCAAGTTTCATTGAAATCCAGCAAGAGGTTCGGGGAAACTAGTCCGGATAAAGTTTGTGTATAAGGGGCCTTAACTCTGTCAAAAATCATTAAACCGGAACATTAGGCTTGGTACTGATCATTCTTGTCAAGTTTGGTTGAAATCCAGCCAGGGGTTGAGGAGAATTAGTTTGTACAATGTTAGAGTATTAAAACATTTAAAGGTTCAGAACTCCTCCAAATAAAATCATTCAACCGGAACTAGGCGACAAAATGCACAACTAGGCTTGATACTGATCATCCTTGCTAAGTTTCGTTGAAATCCGGCCAGGGATTCAGCAGAACTAGTCCGGACAAAGTATATGTATTAAAACCTTTAAAGGGCCATAACTCCGCCGAAATCTTTCAAACAGAACACTGTGATGATATGCATAACTAGGCTTGGTACTGTTCATACCTGCAACGTTTCGCTGAAATACGGGCAGGGGCTCAGGAGAATTAGTCCGGACAAAGTTTGTGTAGTAAGATCTTTAAGGGCCATTATTCCGGCTAAAATCTTTCAACCAGAACACGGTGATGACATGCACAACTAGGCTTGGTACTGTACATCCCTGCACGTTTTCGCTGAAATCCGCCCTGGATCTCAGAAAAATGAATGTGCTAGGGTGTTTTTATTTTTTTTGTTTTTTATTTTTCAATAAATCAAGGGCCATACCTTCGGTGTCACTAGTCCGATCTGGCTGGTTTTTGAACTTGACCGCGCTTTCGACAATATCAACAGTCGGGCAAAGTTTGGTAAAGGTAGGATGCAAAATGGAAGTACAGAGTGTTGACAAGACAAAATATAGCAATTTTCGTTAATTCAAGGGCAATAACTTCGGTGTTACTGGTCCAATCTGGCTGGTGTTTGAACTCGTCCAAGCTTTCGTTGATATTAACAATCTTGTAAAGTTTGGTAAAGATCGGATGAAAAATGAAGGCAATGTAGAGCTAAAAATCTGGCCTAAGCTGGCTCAACAACACATCGCATTATATGTTATTTAGAGCCGTCCCTGCGAGAGAGGAAGCACACGTAAGAAAATAGAAATGTAACAGTACAGCTTTTGTTTAACCAGATTTCGTTTAAATTTAAATCGTTGTATAGTTGAAATAGGTAAATAAATAGTGATGGTAGAATTTGTTTTACAAGTATAATAAATTGAACGTAATTGTTTAATGGCTCATCAACACATTATACGTTATTTAGAGCCGCCACAGAGAGAGGGGAAGAACACCTAGGAATCCGAGGACCTGCCTTACTTCTGCGACAAGGACTATCACAACCTTCTATGGTGACGTGATTTACAAACTTCGTAAGATCATTGGCCATGATCACTTTCATACTATCTTTGTTAAACTTGTTAAAGAGGTTTGACCCTATCATTTTGAAACGCACTGCATGCTTGGTGGTGGACCATTTTACAGTTCGTCACTATGCTTTCCTGTTTAATTGTGCGATGACCGGACAGGCTGTGGACTCTATGATGACGTCTATCTAAAGCCCAGAAGGACGGTGACGTTTCATGTTTGTCTGCAGTCTTGTCTTGTCGTGCCTTCAATGGCTTATTCTCTTGTTGCTCTGGCTTCTGCCAAGTCACTGAGTACCGTCTTTGTGGCTTTCTAGGCTATTGCTTTTTTGTGTTTATATTATATTATTTACTTATATTGCCTATTAATGTTGCCTTGTTGGTTAGAGAATAGTTCATGGCGAGGATTTCTTTATTTACACTGTCACGTTTTATTGGGTTGATAGTAGGGTAAGTGTGAAGCTTGGTGCTACCTAGAACCTGGCTAAACCCCCAGCGGCCTTTTTTGCCACTGACCGTTCCAAGGCGGTAGCCCTATTGTCAACCCTTTTGTGTTTGTGTTGTATTTTGTTTTTGCCTTTTATTCATCTTTAAAGTTGTTCTTTGCTTCTGTGTGTGTTTGTGGTTGACTGTCGTCCTTGAATGTTTCTTTTCTTGTTCGATTTTTATATCTATATTTACTCTTACTAATGAATATATTTATTTGTTTTTTAACCTTCTCGGAGGATAGACAGTTTAAATCCCAATCCAACAAACGAGACTGAGGAACAAACAAGGCTAAGGGAAGGTGTATTGCCCATGAACACACTGACGAAACTCTGTGGCGTATGTGAGACTTGAACCCGCGTGCTCCGGATTGCAAGTCCATCGTGCTTTCCACTGGGCCATGCCAGTACATTCTGTTAAGTGTAATATTTTAGATGTAATATTTAGCCAAAAGTGTAAAAAGTCCGAGAATTGCATGCGCATGCGCATAATGCCGCATAGTTTGCGAAAAATAGTTTTGATAAATTCATAGATTGTTGAAAGCTGAGCTTACCTACACAAATCTCGAGTAGGCCTACACAAGGCTCTGGATGTAGTTATACTGTAAGACTGGGAAACATGACTTGGTGAAAACAGCCTCTAAGCAGACATGAAAAGAGCCCATTTTGTTCCTGTTACTTTTAATATTAATAAATATGTTCAACTTCCTCACTGCTATCAAGGACAGCTTCCAACATGTATTAGGTGGCATTCATCAACAAATATTTCAAGTCTAACATGATAATCAATCATATGCATTAATGTATTCTCAAAATGATCAGAGACAGAATTAAAATAGTTGATGTATTTCCAACCCTCGGTATAAGTGTTCTAATTGGAACCTCGGCAGAGCCTCGTTTCCCATAAAAACACGTATACCTCGGCTTGGAATTCACTGGATTCCCATGAAACATTTTTATAATATATATCAGGAGTGAAAATAAAAATAATACACTTGTGTAGACTTTCTTTTTGTTTCATGAGTTAAAATCTGTTAAAACCAACCTCAGGATTGTGTCCCTTTAATTATCATCAGCAAGTAACATGTTTAACAAATAATCATGTCAATGCTCTTTTCCATCGCCGCGCATTCCAAAATGCAGGGTGTTGTTCATCCACATGGTGTTGAGAAGACTGCTGGGACTATGACTTCCTAACTGGCCTTGCTGGTACAGTTTCTCAATATCGTGCTCAGTAATAGCTTCAGCAGCGTTTGGCTTGTTCCCCATTCCTTGCTTTTGAAGTTCCTTTCCTTTATCCATCGTCTATCTAAATTTTGTTCCCCTGAATTTACTAGTACAGTAGTTGTGTCTCTTTTAATATCGATCAATGCTACTGATAATTTAACGAAGAGATACAGGCTCATATTCTTTCCCGTTGTTTTGTCGAACTCGTAGAATGAATTCAGATAAGTAGTCATTTAGTTCAACCGGTGGAATGTCGTAGAATATTTGTTGATGGCTTAAAGTTCTTTTTTGTATTTTCGTTTTCATGCATTTCTATGTAACTATGCGACAAAAAGAGTACGTCACTGGTAATCTGCACTGGTGTATATACTCAATATTTGAATGGTCGACATTGACAGTGGTCGCAGATCTTGGTCTCGCTCTCATACCTGTCATTACTAAATAAGAGTTCATGTACTACACATTATGCATACCGTGATATTGTATTTAACCTAACAGTAGTGCTCGGGTGCTATGTAAAATGCAATAGGGCGCTCTTAGATTTCAGCAATGTAAGGGCCGGCTAAATATGTTTCTGACGGACTGTTAATATGTACGTTTTCGCGTCATGTGTATTAGGGGTGCTGCGGTGCCGGATGGGTCTTCGGGTAATAGACCACTTTTACGGTTCTCGCGTATCTATACTATAATAGGCGGCAGTGAAACGTCTCACCGCGCTTGCAGTCAGGACAGCTATTCATTCGATCCTTGGAGATCGCTGAGCCCGATACTTATATTGATATCGGTTGTACATTTTCAAATGTTTTTGTTTTCTTACTTAAATTTTGATACGGTGATGCCACTACTTCGGCCGGTAAAGGCTTTGGTAATTGTTTAACCACCCTCAGGATACGCCCCTGGACATGGAATGATGACAATAAATATAGCATGTCCACCGCCATATGCATGCCATCTTCGGGATGGTTAAAATTCTGTACTATTGATTTTTTATTAATACTGAGTTCTGCTCAACCCGGGGCTAGGGGCCGTGAACGGTAACAAGCATATTTCACTACCGTCCATTTACAATCAAACTGAGACTGCAATATTTCATATTTATCGTGTTCGGCCGTTTCCAAAGGTCCACTCTCATACTCTTTTGTATGGGATGATGCGCTGCAGTTTTTTTGGCTGTTTTTATCGCCGCTATTCGATCATATTCATAATGCCAAAACATATATTTTTTCTCAGTTTTGAGGATAAGTTTGTTTTGGTACATTGACATTGAGTACAATATGATTCATTTGATCTTATATTACGGTATAAATAAATGTTTTACTTTAAGAAATAAATGTTAGTAATGTTTTTCAGAATTTTATGAAAAATAGCGCTAAAATTCCCAGTTGTGACGGTATGGTTTATGTTCCCAGTATAAAGAAGAAAAACACTGTGACAGGATACATAACAACCGCTTTTACTTAATGGGCTTATATTTGGGATCATGATGGATACGTGGTGAATGTTTTTACGGGTCGTCCGTATTTATACTTAATGGGCTTGCATTTGGGATCATGAGGGATACGTGGTGAATGCGTGTTTGGGTCTCCCGTATTTATATTTAATGAGTAAGTATTAGGGATGACGAGGGATACGTGACGACCGCTTTTACGGGTCGCCTGTATTTACTTTATGGGCTTGTAATGGGGATGATGAGGGATACGTGGCGAGTGCTTTTATGGGTCGCTCTTATCTAGACTTGATGGGCATGTGTAAGGAATAATGGATACGTAATTACCGCTTTTACCGGTCGCCCGTATTTATACTTAATGGGCTTGCATTCCGGATGATGGGGGATACGTGGCGGCTGCTTTTATGGGTCGCCCGTATTTATACTTAATGGGCTTGTATTCGGGATTATGAGGGATACGTGATGACCTCATATTTGGTTCGCCTATACTTACACTTATTGGACATTGCGTTTGTTTGTATGTATGTGTGTCATGTTCACGATGGTGTTTTTTGGATTGTGTTGAACGAACGCTAGAATAGTCCCGTTCTGCGCGGAGATTAAATGTCAGAATAGTTTGGACAAAGAGAATCCATATAGATCTTCATCCGGTGTGGCTGCTGGAGTTGTTGTCTTTTTCAGTGCAAAGCTAGCTTTTCAGATTATACACATGGTAGCACAGATAGCCACATTGTTATGGCTCATCAACACATTATAGGTTATTTAGAGCAGCCCTAGAGACTGGAATACAGGAACATGCCCTGCTCTTGCTGTCGCATAGATTCCAATCGTTCTTTGGAGGATTGACTCTGATACATAGGACCGTAGTTTCGTGGGAAGCATTGATTTCTTGAAAACCTTCGATTTGCAGTTTTCAAAAAGTGAGCCATACCCACACCGATAAGATGGGAATTAGACAATTTGTGATAGGTGCATTACTTTTAAAGGAACTTTTCATTATCTCCAGTACATTAGACCTACATGTATATAAAGCTAAAAAAGTGGTTACTGGTATAGCTTATTGTACAAACCTGTATTAATTCTGGTGTCGACATTATTGTCAGTGATTACATTAGTTCCCATGTCATATGCATCGAACAGATCCTGGAAAATTTCATCTGGCATCCCTTTAATCAATTCACGAAGGGCTGCCGTTTTAATGAATGATCCCAGTAGTCATAACGAGGACTTTGTCCCTAGGGGCCTGACAATATTAATAATCTTGCACTTTTCCCCGCAAGAACCTACTGTACAATATCGTCTACTTTAAATTTAGCCATTTAAGTCATTGTTGATGTTTTGACAAGCAGACGAACTGTGGGGTAATCAAAATGACGAGATGTTTTGATTACCCCCACTGAAATGATGACACAAAAAAAACAATAGACTAGATCTAGTAATAAATAATAACTACATCTATGCAGTCTGTCGATTTAATAGCATTTTTTTAAAAGATTAAACCCAAGATAAGCAGATTCAACACAAAATAAAACAAACAGCAACATAAATTCAACGTGTAAGTTCATGAGTAATCGTATTGCACATCGGCTTGTTTTTATGTTTTTATAAATACACAAAAGTAGTGCGAAAGTAGTCCGGTATGCAAGACAACTATATACAATAGTAGAGACGAACTAATTATATTGTGTCCAAGTATAAAGAGGTGGTGTGTGGTGCGTTGCAATTTCGAACACAGACGAGTTATTTAATTATTAAACACTTAAAAGCTGAATGTTGTTTAATAAGCCATAACACAGTTTCGCTGATTTTTATTTGTTTTATAACTTTTCGGTGCAAATACCATATAGGCAACTAAAACTGCACGAAGGAACAAAGTACCTGGAATAAGAGCACAATATAGGAGGGATCCAGAATCGAAATTATGAGGGTGCAATATGTTACCCCAAATAAACGTGCTGATGGATTACTTAAGAGGTATTATTCGTTACCCATTTTAGCGAGTATACAGCGCATTCTCCAATCTCTACCCAGAGTACACTCGTTCCTCATTTGACTCTGTCAACGTCAAAGGAAGTAGGGCGAACGGTTAGGTCACGTGATTATTCAAAAAAGTTATGACGATGTTCATAATAAATCCTTTTGTGTGATCTGCAAAGATAAAATATTGACCTATATCAAATAATTTCATTTTTTTTTCTATGAGTTAATTTTTTTTAGTAATTTTCTGCTATCGAGCTTCCGTTTGAAATGTTTACATATGCGTATCGATTGAGAAGAACTAAATGCGTATTAGTTTTGTAGTAAAATAGTCCCGATTAAAACTAAATAGTTTTCGTGCATTATTTCAAATCTTGCAACATCTAATCTGCAGATATTCTGAAAATTATATTTACACAAGAAATAAATAAGTTTCAGGCAAACATGTTCCAGTTTAACAGGTTTTACCAAAATCTTGTAATTTAGTAGTTAGCAGAGATATATGTGAGTGAAAGGAACGATAACTCTGCGTGGAGATTGCGCATTCTCTTCCATTTAGGGTGGACGCAATGCCTTGTTTCAGGGCATCTCTCCCATTTAGGGTGGACGCAAGGCCATGTTTCAGGGCATCTCTCCTATTAAGGGTAGACGCAAGGCCATGTTTCAGGGCATCAATCCTATTTAGGGTGGACGCAAGGCCATGTTTCAGGGCATCTCTCCCATTTAGGGTGGACGCATGTTTCAGGGCATCTCTCCCATTTAGGGTGGACGCAAGCCATGTTTCAGGGCATCTCTTCCATTTAGGGTGGACGCAAGGCCATGTTTCAGGGCATCTCCCCCATTTAGGATGGACGCTATCCATGTTTCAGAGCATCTCTCCCACTAAGGGTGGACGCAAGGCCATGTTTCAGGGCATCTCTCTCATTTAAGGTGGACGCAATGCCATGTTTCAGGGCATCTCTCCCATTTAGGGTGGACGCAAGCCATGTTTCAGGGCATCTCTCCCATTTAGGGTGGACGCAAGGCCATGTTACAGGGCATCTCTCACATTTAGGGTGACGCAAGGCCATGTTTCAAGGCATATCTCCCATGGGTGTCCGATTTTGATAATTCTTTCACACTTTTCCTCAATAATACCGATTGTTTGGCTGTGTCGATACATTCCCTTTAATTCAAAATGCCATAATTATGTTTATTAAACTGTTTTGTTTTACCTCATAATGCACTTCCTTTAGATAAAATTAGCTGTATGAAATAATTTTATCGTCATGGTCAGACGAATAATGTAATTTTTATACGTGGAGAAATCTGAGGATGGTGGGTTCAAGAAGAAGATGAAAATACAAATGACTGCATAACCACATGCAAACATATTTATACAAACAACAGAAATAGCATGGACATCCTATTATTTATGATACGTGCTGTAAGCTTGTACAAATATGGATTGAAATAATATAATTTTCTATTTGTTTACTTTAGCATGTTTAGAAAAATATAATTAAGAATTAATTCGCATTTTATTATTATTATAATTATTATTTATTTATTTGTCTGTGGTGGGGGTGTGGGTGTCGAGGGGGTGCGTGGGGGGCACAGGGACGGGGGAGGTGGTACTGAATTGCAAATTTCCCTCCATCCCAAATACATACAGCGTTTATCTGAATGCGTGGATACAGGATTAACGGAATAGGGTGGGGTTAGGGTGCCCGGCCATAACCAAAAGTATCTTGTGTTTGTATTTGCTACAAATTACTCTTCCAAGTAGCCTATATTTACATTTTGGAACAGAACTGAATGCCTCCTTTGATTACATTACATGTGCAGCAGGTGATTTCGTAGAAAATGAACTGCCTTAAGGCCAAGCATATAGCGACGTCTCCCCAACCCCACCACACCCCATCCACGTAAACCTGCAACTGATTACGCGGATCCAGGATTAAGGTGTCCCTCATAAAAATAATTTGACATCCCCATCTCCTCCCAACCCCACCCCACCCCACCCATTCCTCCCCACCCCTCTCCAAAAAAACATACTGTGTTTTATTTTGCACATCTCAGGAACGGGACTTGAGGCGCTGCTGGTTTGCCGTGGGTTGGTGAGTGTGGTTGGGGTCCAACAACAAAACAATGCTCTCGGCCCGTTTTTACAGAGGTGCCAGGATTAGACGTTCCCTCAGAATTGCCTTTCTTGGTCTGCACCTGGTTTGCGCTTAAAGTTACATGTGTCATATGAAATTGATTGTAAATGCCCCTTGGCAGAATAACAAAGGCTTTATATATGTTACTATACTGAGTGGGTCTTTTTGTTAGAAATCCGCTCACCACCGTGCACGAGCATAAGCCATCTACTGACATTTGAGTCGAATTTATTCGATTAATTCGGCCGTTTTGCTTTTTAATGGTTCTAAACTTCGGGGTACATCACGTATTGGCCGAGACAATGCACAACAAGTCAATTTGATGTTTGATTCAGAAATGGACGGAGGAATAGATGTGGTAAGTTTCTTTCCCCTATACCATTTAATTCAGCCTCGTTAGCACACTGCAGTGTTTTATCATTGTTATCTAAGTATTCGGGAAAAATGCATTGTTTTATTGCATTTGTACCGTTACATAACGTGCCGATTCATTCATTTTGGCGCAAGATATCTTAGGTTCTGCCACTCATATTTAGCTCGAATATTCAGCAGCATTGATTTTTTTATGGAACGCCGAAGATGTCTTTCTAGGAGCGTTGCATTTATTTATTGTTGGTACGTTATTATATTATGTAAACATTTTATAATATGATCTGGCGTATGTATTAGCTCTACTATTCGAAGAATAAGACAGCTTATGTACTCACTCTGGCGTCGGCGTCACATGGGACGAGATTGTCGTGTTTGCAGTTTGTTTTTGTTTTTAGTTGTGTTTACAGGTCTATATCTCTTACATTTTGTGCCCTAGCTAAAGCAGATTTGACCATGAGCTTTCTTATAGTAGTATCTTAAGGTAAGCATAAGTAATTTTGGTTCCTATAATCCATGGGCTCTCATGAAACCCAACGTTTGATAGCTCTTAAAATGTGCAATGCCCTGTTTACAGGTCTATATCTCTTATATTGCTTAAACTAGTTCAATCAAATTTAGGCACTGGTTTCCTTATAGCATTATCTAAATGACTGCATAATTAATCCCGTAGAATCCAAACTGTGATGGCCAATAAAATGTACAGTAAAGGCAGATCAATGTGTGCGTGTAAGCTGTTGACTATATCTATTCATTGTATACTAGAATGTCCACTTTATCGGGGTTTCAGAGAGGTGCATATTAAAACGTTTTATGGGAAAATATCAAAGATACCTAAATTTATGGAATTTTTGCAATAAAAAAATGTTAAAATTGTTAGAAATCTCGCTATTTTTATTTTTAAAAGTTTTCAAAAAGGAAATGAAACTTACTATATAACATAGAAGAATTCCTCCTCTTATAATAATATGTGTTTGCGTAGTTGCTTATTTATCATATAAGTCAAATAAAATATTTATCTGATGTAAAAACATATTATACTTTTCTACTTTAGATGTAAGCGTTACATACATTTAAGATTACAAGAAGCAATAATGTTATAACGATTATATGTATAAATAGTGGACGATAATGAATATATTAAATATACTGATAAAATTGATGCCAGCAAACCATTGACTGTTTAATTATAAATATGATGTATTTTGTACTATATACTGTTGTATTAATGAAGTTTATCTATCTATCTTATCTATCTAGTACATGTAGTATATCTCAAACTATCTCTCTTAGCTCAACATAATGTTGGTATAGGATTCTTTATAACTTTGTATCGATGGGACTGCATAAGTAATTTAGTCTTTAATGAATCATGGGCTCCCTGGAAACACATAGATCCCAACTTTGAAAGTGCAAACAAATATTGGCTAAGGTAAACGTCTAATCTCTTGTTGCCGTATATGTTATACTCTTTGTATTCAAAGATTAACACTATTGGGACATGGGCTCCCGTCAACCAACACCCCACCCCCACCCCCCTCCCTCCACCCCTCACCCAACTCTACCCAACTTTACCTGTGTACATGTTTCTGTCTTTTTATTTTATTTCTTACACAATAACTCCCCACAGCAATTCACACTCCTCCGATCCATCATCAAGAGAGGTTGTGATGGGTGTGGGCGGGCGGGCTTTGCACTAACAAAATTTGTTATTTTTCTTCTTAAATAATATTAATCCTTCATTCCTATTGCTTTTGGTGGTGGGTAGGGAGTTGTTTGTGGGGTGACCCGGTGTTAGGATATAGTTCTTTGAAGATATTCACCACAAACCCTCCCATGTCCATGTTGATGTTTAATAGCAGACATGTTTATATGCATGATAAAGTAATTTCCCCAGAATTCTACGTCAACATCCTCACTTTACTTTATATTTCGGTTACATATGCCATCTTGTTGAACAGTATAAACCAGATAAATGAATAACAGAACAGAACAGAACAGAACAGATATTTTATTTAGACTTAATGTACAAAGTACATCGTCATTCAGAACATTGATTGATTGAATTGGATTTTATAGTCGCACTAACAGCTAAGGTCATATGGCGACTTTCCAGCTTCCATTGGTGGAGGAAGACCCCAGGTGCCCCTCCGGGCAATTTTCGTGCACGGGCGGGCACCTTGGTAGAACCACCGACGTTCCGCAAGCATTCAGAACATATATACAATATACGAATATAACAAAGTAATAACTCGGGTATCTTACACTAAACAATAACATACACAATGTGTTGATGAGCCTTAAACAAATCATTAAAATATGCAGCCTTCCTATATGTGTAAGTTATTAGACAGTTTAGTAGTTATTTAAGATCTTCAGCCTTCCCGTATATGTCGGTGTTAATTTTTTGACAGTTTAATAGTTTATTTAAGTTCTGCCGCCTTCCTATATGTTTATTTAAGATCTTCAGCCTTCCTATATATGTCAGTGTTAATTATTGATCTGCAGCCTTCCTCTTTGTGTTAGTGTTATTTATTAGACAGTGTAATAGATTGTTTTTAAATCCGCAGCCTTCCTATATTTGTTAGTGTTAATTATTAGACAGTTTAATAATTTATTTAAGATCTGCCGCCTTCCTATATGTTTATTTAAGATCTTCAGCCTTCCTATTTATGTCAGTGTTAATTATTGATCTGCAGCCTTCCTCTTTGTGTTAGTGTTATTTATTAGACAGTGTAATAGATTGTTTTTAAATCCGCAGCCTTCCTATATTTGTTAGTGTTAATTATTAGACAGTTTAATAATTTATTTAAGATCTGCCGCCTTCCTATATGTTTATTTAAGATCTTCAGCCTTCCTATATATGTCAGTGTTAATTATTGATCTGCAGCCTTCCTCTATGTGTTAGTGTTAATTATTAGACAGTTGAATAGTTTAAATCTAATCAGATACGATACTATCTACAATATAACAATTCATAACATATAACTGTGCCATTATTATTAGAATTACAAGAGACTATATGAGACAACATGTTTCGACTCCAACAGAAATGTTAGTTTTTTGGATTCAATATAAGTGCGTGCAAAACAGTATTGGAATGCGCAGAATGCTTCCGGAGGCCAAGTACGGTAACGTTAACGATCTACTTATAGCAGGTCGTTATCCTCACACTATGGCCGATTCAGTTCCAAGGACTTCACGTGTGTTCCAGGACATCGATTGCACGGACGTTCTACAACTACAGAATCCAAACATGTTAGATCCATGTTTATTGTACAATTTTATTGTATTGTATGGATTGACAACTCTGTCACCACACAAATTTGGCAACAAGTCTTAATATCAATGTCAATACCCTTACTTTATGATTATCTAAGCGTTCCGCACTTTCTACAGGCCTACTTCTATAACAGCGTCCCGCACTTAAAATACGCCGACACCTGTAAGACAACATCCCGCACTTTCGACACATAGACACCTAAGACAACGTCCCTCACATTCAACACGTCCACACATACAACTTTCCAGGGTGCAAACATGCAACCAATAGAGACTACCGCAAACGTGCGTGTGTGTGCCTCGTCTGTTTGTAATAGTCTGTCATACAAAACGTGACAATGTGGGAACATTCGAGTGTAAATGCTAACTAAACACGTCAGATCACGAACAGCTATTAAGGGCACACAGCAATCTTGAATTAAAACAACTAGCGACTAGGCTATTAATCCAGCATTACTGTAAATGTAAACGTGCAAGCATATAATGCACTGCTTATTATTAATAAAGATTTACAAATATGCATATGCGTAGAAGACGCGGGTCCCCTTTACACTATAATTGTGCTGTCTATGTTACATTGACAGTGATAAATGCAGACATAGACACCCGTGTTGGATGCATACACGCTGTAGTTAGCCTATCGGCATGACTGACAGTGATACATGCAGACATAGACACATACAAGCTGTATTTAGCATATCGGCATTGAAGAAACACTGCATATTAAATATGATGTCTAATTAAAACTTTATTACATATTTGAATATGTATACATGCAACGTCCAGTTCAATATGTTCACACATTTATCTAGTCAGTGTTATCCTTGAATGGTATTCATATCCGCATCCAGTCCATAAAAAACGTTCAGCGCATTTTACGCTATATATGCGGTCGATTTTGGTGGAGGTCTGCCTCATGCCGCCCACCTTTCCCTGAGCAGAACCAGTACTGTATACCTTCTCACTTAACAAGTCGAGCTCCCAGTTGGATTCGAACCCGCAGTGGTGAAAGGCGATAAGGTTTCAAACGCAGCGTTTTTACCATCACTGCCACGAAGACGTTAGAGATATATAGAAGAACGATACATAGAACGATTTGTAGTCGGGAAGACGTTTTACAGCCACCACACAGCATTAAACAAACGCTAGTGAGAATGTCAATAAATACTGAAAAGGGGATATAATGGAAACAACAAACATAAACAAAAGAGAACAGTATACTCGTTTTATTGAATCTGCTCATGAGGGGTAATGTACGATGCAACCCCTTCCACTGGCTTAAGCGGTATTTTAGCAACAAAGATTGGACATGACCGGTAAGTAATAACGCTACTGATTTGTGCTCTTTACAGTTGAAAGTCCTTAAAGAACACATGTGTTGTTGTTGATATAATATGTATATCATTACGACTTACAGGAGAGATTTAACTACAATGCTTTTAAAGGTCCGAGAAATTGTTCTTACTGTCGTCAAGAATATGAACACGAGAAAAAATATAAATTCAATTCTGAGTATTTCTCTGTATAACTGCTTTTGAAATTAAATAGTTTCCAAGTTTGGTTAAAGTCTTCATATAAGTATTGAATGTGTACAACGTGTCGTTGAAACTTCAAAGAGACATCCAGCAGCCATTTTCTATTTTCCAATTATCTTTGCATTAAGAACGCGTACACCAACTAGTATACATGCATATATAAATCAATGGTAAAATATAGTGATCATGAAAATAGTAATCACTAATTGAACACTTGAAGACAGCTCTTTAGGTCTGCTTTAAGCTAGCCTAGTGAAGATACGCGCTATCGGATAGTTATAAGGTCCGCGTTACGTGCGCTTCAAGACACCTGATTAGACTATTAAGAAGAAATTCTTATGTAACACGTCTATTTCTAGACTTGCCTTTAAGAACGAGTTGCAAATATAAAAGTAAGTAATAACGTCGATGCTTAAATAGACCCTATCACCTTCATTTCCCCTGTACAAGAACATCACTGGGCATAATCAGTTATTTTTTAAAAAGCTGCCGTACTTAACAATGTACTTTTTTCGCCGACTTTGAATTTAGAGAGATCAGCTGGGGCTCCTGTTTTCGTTATTGCCAGAGCATGATATGAATAGAAACGACGATGGTGTACAGTATTTAATGATGCCCGTTAGTGGTATACATTATGAGAACAACTCTGTTCAACCATGACGTATATTGTTGTTCTGTGTTTCCCTGTGTTTACCTGTGTTTCCTGTGTCCCCAAAATGTCATGATGAGTGTTGAAAATGCGATTTTCCTTATCTATTACGCAATATCTATTACGGGTTCTAAATTTGAACCTCGGAGTAGGGTATGTATTATTACCATGTCATATATTACCTAACATCAAGGTCTGATATACATTTATTAGGTAAGGGCCGTAACTAATGTGGGTAGCACTTGTGGCCCGACCCGATTGGAATGTACTTGTACATATATGGCAATAAAATATGTTTATAATGGTATAAACACATATTTTTGCAATTTGCAAAGGTTACAGTTTTACTTGCTGAACTAACGTTTTCGTATATGAGTCTACTGAAATGAAGCTTGCCATAATTATGATACGTATATTATCAACAAAACGTTCATTAGTCTCTGTAGCGCAGTTTGTTGAGGGGTCGTGTTAGTGCCGGGGAAGTGAGGGTTCATTATTATTTGTTTGTATGGAGTTTCGTGTCATGTTCAATACATGTAAGGTTATATAAGACAGTCGTTGTTTAGGGGTGGAGGCAGACCACCCCACGTTTCCTGAGTAGAACCATTACTGTACACCTTCCGCCATCCGTAAGAATCGACACTTCCTCAATGATAAATTGAGCTCTTAGTGGGATTCGAGCCCGCAGCGGTGGGAGGCAAATGTTTTCAACGCAACGTCGTTAACCATCCGGCCACGGAGACTTCATCTTTTTTTTTATTATTATGATTTTCATTATTGCAAATGGTAAGGTAGCTATGAACAGTTCCTTTACATTTTTCACTTTGATAACGCAATCTTAAAATAACACATGGTAGCAAAGAACATTTTGTATGTGCTGTAATGCACACGCTAACGCACACGTATTCCTTAAATGTGAACAATTGTATTTCTGTGCTGATGTGTACTTCTAGCACGTCGTGTTACAAGGGTGAATTGTAATCAATATGCAAGGCATGTCAAGGTATCTGAACGAATAGAAGCGAGTCAGCCCACATTGATTCAAAATGTTTGATAGGTAGAACTGTTTGGTAATAATCTGGAAGAATGTATCTGGTAAAAAAACGGTCGTGGCGTGTTTATGTCTCCGTGACAACATTTTTTTCCTATGTTTTTAACAGCTATTTTACGCTTGCGTAAAACCTTGCTTGTTTCATAGTTTGAATAATTTTTTGTCAAAGCCACGATAGGCAATATTTCCCGCGGTGTGTGTTTAAACAATAGGCGATTTTATTACTTTTTAATTTGCAAAACGGCTTTTTTAGACATCTCACACAGACAGAACTTGATGAAAGCTGTAGACCAGTACTGAAAGACACACCTTTAGTTAGCTAACAGTCTTCACGGAAACTCTTAATTAGCGGCTAAAGAGTGCTCTTTAAGGCGCTAATCATTAAAACACTTTAAACAGCTCTAAATTATTGTCCTTCGAGCTACCTCGATACGTATGTATCTCTTGTGGATGGGTCTATGAAGTTATAACGTTTAACAAGTCGACAGTTTAAATCAGATCTTCATTGTTTACATAGATAATGAAATTTGCTTTACTTTTCTATTCTAAGTCGCTTTTATTTATTTCAGACAATAGCATATGAATTCAACACCAGAGATATTCAAAATAACACAAGAAACAGAAGCATCAAACATGCATAAGCCAGTAGCTGTATCAGCTGCACAGGCAACACCAAAAAAAGTAGCTGTATAAACTGCATCATCAATAGCCGTATAAGCTACATCAGCCACAAAAACAACAGTAGCTGTACAAGCTGCATCAACAACAACAACAACAGTAGCAGTGCAGTGCAAGCTGCATCAACAACAACAATAAGAGAGCTGAATACGCTCCATCAGCCCCAAAAGCAAAAGTAGCTGCATAATCTCCATCACCAGCAACAACACCAAAAATAGTAGCTGTATAGCTGCATCAACAGCAACAATAACAGTAGCAGTATAACTTGCATCAGCCACAACAATAACAGTAGCTGTATAAGCTGCATCAACACCAACAACAACAGTAGCAGTATAAGCTGCATCAGCCACAACAATAACAGTAGCGGTATACGCTCAATCGGCCACAACAGCAACACTAGCTGTATAATCTCCATCAGCAGCAACAACACCAGTAGCTGTTTCAGCTGCAAAAGAGTAGCTTATAATATGTATCAGCATCCACATCAGCTATAGCTGTATCGGCTGCAGCAGCAAACCCACAAATAATAGCTGTATAAACTGCATCATACACAACAACAACAACAACAACAACAACAACAACATCAGCTGTATAAGCTGCATCAGACACAACAATAACAGTAGCAGTATAAGCTCCATCTGCCACAACAACCATAGTAGCGGGTATAAGCTGCATCACCCCCATCAACAACAACAATAGCTGTATAAGCTGCATCACTAACAACAACATCAACAGTAGCTGTATAAGCTGCATCACGAACAACAACATCGAAAGTAGCTGTATAAGCTGCATCACCCACAACAACATCAACAGTAGCTGTATACGCTGAATCAGCAAAAACAACAATAGTATATATATCCGCGGCATCAGCAACTACAACACCAGTAGCTGTATTAGCTGCACGAGCAACAACACCGGTGGTTATATAACAAGTTGTAAATTAGTATTAATAATAAATAGTTTTATTATTTTCTAAGTTGACGCTTTTCTTGATCCTTCTTAGCTTTCTAATATTTTGTCGACTAGAAGTCACAATTGAAGACAATTTGTGCCTTGAATTAATACTTATTTAAACAAGTTTGATAATTGCTAAATATATTTCAGATTTGCATTTTATGTAACTAACAAATGCTCATGTCTGTATGAAGGGGCGAGACGGTGTCATTACTAATAAGTATGTTTATTGTCGTCTGCAACAAAACACATTTTGGAACATGAGTTACACTAATAAAGTATGTAAGTAATTTTTTTTAAAGTGCCGACCCCAAGCCACCCCACAAACACTCCGGTCGGTCCATCAGTCATAGAGGCACACCTGTTGTCTCGATTTACTGGATTTCGCCTGAGCGAGCATTTATTTCTGAATAGACACATACTGCGTATTGTAGTAATGCTTGCCCTCGAATCTGTTCTAGTTGAAACGGTTAAAATGTATATGAAGGCTATAAAACTTCACATTTGTATTTGTTTATACTTCAAACGAAATATTTATATAGTTATTTGTCTGTTCATTATAGTGTCAATGTGTCAATTCTACAATGTACATGCTACTTACATGCTATCATACAATAGCTTCAAGTGGGATTCGAACCGGCTGCGGTGTCAGCTGAGAAGGTTTTAATCGAAGCGTCTTTTACCCTCTCGATCACGGGTGTGGACATGAGGTAAGGTAGCATGATTACTAAGTAATTAATGTATGTCACATGACTGTGTCACATGACTGTATAACGCCAATTACGAGCATTCAGAGTCATGCTCCACTTGTTTCCAGCATTTCACTAAATTGAACCAAGATAGAACTTGAATGAATGAATGAATAATTGAATGACTGGATGGTGTTTATCACGTCCACACACAAATATGTCAAATAGGAAAACACGATGAAAACAAAAATAAAATAGTAAGGTAATAAACATTAATTTAAAAATATTAACATATAGGTGAAACTTTTACCAAATAAGAACGATCTGATAAAAATATCAACTATATATACGAAGATCAACAAATGGAGCATTTTAGAGTTTAACTTTTTAACTTTTGACTTTGTTGACTTCATATACACATCAGATTGTTAATGGTAAAAACTATTAGACAGTTTAATAGTTTAAGAACTGTAGCCTTCCTATAGTTCTTAGTGTTAATTATTAGACAGTTTAATAGTCTATTTAAGATCTGCAGCCTTCCTGTATTTATTTGTGTTAATTATTAGACAGTTTAACAGTTTATATAAGAACTGCAGCCTTCCTATATTGGCCAGTGCTAATTATTACACTGTTTAATAGTTTATTTAAGAACTGCAGCCTTCATATATTGTTTGGAGTTAATTATTAGACAGTTTAATAGTTTATTTAAGAACTGAAGCCTTCCTATATGTGTTAGTGTTAATTATTAAACAGTTGAATAGTGTATTTAAGAACTGCAGCCTTCCTATATTGGTTAGTGTTAATTATTATACAGTTTAATAGTGTATTTAAGAACTGCAGCCTTCCTATATGTGTTAGTGTTAATCATTAGACAGTTTAATAGTGCATTTAAGAACAGCCGCCTTCATATATTGGTTAGTGTTAATTATTATACAGTTTAATAGTTTATTTAAGAACTGCCGCCTTCATATATTGTTTGGAGTTAATCATTAAACAGTTTAATAGTTTATTTAAGAACTGAAGCCTTCCTATATGTGTTAGTGTTAATTATTAGACAATTTATTAGTGTATTTAAGAACTGCAGCCTTCCTGTATTGGTTAGTGTTAATTATTATACAGTTTAATAGTGTATTTAAGAACTGCAGCCTTCCTATATGTGTTAGTGTTAATTATTAGACAAATTAATTGTTTAATTAAGAACTGCAGCCTTCAAATATTGGTCAGTGCTAATTATTAGACTGTTAAATAGTTTATTTAAGAACTGCAGCTTTCATATATTATTTGGAGTTAATCATTAAACAGTTTAATAGTTTATGTAAGAACTCCAGCCTTCCTGTATGTGTTGGTGTTAATTATTAGACAGTTTAAAGAGTGTATTTAAAAACTGCAGCCTTCCTATATTTGTTAGTGGTAATTATTAGACAGTTTAATAGTGTATTTAAGAACTGCCGCCTTCCTATATTTGTTAGTGGTAATTATTAGACAGTTTAATAGTTATTTAATAACTGCAGCCTTCCTATATTGGTTAGTGTTTATTATTATTATACAGTTTAATAGTGTATTTAAGAACTGCAGCCTTCCTATATGTGTTAGTGTTAATTATTAGACAGTTTAATAGTGTATTTAAGAACTGCCGCCTTCCTATATTTGTTAGTGGTAATTATTAGACAGTTTAATAGTTATTTAATAACTGCAGCCTTCCTATATTGGTTAGTGTTTATTATTATTATACAGTTTAATAGTGTATTTAAGAACTGCCGCCTTCCTATATTTGTTAGTGGTAATTATTAGACAGTTTAATAGTGTATTTAAGAACTGCCGCCTTCCTATATTTGTTAGTGGTAATTATTAGACAGTTTAATAGTTATTTAATAACTGCAGCCTTCCTATATTGGTTAGTGTTTATTATTATTATACAGTTTAATAGTGTATTTAAGAACTGCAGCCTTCCTATATGTGTTAGTGTTAATTATTAGACATTTTATTAGTGTATTTAAGAACTGCCGCCTTCCTATATTGGTAAGTGTTAATTATTATACAGTTTAAGAGTTTATTTAAGATATGCAGCCTTCCTATATGTGTTAGTGTTAATTATTAGACAGTTTAATAGTTTTATTTAAGTCTCATCCGATACGATACTATCTAAAAATTAACAATTCATAATATTTTGCCATTATATTTAGAATAACAAGACGATGAACGATCTACTTATAGCGGGTCGTTATCCTCACACTATCGCTAATTCAGTTCCAAGGACTTCACGTGTGTGTCAGGACATCGATTACACGGACGTTCTACCACTAACGACTCCAAACATGTAAGATCTATTTATGGTATCACCATGTTTATTATATATTGTATTTTATGGGTTGACCACTCGGATTTGATAACAATTCTTAATATTATTGTCAATACCCATACGTTATGATTCTGTAAGCGTTCAGTACTTTCTACACGCCAACTTTTACAACAGCGTCCCGCACTTAAAATACGTCGAAACCTCAGACAACGTCCCGCTCTTTCAACACTTAGACACCAAAGACAACGTCCCGTACATTCAACAAGTCCACAAATACTACAACGTCCCGCACATTTCAGTTTGTACACGGTAGTACCGCAAAGGCAAATGGGTACATTATATTGTAAATGCTAACTAAACAACACTTAGATCACGATCAGCTATTCGAACTACCTTAGTTTTAAGGACACACAGTAGGTCATAATACACCAATTCATTTTCCATAGACGTACATTATAGCCCTAAGCTCTGTACCCTGAGTTCACTAATATAAGAAGCTATATATGTTTGCTTACTTGTTTTGAAAGACCTATCTTAGTTTTATCAAAAAAACATACACAAACCATACATTGAGTATGTTTTGAAAAAGCTGTTTGAGTCGGATGTTGCTGACCCACCTACTTGCATGTAAAAACATGAGGAAAATGTAAAATATACTTCTTTTTTGATTATGCAACAAATTAGGAATACATTGCACAAATGTATGATTTAACCTTTATAAGTACTCTTCAAAAGTTGAATTTGAATTTTTTAGCAAGATTTTTTGATTTGTTTACCTTGACAACCAATCAAAATTAAGGGATTATGCGTAAAAGCTACGAAGTTACCCTGGAACTTTTTTCCTGCCCACTGATTGGTTGGTAATTGGTGAAGTCTGAACAGCAATCTTGATTTAAAAAACCAGCGCCCAGGTTATTAATCAAGCATTACTTTCAATGTAAACGTGCAAGCATATAATGCGCTACTTATTATTAATAAAGATTATGCATAAGCGTAGAAAAACTAACGCGATGCCAGGGGTCCCTTTTACACTATAATTGTGCTGTCTATGTTACACTGACAATGATAAATGCAGACATAGACACCCGTGTGGATGCATACACGCTGTTGTTAGAATATCGGCATGACTGACAATGATACATGCAGAATAGACACCCGTCTTGGATGCATACACGCTGTTGTTAGCATATCGGCATGACTGACAATGATACATGCAGATATAGACACCCGTCTTGGATACATACACGCTGTACTTAGCATATTGGCATGACTGACAGTGCTATATGCAGTCATAAACACCAATGTCGGATGCATACAAGCTATACTTAGCATATCGGCATTGAAGAAACACTGCAATTAATGAATGAATGGTGTTTTACGGCACGTCGAAACATAAATAGTATTATGTCTATTAAAACTTATTATACATTTGAATATGTTTACATGCGACGTCCAGTTTAATACGTTAACACATGTATCTAGTCAGTGTTACACTTGAATGATATTCATAGCCGCATCCAGTCCTTATAAACGTTCGAATGTCATTAACAAAATAGGTTCGTATCAAACGATGCATAATTATGTTTGAGGAACAGTCATGGCTGTGGGAGATATATAAATGGTTAAATGTTGTTTTACCTCATTTCCAGCGCATTTAGGCTATATATGACTGTCGATTATTAGTTGTGGTCTGCCCACGTTTCCCTGAGCAGAACCAGTACTGTATACCTTCCGCATCAGTAAGAATCAACACGTTCTCACTTAACAAGTCGAGCTCCCAGTGGGATTTGAACCCGCAGCGGTGAAAGGCGATACGGTTTCAAACGCAGTATTTTTGCTATCACGGCCACGAAGACGTTAGAGATATATAGAAGAACGATACCTAGAACGATTTGTAGTCGGGGAGACGTTTTACAGCCACCACACAGCACTAAACAAACGCCAGTGTGAATGTCAATAAATGCTGGAAAGGGGTTATAATGGAAACAACAAACATAAACAAAAGAGAACAGTATACTCGGTTTTACTGAATCTACTCATGAGGGGTAATGTACGATGCAACCCTTCCCACGCCCCTACCACTGGCGTAAGCGGTATTTTACTCTAAATCAACAAAGATTGGGGATGACCGGTAAGTAATAACGCTACTGATTTGTGCTCTTTACAGTTGAAAGTCCTTAAAGAACAAATGTGTTGCTGCTGGTATAATATGTATATCATTCTGACTTACAGGAGAGATTTAACTACAATGCTTTTAAAGGTCCGAGAAGTTGTTCTTACTGTCGTCAAGCATATAAACACGAGAAAGACAGATAAATTCAATTCTGATTATTCCTCTGTATAACTGCTTTTCAAGTTTGGTTAAAGTCTTCATATAAGTATTGAATGTGTACAAAGTGTCGTTGAAACTTCAAAGAGACATCCAGCAGCCATTTTCTATTTTCCAATTATCTTTGCATTAAGAACGCGTACACCAACTAGTATACATGCATAATTTTATATAAATCAATGGTTAAATATAGTGAACATGAAAATAGTAATCACTAATTGAACACTTGAAGACAGCTCTTTAGGTCTGCTTTAAGCTAGCCTAGTGTAGATACGCGCTATCGGATAGTTATAAGGTCCGCGTTACGTGCGCTTCAAGACACCTGATAGTAGACTATTAAGAAGAAATTCTTAGTAACATGTCTATTTCTAGACTTGCCTTTAAGAACGAGTTGCAAATATAAAAGTAATAACGTCGATGCTTAAATAAACCCTATAACCCTCATTTCCCCTGTACAAGACCATCACAGGTCGGCATAATCAGTTATATTTTTTAAAAAGCTGCCGTACTTAACAACTGTACTTTTTCACCGACTTTGAATTTAGAGAGATCAGCTGGGGCTCCTGTTTTCGTTACTGCCAGACCATGATATGAATAGAAACGACGATGGTGTACAGTATTTAATGATGCCCGTTAGTGGTATACATAATGAGAACAACTCTGCTCAACCATGAAGTATATTGTTGTTCGGTGTTTCCCTGTGTTTCCCTGTGTTTCCCTGTCTGTGTTTCCCTGTGTTTCCCTGTGTTTCACTGTCTGTGTTTCCCTGTGTTTCCCTGTGTTTCCCTGTGTTTCCCTGTGTTTCCCTGTATGTGTTTCCCTGTGTTTCCCCTGTGTTTCCCTGTGTTTCCCTGTGTCCCCAAAATGTCATGATGAGTGTAGAAAATGCGATTTTCCTTATCTATTACGCAATGTCTATTACGTGTTCTAAATTTGAACCTCGGAGTAGGGTATGTATTATTACCATGTCATATATTACCTAACATCAAGGTCTGATATACATTTATTAGGGAAGGGCCGTAACTAATGTGGGTAGCACTTGTGGCCCGACCCGATTACAATGTACTTGTACATATATGGCAATAAAATATGTTTATAATGGTATAAACACATATTTTTGCAATTTTCAAAGGTTACAGTTTTACTTGCTGAAATAACGTTTTCGTAGATGAGTCTACTGAAATGAAGCTTGCCATAATTATGATACGTATATTATCAACAAAACGTTCATTAGTCTCTGTAGCGCAGTTTGTTGAGGGGTCGTGTTAGTGCCGGGGAAGTGAGGGTTCATTATTATTTGTTTGGATGGAGTTTCGTGTCATGTTCAATACATGTAAGGTTATATAAGACAGTCGTTGTTTAGGGGTGGAGGCAGACCACCCCACGTTTCCTGAGTAGAACCACTACTGTACACCTTTGGCCATCCGTAAGAATCGACACTTCCTCACTCACATGTTGAGCTCTCAGTGGGATTCGAGCCCGCAGCGGTGGAAGGCAAAGATTTTCAACGCAACATCGTTAACCATTCGGCCACGGAGACTTCATCTTTTTTTTCATTATTATGATTTCCATTATTGCAAATGGTAAGGTAGCTATGAACAGTTCCTTTACATTTTTCACTTTGATAACGCAATCTTAAAATAACACATGGTAGCAAAGAACATTTTGTATGTGTTGTAATGCACACGCTAACGCACACGTATTCCCTAAATGTGAACAATTGTATTTCTGTGCTGATGTGTACTTCTAGCACGTCGTGTTACAAGGGTGAATTGTAATCAATATGCAAGGCATGTCAAGGTATCTGAACGAATAGAAGCGAGTCAGCCCACATTGATTCAAAATGTTTGATAGGTAGAACTGTTTGGTAATAATCTGGAAGAATGTATCTGGTAAAAAAACGGTCGTGGCGTGTTTATGTCTCCGTGACAACAGTTTTTTCCTATGTTTTTTACAACCGTGACTCGATCTGTTATTATGTTATTTTTTTGTCTTTCGGCAGCTATTTTACGCTTGCCTAAAACCTTGCTTGTTTCATAGTTTGTATCATTTTTTGTAAAAGCCACGATAGGCAATATTTCCCGCGGTGTGTGTTTAAACATTAGGCGATTTTATTACTTTTTAATTTGCAAAACGGCTTTTTTAGACATCTCACACAGACAGAACTTGATGAAAGCTGTAGACCAGTACTGAAAGACACACCTTTAGTTAGCTAACAGTCTTCACGGAAACTCTTAACTAGCGGCTAAAGAGTGCTCTTTAAGGCGCCAATCATTAAAACACTTTAAACATCTCTAAATTATAGCTCTTCGAGCTACCTCGATACGAATGTATCTCTTGTGGATGGGTCTATGAAGTTATAACGTTTAACAAGTCGATAGTTTAAATTAGATCTTCATTGTTTACATAGATAATGAAATTTGCTTTACTTTTCTATTCTATGTCGCTTTTATTTATTTCAGACAATAGCATATGAATTCAACACCAGAGATATTCAAAATAACACAACAAACAGAAGCATCAAACATGCATAAGCCAGTAGCTGTATCAGCTGCACAGGCAACACCAAAAAAAGTAGCTGTATAAACTGCATCATCAGTAGCTGTATAAGCTACATCAGCCACAAAAACAACAGTAGATGTATAAGCTGCATCAACAACAACAACAACAACAACAACAACAGTAGCAGTGCAGTATAAGCTGCATCATCAACAACAATAAGAGTAGCTGTATACGCTCCATCAGCCCCAAAAGCAACAGTAGCTGCATAATCTCCATCACCAGCAACAACACCAGAAATAGTAGCTGTGTAGCTGCATCAACAGCAACAAGAACAGTAACAGTATAACTTGCATCAGCCACAACAATAACAGTAGCTGTATAAGCTGCATCAACACCAACAACAACAGTAGCAGTATAAGCTGCATCAGCCACAACAATAACAGTAGCGGTATACGCTCCATCGGCCACAACAGCAACACTAGCTGTATAATCTTCATCAGCAGCAACAACACCAGTAGTTGTTTCAGCTGCAAAAGCAACACCATCAAAAGTAGCTTATAAAATGTATCAGCATCCACATCAGCAATAGCTGTATCGGCTGCAGCAGCTAACCCAAAAACAATAGCTGTATAAACTGCATCATACACAACAACAACAACAACAACAACATCAGCTGTATAAGCTGCATCAGACACAACAATAACAGTAGCAGTATAAGCTCCATCTGCCACAACAACCATAGTAGCGGTATAAGCTGCATCACTCCCATCAACAACAACAATAGCTGTATAAGCTGCATCACTAACAACAACATCAACAGTAGCTGTATAAGCTGCATCACGAACAACAACATCGACAGTAGCTGTATAAGCTGCATCACCCGCAACAACATCAACAGTAGCTGTATAAGCTGCATCACGAACAACAACATCAACAGTAGCTGTATACGCTGCATCAACAAAAACAACAATAGTATATATATCCGCGGCATCAGCAACTACAACACAAGTAGCTGTATTAGCCGCACGAGCAACAACACCAGTGGTTATATAACAAGTTGTAAATTAGTATTAATAATAAATAGTTTTATTATTTTCTTAGTTGACACTTTTCTTGATCCTTCTTAGCTTTCTAATATTTTGTCATACTGCTTTATTGACTAGCAGTCACAACTGAAGACAATTTGTGCCTTGAATAAATACTTATTTAAACAAGTTTGATAATTGTTAAATATATTTCAGATTTGCATTTTATGTAACTAACAAATGCTCATGTCTGTATGAAGGGGCGAGACGGTGTCATTACTAAAAAGTATGTTTATTGTCGTCTGCAACAAAACACATTTTGGAACATAAGTTACACTAATAAGGTAAAAAAATTTAAAGTGCCGATACCAAGCCACCCCACAAACACTCAGATCGGGGAAAAACTGATCGGTCCATCAGTCATAGAGGCACACCTGTTGTCTCGATTTACTGGATTTCGCCTGAGCGAGCATTTATTTCTGAATAGACACATACTGCGTATTGTAGTATTGCTTGCCCTCGAATCTGTTCTAGTTGAAACGGTTAAAATGTATATGAAGGCTATAAAACTTCACATTTGTATTTGTTTATACTTCAAACGAAATATTTATATAGTTATTTGTCTGTTCATTATAGTGTCAATGTGTCAATCCTACAATGTACGTGCTACTTACATGCTATCATACAATAGCTTCCAGTGGGATTCGAACCGGCTGCGGTGTCAGCTGAGAAGGTTTTAATCGAAGCGTCTTTTACCCTCTCGATCACGGGTGTGGACATGAGGTAAGGTAGCAAGATTACTAAGTTATTAATGTATGTCACATGACTGTGTCACATGACTGTTACTAAGTAATTAATGTATGTCACATGACTGTGTCACATGACTGTATAACGCCAATTACGAGCATTCACATTCAACTGTCATGCTCCACTTGTTTCCAGCATTTCACTAAATTAAACCAAGATAGAACTTGAATGAATGAATGAATAATTGAATGACTGGATGGTGTTTATCACGTCCACACACAAATATGTCAAATAGGAAAACAAGATGAAAACAAAAATAAAATAGTAAGGTATTAAACATTAGTTTAAAAATATATACATATCGGTGAAACTTTTACCAAATAAGAATGATCTGATAAAAATATCAACTATATATACGAAGATCAACAAATGGAGCATTTTAGAGTTTAACTTTTTAACTTTTGACTTTGTTGACTTCATATACACATCAGATTTTTAATGGTAAAACTATTAGACAGCTTAATAGTTTAAGAACTGTAGCCTTCCTATAGTTGTTAGTGTTAATTATTAGACAGTTTAATAGTCTATTTAAGATATGCAGCCTTCCTATATTTATTTGTGTTAATTATTAGACAGTTTAATAGTTTATATCAGAACTGCAGCCTTCCTATATTGGCCAGTGCTAATTATTACACTGTTTAATAGTTTATTTAAGAACTGCAGGCTTCATATATGTGTTAGTGTTAATAATTAGACAGTTGAATAGTGTATTTAAGAACTGCAGCCTTCATATATTGGTTGGAGTTAATTATTATACAGTTTAATAGTTTATTTAAGATCTGCAGCCTTCCTATATGTGTTAGTGTTAATTATTAGACAGTTTAATAGTGTATTTAAGAACTGCAGCCTTCCTATATTGGTTAGTGTTAATTATTATACAGTTTAATAGTGTATTTAAGAACTGCAGCCTTCCTATATGTGTTAGTGTTAATTATTAAACGGTTTAATAGTGTATTTGAGAACTGCAGCCTTCCTATATGTGTTAGTGTTAATTATTAGACAGTTTAATAGTTTATTTAAGAACAGCCGCCTTCATATATTGGTTAGTGTTACTTATTATACAGTTTAATAGTGTATTTAAGAACTGCAGCCTTCCTATATGTGTTAGTGTTAATTATTAGACAGTTTAATAGTTTATTTAAGAACTGCCGCCTTCATATATTGTTTGGAGTTAATCATTAAACAGTTTAATAGTGTATTTAAGAATGAAGCCTTCCTATATGTGTTAGTGTTAATTATTTGCAGTTTAATAGTGTATTTAAGAACTGCAGCCTTCCTATATGTGTTAGTGTTAATTATTAGACAGTTTAATAGTTTAATTAAGAACTGCAGCCTTCAAATATTGGTCAGTGCTAATTATTAGACTGTTAAATAGTTTATTTAAGAACTGCAGCCTTCATATATTGTTTGGAGTTAATCATTAAACAGTTTAATAGTTTATGTAAGAACTCCAGCCTTCCTGTATGTGTTGGTGTTAATTATTAGACAGTTTAATAGTGTATTTAAGAACTGCAGCCTTCCTATATTTGTTAGTGGTAATTATTAGACAGTTTAATAGTTATTTAATAAATGCAGCCTTCCTATATTTGTTAGTGTTTATTATTATAGAGTTTAATAGTGTATTTAAGAACTGCAGCCTTCCTATATGTGTTAGTGTTAGTTATTAGACATTTTATTAGTGTATTTAAGAACTGCCGCCTTCCTATATTGGTTAGTGTTAATTATTGAACAGTTTAATAGTTTATTTAAGATATGCAGCCTTCCTATATGTGTAAGTGTTAATTATTAGACAGTTTAATAGTTTTATTTAAGATATGCAGCCTTCCTATATGTGTAAGTGTTAATTATTAGACAGTTTAATAGTTTTATTTAAGTCTCATCCGATACGATACTATCTAAAATTTAACAATTCATAATATTTTGCCATTATTTTTAGAATTACAAGACGAGTAACGATTTACTTATAGCGGGTCGTTATCCTCACACTATCGCTAATACAGTTCCAAGGACTTCACGTGTGTGTCAGGACATCGATTACACGGACGTTCTACCACTACCGACTCCAAACATGTAAGATATATTCATGGTATCACCATGTTTATTATATTTTGTATTTTATGGGTTGACCACTCGGATTTGGTAACAATTCTTAATATTATTGTCAATACCCATACGTTATGATTCTGTAAGCGTTCAGTACTTTCTACACGCCAACTTTTATAACAGCGTCCCGTACTTAAAATACGTCGAAACCTCAGACAACGTCCCGCTCTTTCAACACTTAGACACCAAAGACAACGTCCGGTACATTCAGGAAGTCCACACATACTACAACGTCCCGCACATTTTAGTTTGTACTCGGTAGTACCGCAAAGGCAAATGGGTACATTATATTGTAAATGCTAACTAAACAACACTATAGATCACGATCAGCTATTCGAACTACCTTAGTTTTAAGGACACACAGTAGGTCATACTACACCAATTCATTTTCCATAGACGTACATTATAGCTCTAAGCTCTGTACCCTGAGTTCCCTAATATAAGAAGCTATATTTTTGCTTACTTGTTTTGAAAGACCTATCTTAGTTTTATCAAAAAAACATACACAAACCATACATTGAGTATGTTTTGAAAAAGCTGTTTGAGTCGGATGTTGCTGACCCACCTACTTGCATGTAGAAACATGAGGAAAATGTAAAATATACTTCTTTTTTTGATTATGCAACAAATTAGGAATACATTGCACAAATGTGTGATTTAACCTTTATAAGTACTCTTCAAAAGTTGAAATTTAATTTTTAGCAAGATTTTTTGGTTTGTTTACCTTGACAACAATCAAAATTAAGAGATTATGTGTAATAGCTCCGAATTTACTCTGGAACTTTTTCCCTGCCCACTCATTGGTTGGTAATTGGTGTAGTCTGATCAGCAATCTTGATTAAAAAAACTAGGCCCAGGTTATTAATCAAGCATTACTTTCAATGTAAACGTGCAAGCATATAATGCGCTACTTATTATTAATAAAGATTTACAAAATTAATATGCATGTGCGAAGAAAAACTAGCGCGATGCCGCGGGTCCCTTTTACACTATAATTGTGCTATGTTACACTGACAGTGATAAATGCAGACATAGACACCCGTGTTGGATGCATACACGCTGTACTTAGCATATCAGCATGACTGACTGTGATAAATGCAGACATAAACACCCGTGATGTATGCATACACGTTGTACTTAGCATATCGGCATGACTGACTGTGATAAATACAGACATAGACACCCGTGTTGTATGCATACACGCTGTTACTTAGCATATCGGCATGACACAGTGATAAATGCAGACATAGACACCCGTGTTGGATGCATACACGCTGTGGTTAGCATATCGGCATGACTGACAGTGCTACATGCAGTCATAAACACCCGTGTTCGATGCATACAAGCATATCGGCATTGAAGAAACACTGCAATTAATGAATGAATGAATGAATGACTGGTGTTTTACTGCACGTCGAAACATAAATAGTATGATGTCTAATTAAAACTTATTATATATTTGAATATGTTTACAAGCAATGTCCAGTTTAAGACGTTAACACATTTATCTATTCAGTGTTACCCTTGAATGCTATTCATAGCCGCATCCAGTCCTTATAAACGTTCGAATGTCATTAACAAAATAGGTTCGTATCAAACGATGCATAATTATGTTTGAGGAACAGTCATGGCTGTGGGAGATATATAAATGGTTGAATGTTGTTTTACCTCATTTCCAGCGCATTTTAGGCCATATATGACTGTCGATTTTTAGTTGTGGCCTGCCTCATACCACCCACCTTTCCCTGAGCAGAACCAGTACTGTATACCTTCCGCAATCAGAAAGAATCAACACGTTCTCACTTAACAAGTCGAGCTCCCTGTGGGATTCGAACCCGCAGCGGTGAAAGGCGATACGTTTCAAACGCAGTGTTTTTGCTATCACGGCCACGAAGACGTTAGAGATATATAGAAGAACGATACATAGAACGATTTGTATTCGGAGAGACGTTTTACAGCCACCACACAGCACTAAACAAACGCTAGCGTGAATGTCAATAAATGCTGAAAAGGGGTTATAATGGAAACAACAAACATAAACAAAAGAGAACAGTATACTCGGTTTTATTGAATCTGCTCATGAGAAGTAATGGACGATGCAACCCTTCTCACGCCCCTACCACTGGCTTAAGCGGTATTTTACTTTAAAGCAACAAAGATTGGGGATGACCGGTAAGTAATAGCGTTACTGATTTGTTCTCTTTGCAGTTAAAAGCAGTTAAAGATCATATGTGTTGTTGTTGATGATATAATATGTATATCATTCTGACTTACAGGAGAGATTTAACTACAATGCTTTTAAATGTCCGAGAAGTTGTTCTTACTGTCGTCAAGCATATAAACACGAGAAAGAAAGATAAATTCATTTCTGATTATTTCCCTGTATAACTGCTTTTGAAATTAATAGTTTCCAAGTTTGGTTAAAGTCTTCATATAAGTATTGAATGTGTATACAGTGTCGTTGAAACTTCAAAGAGCCATCCAGCAGTCATTTTCTATGTTCCAATTATCTTTGTATTAAGAATGCGTACAACAACTAGTAAACATTCATATAGAAATCAATGGTTAAATATAGTGATCATAAAAATAGTAATCACTAATTGAACACTTGAAGACAGCTCTTTAGGTCTGCTTTAAGCTAGCTCGAGTGAAGATACGCGCTATCGGATAGTTATAAGGTCCGCGTTACGTGCGCTTCAAGACACCTGCTATAGACTATTAAGAAGAAATTCTTATGTAACATGTCTATTTCTAGACTTGCCTTTAAGAACGAGATGCAAATATAAAAGTAATAACATCGATTCTTAATTGGACCCTACCACCATCATGTCCCCTGTACAAGAACATCACTGGTCGGCATAATCAGTTATTTTTTAAAAAGCTGCCGTACTTAACAACCGTACTTTTTCGCCGATTTTGAATTTAAAGAGATCAGCTGGAGCTCCTGTTTTCGTTATTGCCAGAGCATGATATGAATAGAAACGACGATGATGTACAGTATTTAATGATGCCCGTTAGTGGTATACATAATGAGAACAACTCTGCTCAACCATGAAGTATATTGTTTTTCTGTGTTTCCCTGACATTTTATGTAAAATCCATATTATTGTTTCCATTACTTACCCAATTAATTGGCATATATACAAAGTTAATATCTTCCTTCATGGCTGATATTTGTTTTAAGATTCCAGTTATCCCTACTACGGGATATATAACACTATTTATTATAAGCTACATTCATTTTGATAGTAATCTAATTCAGCTGCCGAATCCTTATATGGGTTTTGTGTGTGTCTGTGGTTAACAGACTGTGAATCATGTAGTTGACGACAAGCATGCATTACAACTTCAATTCCTAGTGAACTCGTCTAAACAATTTAAATGATATGAACACATATGTTTTACAAATTTCAAAGGTTACCGTTTTACTTGCTGAAATAACGTTTTCGTAGATGAGTCTACTGAAGTGTAGCTTGCGATAATTATGATATGTATAATACCAACTAAACGTTCATTAGTCTCTGTAGCGCAGTTGGCTGAGGCGTCGTGTTAGTGCCGCGGAAGTGAGGGTTCAAAACTTTTCCTTTTTTTTTTAATTTTCGTTATTATTTGTTTGTATTGTGTTTTATGTCATGTTCAACACATGTAAGGTTATATTAGACGGTCGATGTTTTGGGGTGGAGGCAGACCACCCCACATTTCCTGGGCAGAACCATTACTGTACACCTTCCGCCATCCGTAAGAATCGACACTTCCTCACTCACAAGTCGAGCTCCCAGTGGGATTCGAACCCGCAACTGTGGTAGGCGAAGGTTTTCAACGCAACGTCGTTAACCATTCGGCCACGGAGACTACATATTTTTTTTCATTATTATGACTTTCATTATTGCAAATGGTAAGGTAGCAGTGAACAGTTCCTTTACATTTTTCACTTTGATAACGCAATCTTATAATTACATACGATTGTAATTATTGCCACACTCTCTTACTTATAAATGCACCCGCTAACGTACACGTATCCCTTAAATATGAACAATTGTAATTCTGTGCTGATGTGTACATCTAGCACGTTGTGTTACAAGGGTGAATTGTAATCAAATGTAAGGCATGTCAAGGTCTCTGAACAGATAGAAGCGCGGTCGCCCACATTGATTCAAAATGTTTGGTAGGTAGAACTGATGGTAAAAATCTGGAAAAATGTATCTGGTAAAAAAAACGGTCGTTTATGTCTCCGTGACAACATTCTTTTTCAATGTTTTTAACAACCGTGACTTGATCTATTATTATGTTATTTGTTTGTCTCTCGGCAGCTATTTTACGTTTGAGTAAAACCTTGATTGTTTCATATTTTGTATCATTTTTTGTCCAAGCCACGATAGGCAATATTTCCCGCGATGTGTGTTTAAACATAGGCGATTTTATTACTTTTTAATTTGCAACACGGCTTTTTTAGACATCTCCCACAGACAGAACTTGATGAAAGCTGTAGACCAGGTACTGAAAGACACACCTTTAGTTAGCTAACAGTATTCACGGAAACTCTTAACTAGCGGCTAAAGAGTGCTCTTTAAGGCGCCAATCATTAAAACACTTTAAAAAATCTCTAAATTATTTGCTGTTCGAGCTATCTCGATACGAAAGTATCTTGTGGATCTATGAAGTTAGAATGTTTAACAGGTCGACGGTTTAAATTAGATCTTCATTGTTTACATAGTTTATGAAATTTTCTTTACTTTTAAAATGTTTGATTCTATTCTTAGTCGCTTTTATTTATTTCAGACAATAGCATATGAATTCAACTGAATAAACTGTATCATCGTCCACATCAGCATTAACTGTATTGGCTGCAGCAGCAAAACTGTGTAGTTGTATCAGCAGCAACAGCAATAGTAGCAGTATATGCTCCATCAGCCATAATAACAACAACAACAACATCAGTAGCTGTATAAGCTGCATCACCCACATCAACAACAACAATAGCTGTATAAGACGCATCACCCACAACATCATCAGCAGTAGCTGTATAATCTGCATCAGCCACAAAGCAACAGTAGCTGTATAAGCTCCATCAGCTTCAACAACAAATTGTTGCCGTATAAGCTGCGTCACACACAACAACAACAACAGCAGCTGTATACGCTGCATCAGCAACAACAACACCTGTAGCTGTATACGCTGCATCAGCAGCAACAACACCAGTAGCTGTATACGCTGCATCAGCAGCGACAACACCAGTAGCTGTATACGCTGCATCAGCAGCGACAACACCAGTAGCTGTATACGCTGCATCAGCAGCAACAACACCAGTAGCTGTATACGCTGCATCAGCAGCGACAACACCAGTAGCTGTATACGCTGCATCAGCAGCGACAACACCAGTAGCTGTATACGCTGCATCAGCAGCAACAACACCAGTAGCTGTATACGCTGCATCAGCAACAACAACAACAGTATATGTATACGCTTCATCAGCAACTACAACACCAGTAGCTGTATACGCTGCACAAGCAACTACAACACCAGTAGCTGTATTAGCTGCACAAGCAACACCAACACCAGTAGTTATATAACAACAACTTGTAAATTAGTATTAAATAGTTTCATTATTTTCTTAGTTGACACTTTTTTATCCTTCTTAGCTTTCTAATATATTGCCATACTGCTTTAATGACTAGCAGTCACAACTAAAGACAATGTGTGCCTTGAATTGATACTTGTTTAAACAAGTTTGCTAATTGTTAAATATATTTCAGATTTGCATTTGATGTAACAATGCTCATGTCTGTATGCAGGTGCAAGACGGTGTCGTTAATTAAAGGTATGTTTATTGTCGTCAGCAACACATTTTGGAACATGAGTTACACTTATAAGGTATGTATTTTTTTAACATTGATCGGTACATCAGTCTGTTGTCTCGATTTACCGGATTTCGCCTTTGTGAGCATTTCTTTCTGAATAGAAACATACTGCGTACTGTAGTCTTGCTTGCCCTCGAGTCGGCTCTAGTTGCAACGGTTAAAATGTACATGAAGGCTATCAAACTTCACATTTGTATTTGTTTAAACTTGAAACTAAATACTTATATAGTTATTTGTCTGTTCAGTTATAGAGTCACTGTGTCAATACTACAATGCACATGCCACTTACATGCTATCATACAATAGCTTCCAGTGGGATTCGAACCGGCTGCGGTGTCAGGCGAGAAGGTTTCAATCGATGCGTCTTTACCATCTCGACCACGGGTGTGAATTATATAAGAGGTAAGGAACATGATTACGAAGTAATTAATGTATGTCACATTAATATGTCACATGACTGTGTCACATGACTGTATAACGCCAATTACTGTCAATCACATTCACCAGTCATGCTCCACTTGTTTCCAACATTTCACTAAATTGAACCAAGATAGAACATGAATGAATGAATGAATAATTGAATGACTAAATGGTGTTTAACACGTCCATAAATAAACATGTCCAATAGGAAACAATGATGAAACAATAGCAAAAATAAAATAGTAAGGTATTAAACATTTATGTTATATATGCGAAACTATTAACAAATACGGATGATAGGGTAAAAATATCAACTATGCATAATTATGCACATGATGAAGATTAAAAAATAGAGCATGTTAGAGTTTGCCTTTTACTTTAGATCTCGTAGTGCAAGAACATATTTTCAATAATTACATGTTTAATGGTAAACACGGTAGTTACTCCATTTTCAAGAAACCGATAACCCAGAATCGTGGCTTTGTGTCAAGATTGAGTCCCAAGGACACATGTTCAAGTTTATTCTTTAATCACACTTTATAGCAGAATTAAGTCGATACTTGACACATGTTGTATCAATAAGAATTAAAATACAATTTTGTCTTGAAATAGTTAGCATGTGATTCAATGCACAGATGCATGTGTTTAACCAAACAGGTCGCCCTTTTACGATTCATCACTGGCCACATCTATGCTTGCTGAAATGTTATGGCTCATGGTAATGGACGGTTACAGAAAACAACATCTATCTGGGCTAAACAAGATAATTACATTACTTTTATACTTAGTGTCATACTAATTGATGATTCCTTATCAAAATTGGTATAACACAATTCGTGTATCTATAATAAATAATAAACAACCCTGGTTCGGATGCAAATGTGACATGCTCGAGTAATATACAACAATGCAAAGAAACAATTTAACGTAAACAAAACGGACGAACTTCGTAATACTTTGAAAGAATCTAGTAAACATTTTAAATTAATAATGAATAAGGAAAAACGGATATCTATATTCGAAACTGAAAGGAAACTTCGAAAAAACTTAAATAGCTTGAAAAACAAGAAGAACAAAAATGCACCTACATTTCAAGAATTTGTCGAATACCTTAAACAAGTTAATAAAACTGATAACCCCAAAAACGAACAAGTTCACATTCCAAATTTAAATATAAACGATGAAAAAGAAAATCTAAACTCGTTCATATGAAGTAATTTTAGCAAACATTTGGACTGTACAAATAAATGCCCTGCAATGGACAGCGCTTTAAATGAATACAATAAAAAGCACAACGGCGTATATGTTACCAGAAACACTGTTTAATAAACTAGAACAACTAATAAAGATTACTACCCCGGTAATGGTGTCCAGTCAAAAACAAACCTTCAACTAGAATGTATTCAAATCAGAACCTACCCGTTTTCGGGCATTTGTTGTTTTACATATATAGTTTATATTACTACCATATCGTCCCTTATTTGTAAATAGTTTTATCTATATATTTACATTAATTTTTAAATAATCCTTCATTTCTTCATCTTTCATCAGTTTTTTGCACACAATATGACCTATTTATGTATCGACGTGCCGTAAAACACCATTCATTCATTCAAATCAGAACCTCTTTACAGTAGTTGCTGTGTAACGGGTAATTGTCAGCATTTTCAAACTCTACCGAGATGTTGCTGATAATAGCCTTCAGCCCATAACACTTGGTAAAGATCCCCTTTATTAAAAAGTTATACAGGAAGCAATTAGCAATTACTCATTAAGGCACTCTTTGTTTGCCATTGCTGATCTTTTCTGAGTTATTTTGTATATAAAAATACACGCAAAATATGTTAAACATTTTAACCAGTTGACCAGTTAATAGTTGAATTCATATGTTAGTTGTTACACAAGCTGAAATTTGCTTTTGTTCAATAACCAAGGGCAATAACTTGTCAACCTTCTGTTTAAAACATCAAGGGTACACCTTAGTACGTCACTCGTTAATGTTTCTCTCGTCAGTATGGTTTGACAAATGTAACGATTTCTCACTAGTATGGTTTCTGTCCGGTATGTATTAAGAAGTTTAACAGTTTCTCTCCGGTATGTATTCACACGTAGAACAGTTTTTCTCCGGTATGTATTAACACATAGAACAGTTTCTCTCCGGTATGTATTAACATGTAGAACAGTTTCTATCCGGTATGTATTAACATGTAGAACAGTTTCTCTCCGGTATGTATTTACACGTAGAACAGTTTCTCTCCGGTATGTATTAACACGTAGAACAGTTTCTCTCCGGTATGTATTTACACTTAGAACAGTTTCTCTCCGGTATGTATTAACACGTAGAACAGTTTCTCTCCGGTATGTATTAACATGTACAACAGTTTCTCTCCAGTATGTATTAACACGTAGAACAGTTTCTTTCCGGTATGTATTAACACGTAGAACAGTTTCTCTCCGGTATGTATTAACACGTAGAACAGTTTCTCTCCGGTATGTATTGACACGTAGAACAGTTTCTCGCCAATATGTATTAACACGTAGAACAGTTTCTCTCTGGTATGTATTAACACGTAGAACAGTTTCTCTCTGGTATGTATTAACACGTAGAACAGTTTCTCTCCGGTATGTATTAACACGTAGAACAGTTTCTCTCCGGTATGTATTAACACGTAGAACAGTTTCTCTCCGGTATGTATTAACCCGTAGAACAATTTCTCTCCGGTATGTATTAACACGTAGAACAGTTTCTCTCTGGAATGTATTAACACATAGAACAGTTTCTCTCCGGTATGTATTTACACGTAGAACAGTTTCTCTCCGGTATGTATTAACACGTAGAACAGTTTCTCTCCGGTATGTATTTACAAGTAGAACAGTTTCTCTCCGGTATGTATTAACACGTAGAACAGTTTCTCTCCGGTATGTATTAACATGTAGAACAGTTTCTCTCTGGTATGTATTAACACGTAGAACAGTTTCTCTCCAATATGTATTAACACGTAGAACAGTTTCTCTCCAGTATGTATTAACATGTAGAACAGTTTCTCTCCGGTATGTATTAACATGTAGAACAGTTTCTCTCCGGTATGTATTAACTCGTAGAACAGTTTCTCTCCGGTATGTATTAACACGTAGAACAGTTTCTCTCCGGTATGTATTAACATGTAGAACAGTTTCTCTCCAGTATGTATTAACACGTAGAACAGTTTCTCTCCGGTATGTATTAACATGTAGAACAGTTTCTCTCCGGAATGTATTAACACGTAGAACAGTTTCTCTCCGGTATGTATTTACACGTAGAACAGTTTCTCTCCAGTATGTATTAACATGTAGAACAGTTTCTCTCCGGTATGTTTTACAAGTAGAACAGTTTCTCTCCGGTATGTATTAACACGTAGAACAGTTTCTCTCCAGTATGTATTAACACGTAGAACAGTTTCTCTCCGGTATGTATTAACACGTAGAACAGTTTCTCTCCGGTATGTATTAACACGTAGAACAGTTTCTCTCCGGTATGTATTAACACGTAGAACAGTTTCTCTCTGGTATGTATTAACACGTAGAACAGTTTCTCTCCGGTATGTATTAACACGTAGAACAGTTTCTCTCCGGTATGTATTAACATGTAAAAACAGTTTCTCTGCGGTATTTATTAACACGTAGAACAGTTTCTCTCCGGTATGTATTAACACGTAGAACAGTTTCTCTCCGGTATGTATTAACACATTGAACAGTTTCTCTCCAGTATGTATAAACACGTAGAACAGTTTCTCTGCGGTATTTATTAACACGTAGAACAGTTTTTCTCTGGTATGTATTGACACGTAGAACAGTTTCTCTCCGTCATGTATTGACACGTTGAACAGTTTCTCTCCGGTATGTATTAACATGTAGAACAGTTTCTCTCCGGTATGTAATAACACATAGAACAGTTTCTCTCCAGTATGTATTAACACGTAGAACAGTTTCTATCCGGTATGTATTAACACGTAGAACAGTTTCTCTCCAGTATGTATTAACACGTAGAACAGTTTCTCTCCGGTATGTATTAACTCGTAGAACAGTTTCTCTCCGATATGTATAAACACGTAGAACAGTTTCTCTCCGGTATGTATTAACACGTAGAACAGTTTCTCTCCGGTATGTATTTCCGGTATGTATTTACACATAGAACAGTTTCTCTCCAGTATGTATTAACAGGTAGAACAGTTTCTCTCCGGTATGTATTAACACGTAGAACAGTTTCTCTCCGGTATGTATTTACAAGTAGAACAGTTTCTCTCCGGTATGTATTAACACGTAGAACAGTTTCTCTCCGGTATGTATTAACACGTAGAACAGTTTCTCTCCGGTATGTATTTACAAGTAGAACGGTTACTCTCTATTAGGTATTCACATTTGTACCGGTATCTTGTCAGTATATATACACAAGTTTAACGATTTCTCATCAGTATGTTTGCCAACTGTATCGAACTGTTTATCAGAGTATGTACATATATGGGTAACGGTTTCTCTCCAGTATGTATGCGCAAGTGTAACGAACGGATTTTTTTCTGGTATGCATGAACAAGTGGAAAGAACGGTTTCTCTCTGGCATTTATACACACTTGTAGCTAACTGATTCTCTCTGGTATTTGTATGCACAAGCGTAACGAATGGTATCTCGTCAGTATGTACACGTATGTGTTACAATCGCTTTCTTTCCCGTATGTATTCACAGTGAAACAATTTTTCGTCAGTATGTATACACAAGTGTAACTATTTCTCGTCAGTACGTATTTAGTGTAACGGTTTTTCATCAGTTTGTTTGCACAAGTGTAACGAATGCTTTCTCTCCAGGATTTAATGATCTGGTGTAATCCAGGTGTCATCTCCAGGTGTAAAGATTTATCGTCAGTATGTATGTACACATGGTACGAACAGGATATCTCTGGTAGGCATGCACAAGTGTAACGAACAGCTTGTCACGAGTATGCATGCTCAAGTGTATAACGATTTCTCCTCAGCGTGTATGTACAAGTGTAATAAAACAGTTTCTCACCAGTATATATGCATTTGTGTAACGGTTACACTCCGGTATTTATGCAGAAGTGTACCTAACGGTTTCTCAGCTGTATGTATGCACAAGTGTACTGGACGGTTTTATTACAGCTCTTTACAGTTTTTGTTTGAACATGTGTTACAAACGGTTCTCACCAGTATGAAGTTGCAAGTGTAACGAACGACTCCTCGATCGTCAGTATTTATGCACATGTGTAACAAACGGTTTCCCTCTAGTATGTATGCACAGGTGTAACAAACGGTTTCCCTCTAGTATGTATATACAAGTGTAACAAACGGTCTCCCTCTAGTATGTATGCACAGGTGTAACAAACGGTTTCCCTCTAGTATGTATGCACAAGTGTAACAAACGGTTTCCCTCTAGTATGTATGCACAGGTGTAACAAACGGTTTCTCTCTAGTATGTATACACAAGTGTAACAAACGGTTTCCCTGTAGTATGTATACACAAGTGTAACAAACGGTTTCCCTTTTGTATGTATGCACAGGTGTAACAAACGGTTTCCCTCTAGTATGTATACACAAGTGTAACAAACGGTTTCCCTTTTGTATGTATGCACAGGTGTAACAAACGGTTTCCCTCTAGTATGTATACACAAGTGTAACGAACGGTTTCCCTCTAGTATGTATGCACAAGTGTAACGAACGGTTTCCCTCTAGTATGTATACACAAGTGTAACGAACGGTTTCCCTCTAGTATGTATGCACAAGTGTAACGAACGGTTTCCCTCTAGTATGTATACACAAGTGTAACGAACGGTTTCCCTCTAGTATGTATGCACAAGTGTAACGAACGGTTTCCCTCTAGTATGTATACACAAGTGTAACAAACGGTTTCCCTCTAGGATGTATGCACAAGTGTAACAAACGGTTTCCCTCTAGTATGTATGCAGACTGTAACATACGGTTTCTCACCAGTATGCATTAACAAGAGTAACGAACAGTTTCTCTCAGGTATATATGCACACGTGTAAGGTACGCTTTCTCTCCGGTATGTATAGACATGATACGTTATACATCTGTCCACACTAGTATATAAGTTATACATCTGTCCACACTATTGTATATATTATACATCTGTCCACACTAGTATATACATTGGTAGAGTATATACATTATACACCTGTATTTGCCCTGAGATTCCGTCATAATAGTGTGGAAAAGATGCTGTATAATTTACACTTAAACGGCTTCTCTCCAGTATGTATAACACAGTGTATGTAATTCATGTATTGGAAATGAGAAGTTTATACACGATCGTTTATTTGTATACATCAACTAATGTTATATAGTTCTGGTAAAACTGTAATTATGTTTTTAATCATTTCATAAGTTGAACACTAACATCTACTCACGAAAGGGAATACACATTTGTCAGTGGAAGACCTGTCACATTTAATGAGTGAAAACGGCATTTCTGAAGTCGGGTATATGTACAAACATATGTCGGTATAATATGCCGAGGATTTATCTCACCATAATAACATAATTGTCCTATTTGATTCTTATAACTACTTATATTGTCAATACCATGTCAAACTGTGTACAGCTCACATCATGTCTTAGTTTTTATTATTAAAACGTATAATCATACGTTTATTGCGAGTCCCTCTATGCGTGAAGGTCTCGTTACATTACGTAAACGTGACCGCCTTCCAGTGTTTTAAGGCTGTTTTTATAGCCGATATTGGGTCATATTCCTAATGCCAAAACATATCCTTTTCCCAATTTTGAGACAAAAATTCCCAGCTGAAAGAAGGGAAAGAAATACACACAGAAAAGTATCAAATGTTTGACAAGTATTGAGTATGAAACGCTTTTACATCATGTTTTACTGTAAACAGTATGAAAGATACAATTATGAAATGTTTTATTGTTTTATTTCCCAATTTTATGAAAAATCGCGCTGTAATTCCCAAATCAGACGGTATGAGCTATGTTCCCAAAATATAGCAAAATACACCGTCTTCTCACCAATTCGTTTATGCATATGTATTTACAGAGTCGGTCTATGTATAAAGGTCTCGTCACATAGTGTACACTTCAACGGCCTCTCGCCAGTATGTACACAAATATGTTTCTTGAGAGTCCCAGCAAATGTTTCGTCACATTGTGTACACTTAAACGGCCTATCGCCAGTATGTACACACACATGTTTCTTGAGAGTCCCAGTAAATGTCTCGTCACAATATGTACAGTCAAATGGCTCCGTGTATGCATAAGTACGTGTTTATTGCGGGTTCCATCTTCTCTGTATGAACTGCATTAGTGTTGTTTGCCAGTGTGTATTATAATGTAATTTACAAGTCTGTTTGACTTGGTAAATCCTTAACTACACTTATATGTATCTCGGCTGTATGAACGGCTGAACGCGCATGTGTTTGTTAAGATTAGGATAAAACCTTCATTGCGCATGTAACACTTATATGGTGTCTCGGTTGTATGTATGGGAATGTTTTTTAAATACTGCTTGACTCGATGAAGTCCCTAACCCGCCATCAACAGGCATGATTTTCCAACATATGTACACTGTTTCTAAACCTACTGACCATGACGTATACATATATCACTTACATATTTTGAGAATCCAAACTCTATAGACACAATATAAACGGCTTTAACCATCCACGCCAAACGAAATAACTGGAGCGTCGAATTAAGAGTTACCAACTCATAATCCATTTGACGCATATTCAAGCACGGGTATTTTAAGAACCAATACTTTTAATCGACACATATATGTAAACATAATTATCTGACCTGAACACATGGATATAGTTTTGATAAACGTTTGTGTAATGTAATTTTGCCGTTATTTTGCGGGTTTGTTTCTTTAACTACATTAATATGGTATCTCGACTCTATGAAACGCAAGTGTTTGTTAAGATTACTCGAGTGGATTAATTCTTTTCTGCACACGCTACAATTATATGGCTTCTCGTCAGTATGTATGCGTGTATGTACTTTAAGATTGCCTGAATCGATAAATCCTTTACTGCTCATGCTACATGTATATGGTGTCTCACACGTTTGTACGTGCACGTGTTCATTAAAACTGCCCGACTCGGTCAATAATGTACTGCACATGCTACACTTATACAGTGTCTCCTCTTTATGTACGCGTGTTTTGTAAAAGTGGCTGACAGGAAGAATCATTTACACGACACACCACCCCTAAATGATTTCTCATTTGTATTAGTCTACTGGATAAATCCTTTACTGCACACGCACAATTTAAATGGTGTCTCGCCTGTATGCATGTACATATGTGTTTTAAATCAGCCTGTCTAGATAAATCATTTACTGCACATGATACACTAAAAGATGTCTCGCCTATATATATGCGCAAGTGTTTTGTTTGTTTGGCGTTTAAGTCCTATGTATGACGGTTTGTGTTTGTTGTATTTTCGTGGTGGAGGCAGACCACCCACTTATGTCTTGATACCACAAGTATTGCATACCTCCTGCCATCGATGCGGTCTCACTTACAATTGAGAGAGTAGGATTCAAACCCAATGGCTTTACTCTCTTGACCACGGATTCGCAGGTAATATCATTGAACTGAATTAATCCTTTATTGCACATGTAACAAACACATGGCGTCTCGCCTGTATGTATTCTCATGTGTTTTTTTAAGATTGCTTTTAACTTTGAAATTCCTTCAATGCACACTTCTCTTAACTTGTATCTGCCTTGTATGTGTATTTTAATATTGCCTGACTGGGTAACTCGGTTACCGCATATGCTACACTTATATGGCGTCTCACCTGTATGTATGCGTATTTGTTTTTTAAGATTGCCTGACTCCTCGCCAGATTCCTTTACTGCAATTACTACATGCATGAGGTGTCTAACCTGTGTATACGTATGTGTTTTTTAAGACTGCTTAACTCACTAAATCGTTTACTGCAAAGGATACTCTTATATCTTGTCTCGCCTGTATGTACGCGCATGTTTTTTTTTTTAAGACTTCCTGACACAGTACATCTTTTACTGCACATACTACACGTATATGGTGTCTCGCCTGTGTGTATGCGCATGTATATTAAGTTTGCCCGACACCGTAAATCCTTTACCGCATACGCTACACTTATATGGCGTCTCATCTGTATGTCTGCGCATGTGTATAGTAAGACCACCTGACACGGTAAAACCTTTACTGCACACGCTTCACGTATATGGTGTCTCGCCTGTATGTGTGCGCATAAGTTGTTTACGACTGTCTGACCGGGTAAATTCTTTACTAAACATGCTACATATAAATGGTTTCTCGCAAGTGTTGGTTAAGAGTCTGATAGGGAAAATCCACTACTGCACACGCTACAATTATATGGTGTCTCGCCTGTATGTATGCTCATTTGTCTGTTAAGACTACTCAGCACAACCTGCATTGAAACGTTGTCTGTTTTGTACATCTATATTGACAGATTACTTTGCATGATTTATGATGTCTGAAACAAAACAAAATGACATACTCAAATTGATGTGTTGATAATACTGCCTATAGTAATATGTACTTCTTTATACTCAAGCATTGTACGTCATATAACTGAGTTTTGACATATCAGAACATATTAAAATGCAAGACGTCAGACTAACGAACACAGATGATGAGGTGATTGAATCGAAACGAAGTATTTGATTACAATGTCCATTGTTTATTAAAAATGCATGATAAATAACAATCGTGAGCTTTAAAGAGCAGTGCATTAGGTTTTGATTTTTTGTGTGTTCAAAATCACTATTTCTGTATTACACTGATGAACAATAACTAAATGAGACATACAAACACATATTGTCAACATCGACTTTGGACCTTGGAATTGCTTGTATACCAATGTTGGTGACGTGCACTACTCCTTGTAATACCAGAAGACATCGAGAATGTATATTATATATGTCTTTTCAACACTCTGTCAAACACATGTGACATCTTTCATTCAAATAATTTCAGGGCTTTAGCCCAATTGTTCAGTATATGACCCCAATCAAATCTGAGAAGTAAGTATATGACGAACACATGATTGAATAACAATATAATAAACGAATCCCTCCTTACCTTACCAATCATTTTTAAGACGCCAGAAGAAACAATTAGTTTGTATTAAGTCCGTTTTTATGCTAGATCTACTCGCCTTTTGACAAATATTCCAAGGTAACCAATAAACAAATGCGTACTAGTAATACTAGACGTCGTTGTAACCTACATACTACTTACTAGTAGAACTAGTATTATGTTACAACCATGTTACAACTATGTTACAATGAAGTCAAACTTAACAGTAGTTACCCACCCACTGCTTCTAACAAGGGCATATCTACGAGCGACGAGACGATTGTGCATTAACGACAGAAAAAGAGAATAGAACTAAAATAATCCGGAATATTTTTACATGTAACTTGCAGTTTAATATGTTTACACTTTTATCGTTGTGCTATACTTGAATAATAAATACTTACTTGATAAAAGTGTATATGATCTATACTCAGCATATGTCATACTTAAGGTCATGTGTGTATTGACTAAATCACATATTTACCGAGTATGCATTTATAATTCAAGGGTATACTTACTCCCTGGTATTACTGCCTAGAAAAATGTGTAAACATATTGTACTAAAAGTGTCATGTAAAAATATTCAAGATTATTTGAGCTTTTTCAAGTGAAATATCAAGGTTTACCACCACTAACATTTCTGATCGACTTTGTGGTTGTATGTATAAGAAGCGTATACATAGGTTTTACTGGATCACTGATGAACATTTTCGAAATTTCGACTCTATGCTTACACTTTGTGAGTAACCAACAGCTGGAATCTTGACCCGTTTAGTAAACAAATAAGAACTTGTGACCCCACCTTTTCCGGTGATTTTTCAAGAGGAAAATGAGTTTTCTATGTGAAAATTACACTGCTTCATTAGCCATACTTGAATTGAAGTTGCAGCAAGTCATTAATATGTGACACTTTAACATTGGTGTCAGTGGGGAAAATAATTTTTGGATTCACACCTCAATGTGATTACACAAAAGGGGACTCAACCATTGAGACTACTAGTTTAAACATGGTTGTCCTTAATTGATGCGTAAACTCTCAAGACTAACACACGGTCAGTAAGTTAAAAAAAGATCGACTAAAATCCGATAAACCTATGATTGTGAATGAAGACATTGTCGTTTATTGTATATCAATATTCGTAATATCACGTTTGTTTTCGAATATGTAAATGGAGCAATTATAACAAGGGAGATAACTGCCTTAAAAATTATAATTACCTTATCTAAATCGAAAATGCGCTGATGGACAGACATTATTTCATCGCAAAATGAGCCAATTCCATATTAATCACTTTAAAAAATCCATTATTCATGGACGTAGCAACAAATTGCATTTTTATGCAATATGCCTTATAACCAAAGGTTATGCAGACTCTATAGTATTTAGCCGGTCCGTGTTTTTCCATTTTGGTTACATATTTTGGTAAACGTTTTTGTTTGCCTCATTTCTCAAAAACGAAATGTCGGAAAGCTTTGAAACTTGGCACATATATTCATAATCATTACTCAATGTTGTATGACAAGAACCAAAACTTGTTCATGTATTTCACCTGAATTACCTCCCTTTTTACTTAGATGTTTCAGTTAAAATGTTAAATTCGCAATCCGGCGTTCGCACCGCTGTTGGTGCTTCACTTGTTTTGGCGACGTCATATGATAAGTATGGTGAAGTTAGTTCCAAGCCAATGATATAACGTTCATATAAACTTTCAGGATTATTTTTTCTCGAAAATGTCTATTCCGGTAAACTGACATCTCAACTGTACTGTACTCTACAGTACTGTAAATGACAACTATTCCCAAAAAAAAAAAATCAAATTATAGTTAACTTTCTAAGCTTGAACGTTTCCAAATTATAAATATACATTTAATATTTCTTTTCTGAAATAAGAAAAAATGTACATGCAGTTCCGGCAGTGAAAATAATATATATATTTCACAGTATGAAATAACTTTTATTTCATTGCTAAAATGCAATATTCCTTTCCTTTCTTTATCATAAAATAAAACAATATATTTAACCTGAGCATCACGTGCTATTAATAATTAATACTAGTAATTAAGAAAGTCCAAATTTTAATCCACGTGTTTGAATCGGAATCACAAAGAAGAATAACGCCATATTTGACCATTGCGTTTTATAGTAATTGTTAAGGAAGTGTAAGCAATTATATGTTTGATCGTATCAGTCCCGGTCATTGAGATCATTAATGTCACCGGAACTTGATCATTATATTACATCGTGTCTCCAGGAGAACATGTGACGGCAATTTTAATTAATTACATTTTGATAGGGACACATGGAAATCGTGAAGCAGATATCAAGCATCGAATTGATCGCATCAATGTATTAATCCTATATCGGGTTGCTTTAAACTATTCAAACTATTATTAACAATGATTTCCCAGTATGCAAGTTCTATAGAAAAAATAACCAAACAACAAATTAAAGATCGGCGTGTGTCCCTAAGAAAATAAAAGTCGCTTACGGGGCCATATGTATTTAAAGACAAAATAAGTAATGACGCATTTTCCAGTATTACCACACACACTCGTTCACAGCGAATTAACGTTTTCCCTGTAAAACTACAATTGTATTGCCATGACATTTGGCAGTATATGCGATTTTTAGCCAGAGCTCTGTCCGTCGTCCGTCGTCTCGCGTCCGTCGTCCGTCCGTTAACTTTTACCTCGTTAAGACGATAGAGCCTTCATTTTTCATCCGATCTTTACCAAACTTTACTAGATTTTTAATATCAATGTAAGCTGTAACAAGTTCAAAAACCAGCCAGATCGGATCAGTAACAGCGGAGTTATGTCACTTGATTTAGTTGAAAATGCTATATTTTGCCTCGTTAAGACGATAGGGTCTTAAATTTACTAATCTAATCAATATTTCTATCATTATCCCACTTGCAAATAAAATGTATTTGTTTACCACTTAGATGTTCTACATCTTCTTCAATAACTGGTTTTGCACAGAATGAAAATCTCACAACACAGTGATCAGAGAGTAAAGTCGGTTCATGAATTTCAAAAGTACAGAATAAATTCAAAAGATCTGTTCTGCATAAAACATCGTCTACTACACTACTTCCTTTATTTTTGATACAAGTATACCTTCCAATAAACTTATCTCCCCCTACCCGACCATTTACTATCCTAAGTCCAGTATTTATACAACATTCTAACAAGTCTCTACCATATTCATTGCATACTTTATCTTCGGAAAGACGTTCGGCTGGCGTATCAACAACATAGTCATCTTGTAAAATATCAGATATATGTAAAGAGTCATTTAACGGTTTGCCTTTCTGGCGTTCAAATCACCACATATAATAAAATTACATTTACTGTCGGCCAAGTTTTCGAAAAAAATCATGTCATTCAAAATAGTATCGAAAATACTGTTATCTTCGAATAAAGTTCGAAGATACCACTTCCCATCGGTATATTGTAGCATACACATAAATACATCTCATCTTTTAAATTAAATAAAGCACCGGTTAATTTAACCCAAATTATATAGTCATTAACTTTTTTAATTAAGGTATCATTACTTACTAATCTGTTTGCAATATAAGCAATTATTCCCCCAGAGTCTCTTTTGCTATTTTTGGCTTTTAGCGTTTTATTTAACACAAAGGCCACACAACCATCTACATCAACATCTGAGGTTTCATTTTCCCTTGTTTCTGTTGGTAACACAATATCATGTTTATCAACAACATCGATCAATTCCGGTAATTCCAATTTATTATAACGTTTACCTCTAAGACCCTATACATTTAATAATGCACATTTAATTACTGCTACAGACGCCCTATATCAATCGATTTCTTCTTTTTAGGCGTGTCTTTATTTGTAACTTCATGTTCACCAGCTCATGTCGAAATCTGGTATTTAAGCGAGCAAATATAGCGCAAGAAATCATTTACTGTATTTACATTGACCGGTGCACATCGTACCTACCGAAAACAAAGTTGGCTTCTTTCGGGGCTCGAACACACGACCTTCTGATTTCAAGTTCTGTGCTCTATCTACTGAACTACAACGCTACTTGAAAAAATAGTATACTAACTACCATATATTATGAGGCAAAATAACTTAACATATTTGAACGCAACTAAAGATGGATCAATAAATATGCAGTCCATATTGTCGCACGTGTAAATTAACATTGCCTGGTGTAAGACTGTATCTTATCAATATGAAACTAATACTTCGTCTCAAATCAACCATATATCGACTTGTTATTTAGCGCTTGATGAGTTTTTGTGCGCGCTCTTGTTATTATGTAATGCCTATTTTGTGTTAAAAATGCTACAAAATACCAATAAATAGCAGTGGTCTAGAGGTTCAGCGTACATCTTTCAAATCTTACAAGTGCAAGACTGTGGTTCAAATCCCGTTCCGGGCAACTATTTTTTTATCACATATATTCTGGAGCCGTATATTTATCGATGTTACCTGTACGGAGGCTAAATAAAAATGTGAACTTTTACTTCTCGATTTCTCCTTATATACCGACTTTTGGGGTGTTCGTCGATTTGAAACTACTTCACACGTGACTCATTCATATTCATGAGTTATTGCCAGTTAAAATAGGGACTGTACAGCTTTAAGGACATATTTTGAGCCTATTGTATTTGTGGGGGAGAGAATTTCTATAGGTAACTGTAAATCACTGTTAGTCACACAGTTTCATGAGCAAAGTGTGATATTCAATTTTTCTTCAGATTATGAGGCCCATCCAATAAAACATTTGTGACCAGTACACATAATAACACATTAAAGAATGTTGTATATTTATTGTTTGTGCTCTGATTTTTGGTCTAAAAACAATTAAGAAATACCAGATAAGTTTTTGTATTCAAAAGCTAAATTATGAACAAATATGTCTTCATTAAAGCAAATTACAAAGTGTTGTTAAGCTTATATATTCTTACCCTCAATATAGCAATGCTATATAGATAAAAAAAAACTCTTGAGCGGGTCTCAATTTATAGTTGATCAGCCATGAAGCGTGCTGGCTGTAAATATTCAAGATTCCCATGCTTTTTCAATGACCAGTAGCGTTGGGAAATGTGTCCTTAATCGTACTCCCCCTTATATCCTACACTGTATCGTCAATGCTCTCATTTTCAGACTCAGTTTCCTGTGCACTCGACTGTTACCTCCGTTTCCGCCACTAGCAGATGTGTCGCTTAAAGTTTCACTCTGTGAATTGGTCGCATTAACATTTTCCCTACTTCCTTACTACGATTGCCTCCACATTTGGAAATAATATCTTTGCACTGACTGCTTACTCTTACTTGTATTTGCTTTACGTAATGTGGATCTAGACTTATTATTATTCAATGCATCCTGACTCGAAGCCGTGTTCCCGTACTATTGAATTTAGAACATGACCTTTCACGCATTGCACGCATTTGAACCACTTGCTCATGTATGCCTGTGTATTGAGAGTTAGGCAGTTTTACATGTGTTTCGGGATTAATACTAGTACTTGCGTTTTAAATTGATGTTGAAATTACCACGAAAGTTGGAAGAACAACTGGTAAGTTTACATTTATATCTCCCTGTGTGGTGTTAACTGGAGTGGTTAGTATTTAGCGAGTCCATCTGTTTGCTAAAACCATGTGCCATACTATTTATGCCTTTCCGAGTGTGATTTGACTCCACATTATATATGTCCATGGTGAAATCAGTTTGGGTCATATTTATGAATGGAGTTAATTTCCGGGCCTGTTGTTCGGGTAACTTTCCATTGTAAACAGAATCAAAGCCCTCTAGTCTGCTCTCATTCAGTATTATTACCTGATCTCCTATATAAATGCTATATCGTCATTTCTTGCTAATTCACTAAGGAAAAGACTGTTCCCGGTAAAAACGAACTGTTACCGGGCTTTAGTTTCGACTGTTTCCCTCACGTGCTGGAATTTCGTTTGCGTGACGTCATGTTGCTTTTTTCACCATAGGTTCCCATTATAAAACAAATTTTTATTTTCACTGTTTCGTACAGTAACATTAATCAGGTAATAAAACAGTTATCACATGTGTGTTTGGGGAACAGTCAAAACTGTTTTCCCTCGGTGTCGGGGGATGTCAGTGTGAACTGTTCCCCTCGGCCTATCGGCCTCGGGAAACTGTTCACACTGCCATCCCCTCCACCTCGGGAAAACAGTTTTGACTGTTCCCCGAACACACATGTGATAACTGTATACTGTCAGTTTACCAGTGGGACTAACCTTCTGCTTACATATAACCTCGCGGCATACTTAATTTGATGTTTCAGTCGGGATCTGCGTGCATCAACCGCCTCCGCGCTTTGGTACAGTCGCTTTCTAGCGTCAACAATTTCCTGAGGGTAGTCCCTATCAATCCTGAAATGTGTACCTTTGAGTTTATAGGCCCTCTCCAAAATGTAATCTGTATCAGAGTAATACATGAATCGAACAATAATTAATAGGGCGTTTTGGATCGTGCATATCCCTGGAATTCGGCCTTGATATTGACCCAAGCCTAGGCGCTCTGTCAATACACACTGATCGATCAATATCCATTTCATGCTCAATGAAGTTCAGTATTGTCTACCACTCATTTTCTTAGTTACGTTATTTCCGATCCAAAGATATAACTTTCATAGCATACTTTTTGAAAACCTGCGCATGTCCCGTTTCACTCAAACAAGCAATGGAGCAGTCTCTCCGGCAAAGTGAAATCTGTACTGAAAATGAATCGGGGATATCGGTATGGTAAAATAAATATCGGGCGACAGTCATATTCTCGGGTGAACATTCTTTTCGCCTCGGGCGACAATCATATCCTCAGAGTGAACATTTTTACTATCACCCTCTCATGAATGAGATATGTATATAATAGTTCATAACTACCGAACAATGCATAAGTATTAATTGCAAAAATAATTTAAATTTGCGCTTTAAAAAAAAAAACGTGTGAAAACTAAAATCGCGCTCTCTAACTTTCATCTAAAAAATGTTCTTTGCGCTCTTTTAAAAATCTCAGGATATTGCATTAAAACACGGAAGCGTAGGAAGGGCATTTTGACTTAAGACTTAAGACTTCAGACTTATGACTTAACAATTAATACTTAATACTTAACAATCCCCGCAGTGGTTACTTCCCCTATATGTTACAGTAACCACTGCCACCACATACATTTATAGCCGAAATCCAGCTAAGTTTATTTTTTTGGTTAAATGTTCTTAGGTCAATATTTCAACTGGCTTTGGTCATAATATAGGAAAATAGTGTGAAAAACAGGTTGATTACATTCGAGTAATGCTGCGAAGGAGTGTACGAGATGTTGCGAGTGTCTAAATAATCGACAATCGCGGCGTTCTATAGTCGTTACCATGTTTCCAGGAGTATTGACCAGTCAAATGCTTTGTTTAAAATTCTACCCTGCATGCAATTATACAATATGTTTGCTTGTTTGTTTGGTGTTTTACGTCATTTTCAACACATGTACGGTTATATTTGACGGTCAATTTTTTGTGGTGGAGGCAGACCACTCATTTTTCCTGGGTAGAACCAGTACTGTACATCTCCCTCATCCGCAAGAATCGACACTTCCTCACTTACAAGTCGGGCTCCCAATGGGATTCGAACCCGCAGCGGTGAGAGGCGAATGTTTACAACGCAACGTCGCTAACCATTCGACCACGGAGACGATATGAATGTAAACTTTTTAATGCACATACACAAGGAATTATACAATATGAATGAGCATTTATACAATACGAATGAGCATTTATACAATATGCATATAGAGAAACCCAACATATATATAATAGTATAGAAGACAAATGATGATATAGAATATAAATGAACAATTATAGAATATAAATGATAAATATACACTATAGATTTGACATAGAAAATAAATGACGATAGCCTATAGAATATAAATAAACAACTATAGAAAATAAATGACAAAGTATACAATATAAATATACCAGTTATACAATATAAAAATACCAGTTATACAATATAAATAACACAATATAGAATATAAATGAAGACGAATGAAGATTTATAGAATATAAATAACAAAATATGGAATATGAATGGGGAAATATACAATATAATTGAGCAATTATTGAATATTGCAACGTTTCACTTTCCATATTATGTGTGTGTACGTATGTGTGTTATGACTTGTACATGCGTAATTCATGTTTTGTTCAATACCACATTTATATATACATATATGTAAGCATCAGATAAATGTGTGATCTAGTTTAAACATACATTAATAAATAGTTTGTGGATAAATGTTGTGTGTGTTTTTCCCTCTCATATACAAGCAATGTGCTGCATGGTTGATTCGAACCATATCTAATTATGTTTAATTGTATTTATACACTGTGCATATATAAACACAATTTGAGACCGTTTAATTAATTAGTATTCCGATACATTTAATTCCATGTGTAAAACCAGAATAATATTTATTAACATTTTAACATATCTCTAGACGATATGACGAAGCACCGATAACTTTTTTCATTATTATCTTTGCAGGCACGTATTTGTGGTGCTTCGAAATATAATTATCGTAATCGTAA